>VWZE01024235.1:21222-31895 GCA_013396675.1 Eubucco bourcierii | reverse complement strand
AACCCAAATCCCTGCGGCGAGGGGGAAGGAGGCCGCCCCCCGCCCGGCCCCGCCGCCCCTCACCTGCCGCAGGATGAAGCTGGTGGAGGTGGTGCTGCCGTCCGAACGCTTCAGCCGGCTTCTCCTCGTCGCCGTGCCCCTCGTCACCTGCCCCGGGGGAGGCCAAAGACATCAAGGTCGCGTCGCCGCCACCGGAGCCACCGCGCCCGCCCTGCCCGCCCTCTGTCCCCCGCCGCCGCCGCCGCGCCCCGGGGCTGCACCCACCGCGGCCATGGCGGCCCAAGGATCGCAGCTCCCCTCTGCCCCCGGCCTTGCTCGCTGCCTGCGCCGAGAGACAACGGAGCGCGTTGGGAAGGGCGAGGGCGGGCGGCGGGAGGGAGCGGGGAGAGGCAGGGAGGTGCCGGGCGGCCCCGGGGCGGGGCTGGGACACTCCTGGGCCCCTCCCCGGGGGGCTCCGGTGGTGAGGGAGCGCGGGAAGGGGGGCGGCACAGCCTGGACTCTGCCCTCAGGGCGGAGAGGGCACTGGCTGTGGGAAGCGGGGACAGGAAGGGGCTCCTGCCACTCTGCTCCGTGCTGGGGAGGCCACAGCTGGGGCGCTGGTTGCAGTTCTGGGCTCTCAAGTTCCTGAGAGACAGCGAATTGCTGGAGAGAGTCCGGGGAAGGCTCTCTGAGGAGCAAAGGCTGAGAGCCCTGGCGCTGTGGAGCCTGCAGAAGAGCAACCCCAGAGAGGATCTGGTCAATGCTCAGCAAGACCTAAGGGACCTGGGGGGGAAGAGGACAGGGACAGACTCTTGTCAGTGGAGCCCAGTGACAAGACAAGGGGCAATGGGCACAAACTGGAAGCCAGGAGGTTCCATCTGAAGCTGAGGAGAAAATTCTTTGTTGTGAGGGTGCTGGAGGCCTGGAGCAGGCTGCCTAGAGAGGTTGTGGAATGTCACAGTATCAGCAAGGTTGGAAGAGACCTCAAAGCTCATCAAGTCCAAGCCGTTCCCACAGCCCTCAAGACCAGACCATGGCACCAAGTGCCATGTCCAAACCTGCCTTGAACACCTTCAGGGACGGTGACTCCACCACCTCCCTGGGCAGCCCATTCCAGCAGTCAATGACTCTCTCAGTCAAGAACTTTCTCCTCACCTCCAGCCTAAACTTCCCCTGGCACAGCTTGAGACTGCGTCCTCTTGTTCTGCTGCTGCTTGCCTGAGAGAAGAAAGCAACCTCCTCCTGGCTACAACCACCCTTCAGGTAGCTGTAGACAGCAAGAAGGTCTCCCCTGAGCCTCCTCTTCTCCAGGCTAACNTCTTCTCTGGAGACCGTCCAACCCCATCTGGGCATTGTGATGCTGGGCAAGCTGCTGTGAGTGCCCCTGCTTTAGCATGGGGGTTGGACTGGATGATCCCCAGAGGTCACTTCCAAGCCCTACAATGCTGGGAGCTGGGGATCAGTGTTGTGTACTAGCAACCCTTTTTCCCCACCCTGGCTTTCTTGGATTTTGCAGTGCTGGATCAATGGTTGGACTCTGTGACCTTAAAGGACTTCTGACCTCCCAGGGAGGTTGTGGATCCCCCTTCCTAGTGTTGTTCAAGGTCTGGTTGGATGGGGCCCTGAGCAACCTGGTCTAGTAGAAGGTGTCCCTGCCCATGGCAGTGGGGTTGGAAGTGGATGGTCTTTAAGGTGCCTTCCAGCCCAAACTTCTCCAACCTAAACCATGGTTCTCTGTATACCACAGAGGACCATGTCAGACTGAACGTGCAACACACAACAGGCCAGCACCAGCCTCTGAGCCCAGTTTAACCTCCTCACATTGAAGCTAAACCAGAACTGCCACAACCACACCAACCCCAACTGCACTCAACACCACCCAGTACTGGTCACCATTAATCTACACCAGCCACCAGTGATGAAGACTGCTGAAATTTCCAGGGGATGGAACAAAGAAGATAAATCAGGAGACCAAGTGGTTTCTTTGGAAGCTACAGAAGAAATCTGTGGAAGAATTGGAACCAGGACCTGGATTTCCTGCTTCCCACTCCTGTGCTTTAACTACAAGCACATTACACCTCCCACTGGAGTGAATAAGAGAAGAAACGTGTGCATCTTGGAGCTGATCTCACTTCTACACCAGAAAGCTCTGAGCACACACCTTTGGTGAAGGTCCAAAGCACAGCAGAGCCAACATTTCTTTCCCTTTCTTACCACAGACACAAACTGCAGGGCTGGGTTGGTGGTTTGGTTTGGTTTTGGTTTTTTTTTTTAATGCCTGGGATGAAATTAGGCAGCCTGGTTTCTTTGTCAAAGATGAATGTGGGTCAGGAATGCTGTAGTCTAAATTAGATCATTTTTAAACTCAGTCTAATCATGAAATTGGTACTAGGAAGGGTCCATTTGCTTTAAACATCTGTCTCAGTGTGACTCTCTGGTTGACTTTCCCATCCAGAAACCCAACCCCTTGTCTTATTTCATCAAGCCTTAGTGCTGGTCAGGTTGAGGTTTGAAATGAGAAAGCACAGCAGCACTTGCTGTGACTTCAGGGCAAGCTTTGGCTGGAAGGCTTTGCAAGATTTACGTCTGCAGCCTCGAGTGACCTGAAATCAACCCACTGGGGTCAGCACCTCCAAAGTGCTTTAAAAAAGAATGGGAATTCACCACTTAATGGCTAAATAATGACTCAAGGAGCTGTCCTCAGGTTCATGAGGCTGTCTGCAGTATTTTTATGGTGTCCATTCACAGCCTAAGCAGAAGACACCTCTAAAAGCAGAAGGATTCACTCTGATTCAAGGATTCATTCTTAGTTTTTGGATGAGTTAAAAGTCTCTGGAGACTTTGCTGAGAGTCTCTATAGAAATCATGTCCTGTAAGTCACAAGCAATCACGGCTCTTATATAAGATCAAGGAATGATTTGGGTTGGAAGGGACCTTAAAGACCATCTAGTTCCAAAGCCCCACTCTGGGCAGAGACATAGAATCATAGAAGGGTAAGGTTGGAAGGGACCTCAAGGATCATCCAGTTCCACCTCCCTGCCATAGGCAGGGACACCTCCCACTAGCACAGCTCACTCAAGGCCTCCTCCAACCTGGCCTTGAACACCTCCAGGGAGGGAGCAGCCACAACCTCCCTGGGCAACCTGTGCCAGTGTCTCAACACCCTCATTGCAAACAACTTCCTCCTAACATCCAGGCTAAATCTCCCCTCTGCCAGTTCAAACCCATTGCCCCTTGTCCTGTCGTTGCAGGACCTTGTAAATAATCCTTCCCCAGCCTTCCTGTAGCCCCCTTCAGATACTGGAAGGCTACTATCAGGTCCCCTCGAAGCCTTCTCTTCTCCAGGCTGCAGAGCCCCAACTCTCTCAGCCTGTCCTCACAGCAGAGCTGCTCCAGCCCTCTGATCATCTTTGTGGCCCTCCTCTGGACCCGCTCCAACACTTCCATGTCCTTCCTGTGCTGAGGGTTCCAGAACTGCACACAGTACTCCACATCTTGCACTAGACCAGGTTGCTGAAAACCACAGAATGGTTTGTGTTGCAAGAGACCTCCAAGATCAGACACAGAATCATAGAAGTGCACTGAGTCTAACCCCACCCCTGCCAAGGCAGCTCCACCTAGAGAAGGCCACACAAGAACGTATCCAGGTAGGTTTTGAATGCCTGCAGAGATGGAGGTTCCACCACCTCTGCGCAGTCTGCTCCAGTGCTCTGCAACCCTTAGAGAAGTTCCTCCTCTTGTTTCTCCTTGTCAACCAGTTCCACCCCCCTGCCACAGGCAAGGACACCTTTCACTAGGCCAGGCTGCTCAGTACAAAGAAGCTTAATGAGCAGTGCACTTGCTTTCCTTGCCATTTTTGGTGAAATATATGATCACTCCAAGTAGGAGTGTCCCCTCCAACTCCAAGAGTTCACACTCAGCAGCGTCCTCTTGCTAACCTACTGACACTTCAGGTGACAGGGTGCTGGTTTCCCAGCTGAAGAGCTCATCAACAGCAGAGAAGCATAGCACAGCTATGAAACGCTCTCTGCCACACTGCTGCTAGGGAACACGACGAGCTGGAGGCAGCCAGGTTGGTGGCACAGCCTGGGCATGCAAGGCTGCCATGAGGGAGCAAAGCCGAGGGCACAGCAGAACAGAGGGGAGTGGAGAAGGGCACGGCTTTTGCTCTGTCCTTCTGGCAAGGGCTTATCTAGGTGGCAAAGAGAAGACACTGTCCCTCCTTGTTAACCAAACTTTGTTTTATTCACACAAGGCAATGCACACAGATCGCAGACAGGAGGCCCCAAGGAAATCCCAACACAACAGATCCCTCTCCTTAAATACTGCAAACTCTTTTAGATCATTTTCTGTAAGAACTGTGACACATCTCTCAATGTCTTTCACCCTCAACCCCCACACCAGAAGCAGAACCTCAGTCTGCTGAACTCCAAAGTTCAGCTGTGCCACCTATCAGTGGCTGACCAGATGTTCCAGCTCTGGTGAAGGGAGAGGAGCTCAGATGTGCCCACGACCTGCCCCAGCTCCATCTCTTTTCATTTTCACCGGTTCCAAACAGTTTCAGTGTTCAATTTGACTGCTGAGAGCCAGAAATCGTAGCAAGTTATTTGTTCATTCAGCAGCTAGATCACAGTGTTCAGTGTCAGCAAGAGTAGTGCCTATTATCTCTTAGAAAAAAAAAGATGCATAGATAAAAATAAGGACAAAAAAAAAAAAACAAAACAAACCAAAACAAACACCCAAGAAATCTTCCTATCAGAAAATAACTCCTGGAAGAGATTGCAGCAGCAGCCAGGTCCCTCTCAGCTCTCCTCACCCTTCCACAAGTCCATGAACACCTACCAACAAAAACTGAAGGACGACGAACACACAACAACATTTTGCAGGGTTTGCTCAGTACAGAGGCAATCTGATCCCTGAACATCACCACTTCTGTCCCAAATCCAACAGAGAATGCATCTGTCAAGCCCAAAGCTGCCTGAAAAGACCACGGCTTCTCCAAAGGTGTCTGTGCGTGGCGACGGGAGCCAAACCCAACTGCTGCTTTCGGGTAGCGCAGGTTGCCAACTTGTGCTAGGAGGAAATTTACCTAGCACTGAGATTTCTCAGTGCCCAGCAAAAAAAATAACAGAGAGCTGACAAGAAAAGACTCATTAAGAAGTTGCCCCAATGTCTATGGTAACCACAGCAAGGTCCCATGAAAAAGCACAAGTTCTCTACCCTCGGGTTCCTGATATAAAAGGGTTGGTAGAAACCTGGTGTAGAAATTGGAAGTTAGAGAAATCCTTTGGCAGCATGTTCAGTTACAATCAGGCCTTAAAAATAAATATGGTCATGGAAAGAGGTACAGAGAGAGAGAAAACAAGAGGCTATCAACACCAAAACCCCTCTAAATACACCATTTTTAATAATAATTAAATTATTTTACACTATCTACAAGTTGCATATCACAGAATTGGGAGGAGGGGAGATATGAGAGAGAGAGAGAGGAGACAAATCCTCCTCTTTAGAAAACTTCAGGCTTGGACAGTGTGCAGCTTATGGAGTCACGTAGAAAATCTGAGACAAATGAGTATATACATTATTTATAGCCAGTAATGAACTGAACATAATTTAAATCACAGCTCTCTTGCCATCTCGACTGGAGGTGCTCACCAGTCAAGCTGGATCAATCGAACTACCTACTCTCATCTCAATGAGGAATCAATATCGACAACAGCAAGGTTTAGTCTGACTACACAGCCACCTGGAACAAAGTCAAACACCTCCAAACAAGAAGAATTTGCAACAGCAGCATCAAAATGATTTTTTTTTTCTTTCCTTTGTTAAGAATAAGTTATCCAAATACTTCAGTATTGCAATGTGCGTACTAAACTACTTCTGGGGGGGAGTAAGGGGGAAAAGGGTGAAGAGAAATGAAAGGACAAAATGAAAGACAAAAAAAAATCTTCCCTCTGATTGCACAAATGGAAATCAAAACTATGATTTAAAAGAGCAGTGCACAAGCATGAGCTGGCAAATCAATAAGGTCATGACACTGAGTAGTTGAACACCAGGTGAAAGGAATGGGAGGGAGGGATGAGGTTTAATATTCAGCAGCCTGCACTTGGTAGAGAATTTAGACACCCCCTCCCAAGCAAATTTTAAATGGAGACATCTGGGAGTTTCATGCATTGAGCCAAGATGTGTGAAATCAGTGATTTGCCTTCATTGTTTTCCCAACTCACAGTTGCTTAAAAGCAGTAAGAACAGGACTGTGGAGTGAGCAGAGAAATAGTGACTTGTCCCAGAGGCTGAAACAACAACAGAAGGAATTCCCACGTTCCTGAACGATAATTCCACTCCTCTTGTACAAACCCCACCCCTTAAAAAAGTGCATCAGGGAAGAAATTCTTGGATTTCTTTTCATGGCCACCACAAAAGCTTTCACAGCTCCCAGGGCTTTTCTACAAGGCTTGCAGCATGCAACTGCTCCTTGGATCAAACGAGGAGCCAAAACCCAGTCCAGTCCCACCGCAGTGCCCCCCATAAAACACCTGTGTTAAATACAGCTAGGCCAATGGTTTCAGTTTCTCTGACTGCAACTGGGGTACCATGAAAGGTGGAAATGGTGGCAGAGAAAGGAAATCCAGGAGAGGCAAGAACCCTCTGGTCCCATGAAGATTCTTGTTCCACTTAGCTCTCCCCACTACAAAGGGAACAAAGTGGACGCTCACAGTCTTAAGAAGCTTCAAACATTCTCGAGCTTCCTTCCTTATACCACAAGGAACTACAATACTCCTTCATTTCTAAACACATCCAAAAAAGAGAAGAGATTCTGTACAAGCCCCTGGCTTAGCACCTTGTATCCATCCACAGGGTGCCCGCAGAGTCAGCTGGGAGCATCCCTTGCCTGCTCTTGCACAGGAGACTTGTGCTTGCAGGACCACTTCTGCCGAAAGCGAGCTCTAGCAAACCCCCACCTGCTTTCCCTCGAGAGAAACACATCAGACATTCTCTGTAGCTTCCAAAGAAATCTATCAGGCAGCACTGTAAAAACCTCCTTTCTCCTACTGCTGTAGGAACGTGGTCCTGACTGTCACAACACCAAACCATTTTCTCTTCCAGCCGTCGCCCGCTGAACTCCCGCGGCTGCTCCCAGCGCAAACGGAAGGTGGTCTCTACATCAGCAGGGGTTCCCTCAAGCCCCTTGGATAGAAGAATTAGAGCAAGATACCAACACTTAATGAGAGCAACACATAATGATGATTAAGCATCCTCAAGTTTCCAGAAATACATTTAAAAAGGGGAAAGAAAAAAAGAAAACAAACCACCACCAAAAACCCACGAACCAAAAAACCAACTTCTTTTTGGACCATCTTTTTTTGAAGTGAAAGATTCACAAGTGGTGGTTCTGGAAAGCACTGAGCAGAAGAGAAAAAAAAAAAAAAAAAAGGGGCCCAGAGTAAAACTGGAATGATTTTAGCTAAATCTAGTTCAAGATATGATGCAAATGCTCAACAATCAGATCTGCTGCGTTATCTGAAACCCTGCTGGGTTATTTCAAAGGGAAAAATGGGGGTTTGCTATCTGTGACAGGTATTTATCCAAATCGTTAGGTCAGGCAACCTTTACTCATTAAGTGGGAGCCAGGAGCTGCTTTGCTTTCAGAGGAGAGGCTGCTGGTGGTAATTAGTTTGTTGCTGCAGCACGGAATGAGCAGGAACTGCCAGGGGATAAGCTGGTCCTTGAGGCAAGCTGGCTGTGTTGCTCTGGTAGGCTGAGAGATCCACGGCCATTCCCATCTGCTGCGGCGCGTAGGCAGCGCTGCCGGCGGCGGCGGACGGGACGGCGGGGCTGGGGCTGCCGTAGGGCTGGTTCAGCACAGCATCCGGCCCGGGGCTGCAACGACACACAGCACGGCTCCTTCTTACCTCCTCCTGCCGCAGCTCTCTGCCTCAGACAGCAGCTCTGCGGGGAAGGACTCTGCTCAGGCCAAAGAGCGCTGCTGCCAAGGACACTGAGGGGGTAGTGCCCAGAGAAGGGCAATGAAGCTGGGTCTGGAGAACAGGGCTGGTGAGGAGCTGTTGAGGGAACTGGGGGTGTTCTGCCTGGAAAAAAGAGGCTGAGGGGAGAGCTCATTGTTCTCTACAACTACCTGAAAGGAGGGTGGAGCCAGGTGGGGGTTGGTTTCTCCCAAAGAACAAGTGATAGGACAAGAGGAAACGGCCTCAAGTTTCACCAGGGAAGACTGAAGTTGGACATTAAGAACAATTTCTTCCCCAGAAGTACTGTCAAGGCCTGGACCAGGCTGCCCAGGGCAGTGAAGTCACCATCCTTGGGGGGGGGGGGTTTCAAAGCAAATATAGCTGTGGTGCTGAGGGATGTGGTGGAGTTAGATAGTGGTTGGACTAGAGGGTCTTTAAAGGTCTTTTCCAACCAAAACAATACTATGATTTTGTTCTATGACTCTAAAGGTGATCTGTGCATTTTGAAAACCACAGCATAGTTTGGGTTGGAAGAGACCTTCAAAGTTCATTCAGTCCACCCCTCTGCAGTCAGCACGGACAGCTGCAACTAAGAGCAGGTTGCTCAGAGCCCCAACCAACCTGACCTAGAATGATACCTCTCTGGGCAACGTGGGCCAAGGTTTCCATACCCTCATCAAGGATCTGACAGTCCTACACACAGGTGCAGCATCCCAAGAGCACACAACTCCCAGACAGAGCAGTGAAGCTCCCACCAGGAACGAGGCAATTTAACCCTTTGCTGAAGGAATACCTTAAATAGGCAGCTTGAGCTGGCTGAGCTGCTCCAGAAGAATTGATGCTTTGTGGCAGAGACCTCAGATGTCCCATCTGATCAGGTCCTAGGCTGTAACCTGGTGAGATGGTGACTTGGTGAACACCCTGGATCATGTAGTTTCCACTGGGCGGCTGTACAGGATATGACTGTGAATAAAGAAAACCCAAACATTTTTGACCTTTAGCTTCCAGTTAAGCAGCAGCAGATGTGGCACAGAAGTTTACCAGAAGGAATGGACACCATTTCATCTTTGCAACAAGGTTCTAAAAACCAATCCATGTCATCTCTTAAAACATGCTTTAAACTGACACCCTTTATTTCATCAGCTTTGATTTCCTCATCCTTTCCCACACGTGCTCTGGTCACGGCTCGGCACCCCTAAGAAAAACCTTCTGTACCACGCAGAAGACCTTTGCCTCTCCCAGGAACCTTCTTTCTTTCTCTCTTTAGTTTGCCTTGCCTTTAAAATGTTCAGTCCTGGCATATTTTGAATGCAGAGAGTTGAGTAGGAAGAGGGGCACCATATGAGGTTTGTTATTTAACACGTTTTGGAGATTAAAACAGAAGAATATTCCAAGACTGTAACACAAAAGGAAAGCAAAACCTTCCGTTTCTTGATTTCTTTTTTGCTTTAAGATGCAAGTCTTTGCTTAAAATGCAGCTAGAGCAGGTGGTGTAATATGTTTCATCTACACAAGTCTGGTTTTAGACTTTGGCTAGGACGTGGACACTGAAGGAACAGATATTTTTGCACCAAGAAACGACTCTCAGCTCAGCAGGCTTAGGCAGTTATCTTCTGTTTTCCACCACTGGATGCATTCCTCTTGGAAGAAACAGTAAACTCCAAGTTGCTTTTTGGCTTCAATTACTTTGTAACCTCCAAATGTAAATGAATTTTCCATCCTTACCAGGAGGCTGAGGACAGGGAATTACATTTAACTGACATATTTTCAGATCTAGAGTTGCTATGGCAACTATTCTTTTCTCACTGAACAATTAACATTAAATCCCCTTAAAGTAAAACCACCCATTCTATGTTTTCTTCAGAAAGGATCTTTAAAAAAAACTTTTTTGTATTTAAAAAAAATAAAAATATATCTCTCTCCTTCATTTTTGTTTTCCTAAGACATTATTTACAAGGCCTTGAGTGAGCTGTACTAGTGGGAGGTGTCCCTGCCTATGGCAGGGGTTGGAACTGGATGATCCTTGAGGTCCCTTCCAACCTTACCACTCTATGATCAAACATGGCACATTAGAGAGACCCTTTTCAAATAGCTCTCAGCAGCTACATGCCCTAATACAACATCTTCATTTCTAGAAAGAGGAAATCATAGAATGGGTTGGGAGAAATCTTAAGTGTCATCTAGTTCCAAACCTCCAGCTGCCATGGGCAGGGACACCTTCCACTGGACCAGGTTGCTCAAGACCTCATCCAACCTGGCCTTGAACACCTCTAGGGAGGTTTTGAACCTCCCTGGGCAATCTGTTCCAGTGTCTCACCACCCTCACTGTACAGCATTTCTGCCTACTAGAAGAAAAAGAAAAGAGCTAAAAGCAGAGCAGTGTTGCTATATTTAGCAGTTCACTGCACTGATGATTAAAGCACCGATATTAAAAGTTCACTCCCATCCCTGCTATTAGATAAGAAGGTTAGGTTTGACTTGAAGACTGAGGACATGACTCACAGCAAGAATATCCCACCAAGCTGCCTGAAACATGGAGTTCTGACTGTAAAAAAAATAATTCATCATGGAAAGGAATCTTTTAGTCTTTTCAAGGCAGTATCTTTAAGCAGAGCAAAATCAACAACCAAACCTTCACACAGAAGCAGGAAACCTAAGCAGAGCCAAAACCATAGAATCATAGAAGGGTAAGGTTGGAAGGGACCTCAAGGATCATCCAGTTCCAAC
>VWZE01024235.1:2541-13024 GCA_013396675.1 Eubucco bourcierii | reverse complement strand
GATTCTGTGACAAACTGTCTGCTCCTGGCCAATGGCTGGACCCAAGGAGTGGTGGGGGAATGGAGTTAAGTCCAGTTGGTGGCTGGTCACCAGTGGTGTTCCCCAGGGCTCAGAGCTGTGGCCACTCCCTTTTAGTGCCTTTATCAATGATCTGGCTGAGAGGGCCAAATGCACCCACAGTGAGTTTGCAGATGACACCAAAGTGGTGGCAGTGTTGATCTGCTGGAAGGTGGAAGGCTCTGCAGAGGAACCTGGCCATGCTGGATCCATGGGCTGAGCACAGCCCTAGAGCAGGCTACCCAGAGAGGTTGTGGAGTCTCCTTCTCTGCAGAGCTTCCAACCCCAACTGGCCACTGTGCTGCTGGGCAGGCTGCTGTGGGTGCTCCTGCTTTAGCAGGGGGGTTGGACTGTCTGATCTCCAGAGGTCCCTTCCATCCCCCACCATGCTGGAGATTCTGAGCACCAGTCTAAGCCAAGGCTGTGACTGGTAATTTACCTTTAGCTATATCTTCATCTTCTTTGTTCTTACTCAAGGCCGAACCATTCTTAGCAGCATTTGAGGCAGCCTGCAAACGTGATAGGAACAGAACAAACTGAGGTTACAAACAAAACCCCAAAGCTCTGTAATCAGAGATTTAAAAAAAAAAAAAAAAGAATTAGTAATAATTTGGGTTCTGGTTCACTGCTTACTTCAGTATTTCAGTACTGGACAGGTTGGAGGAGGCCTTGAGTGAGCTGTACTAGTGGGAGGTGTCCCTGCCTATGGCAGGGGGTTGGAACTAGATGATCCTTGAGGCTCCTTCCAACCTTACCATTCTATGATTCTATGGATCAAGATGACCTTCTAGAAGAAAATAAAAACAACCCTCAGACATTCTTTAGAATCTCAGCCAGGTTATATTTTGGTTTGCATAGAGCAAGGAACAAATTGAAATCAGATTCTGTTTAAATAACTTCATATAAGTAATTATTTTAGTGGTGTTTATTAAAAGTGAAACTGCTCATTGAAATGACTGCTCTTTTCACCTTTGCCCTCTGCTCCTCCCTTCCAAAGTCAAGAAAAGCTCTTTGGAGACCTCTATCTGTGAAAACCTAGGTTACTGAGCAGGAGCTGGACTTGTTGAAAAAGGAGATTTGTCTCTGGAGCAGAACTAAAAGTCACCTTCTATCTCTGCTGGAGCAATGTGCTCTGATGGTCAAGAAGATCAATGGTATCCTGGGGTGTATCAGGAGGGCTGTGGTTAGTAGGCTGAGAGGCTCTCCTCCCCCTCTACTGTGGCCTGCTGAGCCTGTATCTGGAATATTGTGTCCAAGTCTGAGCTACTCAGTTCCAGAAGGATCTCAGGGAACTGCTTGAGAGAGTCCAGCACAGAGCCACAAAGGTGCTGAAGGGAGTGGAACATCTTCCTTACGAGGGCAGCCTGAGGAGCTGAGGCTCTGCTGCTTGGAGAGGAGGAGCCTCAGGGAAGACCTCATTCATGTTAATAAAGATGTGCAGGGTGAGTGCCAGGAGGCTGGAGCCAGGCTCCACTGGGTGATGCCCAGTGACAGGACATGGGGCAATGGGTGGAAGCTGAGGCACAGGAAATTCCATTGAAACAGAAGGAGGATTTTTTTCCCTGTGAGGGTGACAGAAGACTGGATTAGGCTACCCAGGGGCATTGTGGAGATATTCAGAGATATCTCCCTCTCTGGAGATATGCAAGACCCACCTGGATGTGTCTCTGTGTGATTTGGTATAGGTGACCTTGCTCTGGCAGGGGGGTTGCACTCAATGATATCTTTCAAGGTCCCTTCTATCCCCTAGCATTCTGTGATGATGAAGGGGAAGAGCAAACACACATCAAATTGGGAGCTGCTGACTTAAATGACACACAACAGCAGAGTGACATCATTCCAGCAAGGAAGTCTTCCTGAAGATACCAGGAAGGAAGTTTCAGACACTGCTGTGCCCAGGACTTACCAATGGTCCTACAAAAAACTATGCTGTGTGAGTGCACCCAATTGCAGAATCATAGAATAGTCAGAGGTCCCTCCCAAGCCCTGACATCACTGAGTCCAACACTCCCCCAAAGCAGCATCACCTAGGGCAGGTCAGAGTGAAACAGATCCAGATGGGTCTTGAAAGTTTCCAGAGAAAACTCCACCACCTCTCTGGGCAGCCTGTTCCAGGGCTCCAGCACCCTCACACCAAACAAGTTTCTCCTCAGTTGCAGATGCAACCTCCTGGCATCCAGTTTGTGCCCGTTGCCTCTTGTCCTATCACAGGACACCAGTGAAAAGAGCCTGGCCTCTTCCTGACACCCACCCTTCAGATATTGAGAAACATTAGTAAGATGCCCTCAGGCTGCTCATCTCCAGGATCAACAGCCCCAGGGCTCTCAGCCTTTTCTCCTCACAGAGATGCTCCAGGCCCTTCATCATCCTCATAGCCTCCATTGGACTCTCTCCAGTAGTTCCATGTCTCTCTTGAACTGGGGAGCCCAGAACTGGACACCATATTCCAGACATGGTCTCAGCAGGGCAGAGTAGAGGGGGAGGACCCTGACCTGCTGGCCACACTCTTCTGAATGCACTCCAGGAGACTATTGACCTTCTTGGCCTCAAGGGCATATTACTGTACTATGGATACCTTCTTGGCCACCAGAACTCCAAGGTCCTTCTCCATGGAGCTGGTTTCCAGCAGCATACAAGTAAAGCTCAGCCCTGCTTGTTTGAAGTGTATGAGGTAAAAACACCAAGATGTCATTTTCCCTGTATGTGAAGGAAAGGAAGCCTAATTGGTTGTCAGTGATTTAGATCTTCCACGTCCCTGCCATATGTTTTAACACATATCCTAGATTTAGAACTGAAAACATCTTTGTGGAGGAAGGAAAAGGTTGAGAGAAGTGGGGGAAAAAAAAAAATCCCTCTGTGTTTAATCTAGAGAAAAGTAAACTTCATGTAAGGAATACCTAAGAGCAGCTGTAGTTCTGGTTTTCAGGACTGATCTTCACTTGACTCAGAATTAACATGGAAATATTTAGAAGGAGCAATAAGCAGAAGGCAAACACAAAAGCTGAGGTTAGGGATTGGAGCACTGCACAGCCAGTACAATTTCTGACAGGGACAAGAAATGGAGACTTGGAAAAGGAAAGCAGAGTACAGCTCATGTTCCATAATGCCTTCATTCTAGACCCTGCCCTTTGTTATGTGAGGCTCTGTGAAAGAAAATGAAGGGGTGTGTGTGTGTGTTCCAAGACAGCACTCAGAACCATGAAACACTGAGTACAAAGCGTGGGCGTTGAATTGCTTCGAGTTAAAGTGGTTGACAGCTCAATGAAGGTCTAAAAACAATTAGAAGAAGGATCTGAAGTGAAACAATTCCTGAAGGTATCATGAAATAACCTTCAGATAGTTGTTCCTGTACTTAGGAAAGACATAAAGATGGATGAACCTCAGCATAAGGAGGCAACCAAACTGACCCAAGGATCTTACTCTCCTCTGATCAAAGCACAAAAGATCTCACTTTAAGAGGCTACAGCTAGAATATTGTGTCCAGTTCTGAGCCCCTCAGTTCAAGGACCTCAGAGAACTGCTTGAAAGAGTCCAATACAGAGCCACAAAGATGCTGAAGGGTGTGGAACATCTTCCTGCTGAGGACAGGCTGAGGGAGCTGGGGTTCCAAGCTGTCCTGCAAGCTCTTTAGCTTGGAACAGAGGAGCCTGATGGGTGACCTTATTCATGTTTACAAAGATGTGAAGGGCAGTGTCAGGAGGATGGAGCCAGGCTCTGCTCCATGGTGTCCAATGATAAGACATGGGGCAATGGGTGCAAGCTGGAGCAGTAGAGGCTCCACATGAACATAAGAGAATGTTTTATTTTCCCTGTGAGGGTGACAGAGACCTGGAGGAGGCTGCCCAGGAGGGTTGTGGGATCTCCTTCATTGAAGACTCTCAAAACCAATCTGGATGTCTTCCTGTGTGACCTGCTCTAGGTGTCCCTGCTCTGGCAGAGGGACTGGACTCAACTTGCAGAGTCCCTTCCAAACCTGTGTGATTCTTTCATTTGTTTACCACCAGTGTGATTGGTTTCACAGCCTATAGTGTAATTTTCTTCATTAAAATATTCCAATTAGTCTCAAACCAGCACAATCAGGAAGATAGATCCTGACACTACCTTGAATCCCTCTTACCTGTGATCCAGCAGCAGGAAAAGTGACACCTTCTTCTTTCAAAGACTTAATAGTTGCAGATATTAAACTACACTGTGGGTCCTTCTGAAACTCCTCTGACCACTCCACCATTAGAGTTTTTAGCTTCTCAGATACTTTTGGATGAGCCTGAAAGACAAAATTGCATTGAAAGGATGCTTGCACCTCAGAAAGAGTTGTTGCCTCTCAGCAAAACTTTGTTACCAAAACCATTTCGGTTGCCCAGACAGCCAACCGAATGCTGGGCTGCATCAGGAGCAGTGTGGGCAGCAGGGCAAGGGAGGGGATTCTGCCCCTTTGCTCTGCTCTCCTCAGACCCCACCTGCAGTCCTGTGTGCAGTTCTGGAGCCCCCAGCACAGGAAGGACATGGAAGTGTCAGAGCCAGTCCAGAGGAGCCCGCCAACATGCTGAGAGGGCTGCAGCAGCTCGGGTGTGAGGACAGGCTGAGGAAGTTGGGGCTCTGCAGCCTGCAGAAGAGAAGGCTTCCAGGAGACCTTAGAGTAGCCTTCCAGGATCTGAAGGGGGCTACAGGAAGGCTGGGGAGGGACTATTGACAAGGTCTTGTAATGCCAGGACAAGGGGCAATGGGTTTGAACTGGCAGAGGGGAGATTTAGACTGGATGTTAGGAGGAAGTTGTTTGCAGTGAGGGTGGTGAGACACTGGCACAGGTTGCCCAGGGAGGTTGTGGCTGCTCCCTCCCTGGAGATGTTCAAGGCCAGGTTGGATGAGGCCTTGAGTGAGCTGTACTAGTGGGAGGTGTCCCTGCCTATGGCAGGGGGTTGGAACTGGATGATCCTTGAGGTCCCTTCCAACATTACCATTCTATGATTCTATGTTAGGGGTTGGAAAGGACCCAAAGAGATTGAGTCCAAGCCCCCTGCCAGAGCAGGACCATACAGCTCACCTCCCTGCAGGTATTTAAGTGGAGTCAATTTCAGGTGATTGAGTTTAAAAAAAAGACTGACAGCATTTTGGACTTTTTTAGAATTATAGACTCATAGAATGGTAAGGTTGGAAAGGACCATCCAGCCAATTCCTTTAAATGTTAGCCATGTTTGCAGCTCAGTCATTTTGGAGAATTTAAGGCTGTCTACCAACTTCTCTGCACTTTTGTGTTAGTTCCCCTCCATTTCTCTCTTCAGCACTTCCAATCTGTATTATTACTCCAGTCCCAAGCACAGAAGGTGGTTTAATATAAGCTAGTGCCTTTCCCTAGACTGTACCTTCCCTACCTCTTATGACCTCTGCTGTCTTCTTCTGTCTCATTTCTCCCTGTTGACTTCTCAGGGGACAGAATCTCCTCAAACCCTGATCTCTGTATATCATAGAATGGTAAGGTTGGAAAGGACCTCAAGGATCGTCTACTTCCAACTCCCTGCCATAGGCAGGGACACCTCCCACTAGTACAGCTCACTCAAGGCCTCCTCCAACCTGGCCTTCAACACCTGCAGGGAGGGAGCAGCCACAACCTCCCTGGGCAACCTGTGCCAGTGTCTCACCACCCTCACTGCAAACAACTTCCTCCTAACATCCAGTCTAAATCTCCCCTCTGCCAGTTCAAACCCATTGCCCCTTGTCCTGTTGTTGCAAGACCTTGTCAATAGTCCCTCCCCACACTTCCTGTAGCCCCCTTCAGATCCTGGAAGGCTACTCTAAGGTCCCCTGGAAGAATTCTCTTCTCCAGGTTGCAGAGCCCCAACTCTCTCAGCCTGTCCTCACAGCAGAGCTGCTGCAGCCCTCTGAGCATCTTGGTGGCCTCCTCTGGACCTGTTCCAACACTTCCATGTCCTTCCTGTGCTGAGGGTTCCAGAACTGCACACAGTATATCCATAAATGTCTCCTTGATGGAGATTCTTTCCCAACAAGGAATGACTCCCGTGTATGGTGTGAACCAGCTGATGGGATACTTTGTACTACTGCCTCCTAAATTAGGAGTGGAGGTGCAGGGACACCAAGATTGGGATGGGGACAAACACTACTGCATGGCTAAAGAATACCCTGCAGAGTAAACCAGAGTAACATTAAACATCAGCTGCTTAAGACTCTAATAGCCCTAAAAGAAAACCCAAAACCTACTGGAGCAAGAACAACTCTTCAGCAGAGCAACTAAGGCATGGCCTGCCCATGTGAACACTACTTTTGGGCCCCCAACTCCAAGAAGGACGTTGAGGGGTCAGAGCATGTCCCAAGAAGAGCAATAAAGCTGTTGAAGGGTATGGAGAACAGGTCTGGTGAGGAGCAGCTGCTGGAAATTAGTTGTTCAGGCTGGTGAACAGGAGTCTGAGGGAAGACCTCATTGCTCTCTCCAACTCCTGAAAGGAGGTTGGAGCCAGGTGGGGGCTGGTCTCTTCTCACATCCAACAACTGAGACAGAACAAGAGGGAATGGTCTCAAGTTGTGGCAGGGGAGGTTCAGGTTGGATATTCAGAAAAATGTCTTAGAAGGAGTTCTCAAGAATTGGAACAGGCTGTCTAGGGAGGTGGAGGAGTCACACCATGTCTGGAGGGAACTAAAAGATGCATGGATGTGGTGCAGAGGGATGTGGTTCAGTGGTGGTAGGTTAGCAGCAGTGGTGGTAGGTTAGCAGCAGTGGTGGGATTGTGAGCTCTGGGTGAGTGGTTGGACTTGATATCTGAGAGGTCTTATCCAGCCTCAACAGTTCTATGACTGCATGGTAAAACACAAACCAAAGCACTCAAGGCTCCAAACACTTCCTAGGTTTGTTGAGGGAAAGACTGCTGGTGAACAAGGGTTCTGGGGTTGCTTCACTTGTCTGGATTAAGACAAATGAAGGTCTTACTGGATTAAGACAAATGAAGGTCTTACTGGAACAGTATGAATGTTGACAAGCCTGGGTCTGAGCATGCATTTAATTGCAAGGAGTTTGATAGGCTCAGCATCAGCACAAAGGCATTTGTTCCACTCATGTGAACTCATTTCCTTACAAAGCAAAGGGAGAAAATCCAATTTTATCTGTGCTCTGAAGATTGTTCCTCCAAGTGGGCCAGTGAAGAGGGGAAAGGATGAGCACTGCCCACCAATGAAATAACTTCTGCTCCACTCAGCCATTCTTCAGTGGGATTAAAGGTTTGTTCTCACATCCACAAGCACTGTCAGACCATGAAGGTCAGTGTTCTATTTCAGAATGGACCATGGCTAATGAGAACAAAGGGGAGGACTTCCAGACCTATTTTTCCATAGAAAGAGAGGAACAGAAGCGCTGTGAACTCATTTGGCTTCTCAGCAAGTTTATTAGTTTCCTTAATTGCTCTGCTCCACCTCTGATGATTCCAGGCCTCCCATATATTTGAGGGCTAACTTTTATTTTAACCCATTAGCCATAACTACTACTTTTTAACCCATTACCCATTTTTGTTTTCAGTTGAAGCAGTCTGTAGGGTAAAGCTGTTTGCTTATCCAGTTCATTACACCCACATTTGAGGTCCCTTCCAACCCCCACCATGCTGGATTCTCTGTACTCTGGAACCTGTTGCCTGGTCTCTTGTGCTCATCAGCTGCAGTTGCCCAACCAGAAGGACAGCTTCTCTTCCCTGAGGCCTGGTCTAGTGGAAGGTGTCCCTGCCCATGGAAGGAGGCTTGGAACTAGATGATCTTTAAGGTCTCTTCCAATACAAAGCATCCCATAATTCTATGACTTAAATCCCATCAGCTGCTTGATCCTAACAGCTTCAGTCTTCTCTTATTACCTCTCCAGTCAGCATTCTAAGGATCTCTGGACACTAACCAAGTTTGAAGGCTTTATACTTTTCCTTGTGAAAACACAGTTTGACTTTCTCTTGGTTTTCCCTTTGCACTTGAATTAAATTCATAGAATGGTAAGGTTGGAAGGGACCTCAAGGATCATCCAGTTACAACCCTCTGCCATAGGCAGGGACACCTCCCACTACCACAGCCCACTCAAGCCCCCCCCCAACCTGGCCTTGAACACCTCCAGGGAGGGAGCAGCCACAACCTCCCTGGGCAACCTGTGCCAGTGTCTCACCACCCTCACTGCAAACAACTTCCAACTAACTTCCAGTATACATCTCCCCTCTGCCAGTTCAAACCCATTGCCCCTTGTCCTGGCATTGCAGGACCTTGTCAATAGTCCCTCCCCAGCCTTCCTGTAGCCCACTTCAGATCCTGGAAGGCTACTCTAAGGTCTCCTGGAAGCCTTCTCTTCTCCAGGCTGCAGAGCCCAAACTCTCAGCCTGTCCTCACAGCAGAGCTGCTGCAGCCCTCTGAGCATCTTGGTGGCCTCCTCTGGACTGGCTGCAACAGTTTCATGTCCTTCCTGTGCTGGGGGCTCCAGAACTGCACACAGGACTCCAGGTGGGGTCTGAGGATAGCAGAGCAAAGTGGCAGAATCCCCTCCCTTGCCCTGCTGCCCACACTGCTCCTGATGCAGGCCAGCACTTGGGTGGCTGTCTGGGCTGCATGCAAATCGAAACTCTCTTCAAAATCTGCCTTCCCTGTTATCAAATTCATCAGGGTTTAGGAAAAAAAAAAATCACAGATTTTAATTCAAATTGTTCATATAACTATGTAAAAAATGGAATAGGTATTACCTATCAGCCTGTCACTTTTTTAATTCATTCTATTTTCATAACAAAACTTCAAGCAGCAGAATCACCAATTTCACCCTAACTAGGGAAAGCACAAACCAGAAGGTTTTGTGGCTTCTTTGCTCAGCTGAGACCATCAAAGTGACCAAAACAAGCAGATGAGGTGATACAAACTTACCTTGTTGATGATACTTCGAGCTTCACTGGCAAAATCACGAGAGCAGACTTCTAAGTGAAAGATTTTTCCACAGTTGGATACACAGGCTCCTAAAAGCTGACAACAGAAACACAGTAGTGAAAATGGTGAAATGAAGCCAAAGCAAAAGTTGATGTGAGGAGTTCAATTGGATCTTCTCTTCAGTGTGCACATCCTGACTGAAGATCTGTCATGGGTCCTGCACTAAGGTCACAACCTCAGGAAGGCTCCAGGCTTGAAGTAGAGTGGCTGTTGGTTGACAGTGGTGAAAGATGAGCCACTTTACTCTTCTTCATTCAGACCCCACCTGGAGTACTGTGTGCAGTTCTGGAACCCTCAGCACAGGAAGGACATGGAAGTGTTGGAGCCAGTCCAGAGGAGGGCCACAAAGATGCTCAGAGGGCTGCAGCAGCTCTCCTATGAGGACAGGCTGAGAGAGTTGGGGCTCTTCAGCCTGGAGAAGAGAAGGCTTCGAGGGGACCTGATAGTAGCCTTCCAGTATCTGAAGGGGGTCTACAGGAAGGCTGGGGAAGGATTATTTACAAGGTCCTGCAATGACAGGACAAGGGGCAATGGGTTTGAACTGGCAGAGGGGAGATTTAGACTGGATGTTAGGAGGAAGTTCTTTACAGTGAGGGTGGTGAGGCACTGGAACAGGTTGCCCAGGGAGGTTGTGGATGCTCCCTCCCTGGATGTGTTCAAGGCCAGACTGGATGAGGCCTTGAGTGAGCTGTGCTAGTGGGAGGTGTCCCTGCCTGTGGCGGGGGGTTGGAACTAGATGATCCTTGAGGTCCCTTCCAACCTTACCATTCTATGATTCTATGATTCTATGTGCCCAAGTGGCCAAGAAGGCCACCAGTATCCTGGCTTGGTGTGAGCAGCAGGACTGGGACAGTGATTGTGCCCCGGTACTCAGCACTGCTGAAGCCACACCTTGAGCAGTGGGTTCAGTTTTGGGTCCCTCATTCCAAGAAGGAAATTAAGGGGTTGGAGCAGGTTCAGAGAAGGGCAATAAAGCTGGTGAAGGGTCTGGAAAACAGGGCTGGTGAGGAGCAGCTGAGGGAATTGGGAGTGTTTAGGTTGGAGAAAAGAAGGCTGAGGGTAGAGTTCATTGCTCTCTACAACTCCCTGAAAGGAGGCTGGAGCCAGGCAGGGTTGGGTTCTTTTCTCTAGTATCAGGTTACAGAATGAGAGGACACGGCCTGAAATTGTGCCAGGGGAGGTTTAGGTTGGGTATCAGAAGAAACTTCTTCACTGAAGGAGTGGTTAAGCCCTGGCCCAGGTAGTAGTAGGATCCCTGGAGGGATTTCAAAGTTGCAGAGATGTGGTGCTAGGGACCGTGGTTTAGTGGTGACCTAACAGTGATAGATTAACAATTGGACTCTGTGACCTCAAACATCTTTTCCAACCCAAACAATTCCATGGTTCCACGATCTCTGAATGCATTAATTGATCAATACAGATTTAATAGGGGAGGAGAGGGAGGAGGAGAGGGAGGAGGAGAGGGAGGAGGAGAGGGCGGAGGAGA
>VWZE01024232.1:110068-138256 GCA_013396675.1 Eubucco bourcierii | reverse complement strand
ATTCACGCCGGAACCCCAGAGCTGTGTCATCACTGCAATTCACACTGGAACCCCAGAGCTGTGCTGTCACTGCAGTTAGCAACAGCTACATGAACTCGTGGCTTTGATTTCTGACTTCCCAGCCCAGAACTCTACTCTGTTGGTGGAGGTCTGTGGATTTTATGAAATAAGATGTCCCCATTTGTGGAAGCACTCAAAGTAAGGTTGGACTGGGACTCTTAGCAACCTCATCTAGTTGCAGATGTCCCTGCAAGACGGTTTGACTAGGTGGTCTTTAAAGGTGCCTTCCAATCCAACCTATTTTAGGATTCTGTGAAAGGTAAAAAAACAAGGTAATGATAATTAAAGTACTAATTACAGGTGAGCAAATAGTTGGCTCTGTGATACCCACCCGCTGGCTGAACCTAGTGAGGGCATCTACGAGTTTCTTGGTATCATATTTGGAAAAGAACAGGATGGAATATTCTGGATCCATGACACTGGCAGGTTTAGGGGCGAGGCAAGAATATAAATATATGAGGAAATCATCCTGAAGATCCTGGAGCCAAGCCCTCTGAAAAAGAGAAGGGAAATCCACAGAGAGATAAGAGAAGGTGTGTGCAATGTTCAGAGATGCAGCAGCATTTCATCTCCCTCAGGATTGCTTCACCAACCCACCTACACTTCAGCAGGCAGCACTCAGAGGTGAGGAAACCTGTTGAGAGTCAGAACAAAATCCAGCTGGCATTGCCTTGAAGCAAGTCTAAACTTAACCCATTTCCAAATGTTGGACCCTTCTGTTGCTTCAATCTGTGCTCCCCCCTTCAAAAAAACCTCATTCAAAATGGGTTCCCATAAAAATACTTTTTTTTAAAGGCTGTTTGAGCGAAGTGGAAACTTCCCCAGGGAGCTTTCTCATTCCAGAAATACTTTTTTTCAGTACAAACCAACCAACCACTCACTAATAAATACCTGCAGAGATGACCTCTTGTTGTCAGAAACACTTCTAGGAAAACCCAAGCTGGGCTCAGTGTGGCTGAGAGAATGAAGTCATTTAAGACAGAAGTGGCACCATCATCAGAGAAAATAAAACAGCATGGCACAGACATTGACCTTTTTTGAGCAAGGCTAAAGGACACTGCAGTGATGGGAGGGCTGGAAGCCCTCTGCTGTGAGGCAAGGCTGAGTGAGTTGAGGTTGTTCAGCTTGGAGAAGAGAAGGCTCTGGGGAGACCTTCTGGTGGACCCTTTAAAGGGGTTGATCAGAAAGCTAGGGACAGACTTTTGAGCAGGGCCTGTGGTGACAGGGAAAGAGTGATTGTTTGAGCTAAAAGAGGGAGATTCAGACTGGAGAGAAGGAAGAAATTTTTACCCATGATGGTGATGAGACCCTGTCCCAGGCTGCCCAGAGAGGTGGTGGATGTCCCATCCCTGCAACCACTCCATGCCAGATTGTTAGGGTCTCTGAGCAACCTGCTATAGTTGGGGATGTCCCTCCTGACTGCAGGAGTTGGAGTGGGTGAGCTTTAAAGGTCCCTTCCCACCCAAACCAGTCTATAAAACACAGGAGCCCATGAGAAGGAGGACAGTGCCATTACCTGTGCACAGGCATATTGACCAAAAGTGAGGCTGCAGGGGGAAGCTTGGCCATGAGCTACCTCATGAAGAACCTCCTGGCTGACACTGGTGAGAAACAAAAAACAAAACCAAAGACATTGCCTCCATGCCAGCTGGCCCAGACCTAGAGCTGGTGGTAGGACCACTGAGAGCTAGCACTCTGCCAACAACACATCTGCAAACACAGGCAGGAGCTGGGGGCACAACTGCCCAAAACCCCAGCTCCAGCAGGTAGTGAAAGGTGTCTGAACACACCTGACCACAGGCTGGTGTTCACTGCAGCTTGGTGAGGGGTCCAGCCCAGGCAGTGAGGAGCAGGAGCGATGCCAGGTAGCCATAGCAATGAGGCACAGCCCACAGAACAAACACGGGAGAACAAACAACAATGATGACAATGATTTGCTGGCACCCCCGGGGAGATGGAGTGTGAAAACCGTTGACCCTTAGGTAGAAATCAAGTTCCATGCAGGTTTGAAGAGGACCTCTTCTGAATCTTAGGGCCCCCACCGCTTGCCAAGCTAAGCTCAGCACCAATGCCAAGGCTCTTGGAGCAGCAAATTCTGACTCCAGCTTCAAGCTCCTGACACAGCAGTGACCTGCTCTGCCTTCCTTTGTCCTGCACAGACACAATGCCCCAGGAGGGCATTTTTCCCTCCCCTGTTTCAATGAGTGCAACCAGAGCCCTCCCTGCCCACAGGCACCCCTGGGACTTTGCAGGGAGAAAGCTGCTGTGGCATGAGGTGGCACTTTGGGACATGGTACAGTGGTTGTGGTTTGACTTAGACCTTCGAGGTCTTTTCCAGCCTTGGACTCCTAGAATTGTTTTGGTTGGAAAAGGCCTTTAAGATCATCCTGTGCTATGATTCTATGCCCCTGCTCCTTGTTTCCCTTCTCCCCAGAGTGACATTCCCAACAAACCAGTATCACTGCCAAACTCCTTGGCTGGTGGTACACATACCTCTTCACTGAAGCACACAGGGCAGATTCTGCTTCCCCCAAAAAACAAAGAGAGACAAAGATAAAGGAACTGTGACAGGAGCGTGCATACAGAGCCACGTCTGAATCTTCCTCATGGAGATTCCTTGCTAGCAAACTCACCATTGACAGGAGAGCTGGAGCACTGTGCCAGGAGAAAGACAGAGAAGAGATGATCTCACCAGGCAGTCAGAACAGGAGCACAACATTACTTGTGGTCATTGCATCCAGCCAAGTACGTTCCCTGCGACCACCTGTACTTGGATCTGGCCTGCAAACACACAGGTGTCCAGATCCAGAGTTCCCACCTCGCCATGCTAAGAACTCCTGCCAGTAGTGGCTCTGTGCTTCAAGGCCCTGCAAAGCTTGGGGCTGTGTGAGTCCTCCCACCACACAGGCAGGAGGCTCAGTGGGGTGGACTCTTCTGATGATCTGAGTGGGGTCAAGTGAGTGTCACCTTCACTGAACTGCCTGGTGCTGTGCTTGCACTGAAGCCCTGCACAGACCTGGAAAAGCCATCCCCATCCCACCCACTGCTTGGGAAACAGGAAGGGGAAGGGCACTTCGATCCTCCTCCACGCTCGATGTGCTGGATCTGCCTTGCTGCAGCTGATTCCCATCGACCCACTGCTGTCAGGATGGGGCCCACTCTGGCCACCAACCCACACATGCTTTGCAAGTAAAGACATGGGTAAAGCAAAGACCGACTTTAACCACACAAGCTGCCCTTACCAGGTATGTCCCAGCAGATGTTGCAGCAGGCATCTGCCAACCTGGAAGACAAGGTGCATTGATTTCAGCAACAACCCCAGGACAAAGCTGATTCCCACAGCCCTGCCTGCCTTAACAGACCCTGAACAACACATTCTCCTGTTCCTCATTCTTCACACAGGGTTTCACAGAATCATCTCTGTTAGACCTTTTTGCTGTTCCCTCTTTGACTTTGTGACAGCAGACAATGAAGTACTCCTCTATCTACCCTAGATCAACCTGGCAGAGGACAGAAACATGGTGTTTTAGCTGCCATGAGGGGCTGCATGCATCACTGTCCAAAGAAGAAAAGGAGGGCAGAAAAAACACTCTAGGGACAATCTTCTCTCCAGGACTTCCTTCCTCAGCATTCCTGTGTACCATAGCCACTGACCAGGCTGGGAGACCAAGCTCACCATGCCTCTGCTTCCATGTTGCTTTTAGCTTTGAAGCTTCTGCTAGTTTCATACATAGCCTGCCCAGGGAGGTGGTGGAGTCCCCATCCCTGGACATGTTCAAGAAAGGTGTAGCCATGGCACTTTGAGATGTGGTTCAGTGGCCATGGCTGTGTTGGGTTCATGGTTGGACTGGATGATCTTAGAGGGCTTTTCCCTCCCTCCAAACAATTCAGCAATTCCATGTCTGCTGCAGCCAAGCCTGCGTTGTATTTCATACATTTTTCCTGCCAAGTTGTGATGGTTTGGGAGTTCCCTGCCCTCCCACACTTTGTAAAATGACCCAGACTAGACTCAGACAGCTGGAAGATAAGGACTGAAGCTCTATTTACAGCTCAGCACAATGGACAAGCAGAGATATACACTATAGACAGGAATAGTTACAGACATAGACAAGTTAAAGATAATACAGAATCACAACTCCCCTCCCAGAAATCAGAGACCCCAGGAGGGGCTCCCAACCACCCTTCCACCTTCTCCTCAACCTTATACCTTACTCCAGGGTTTGGTTTACTCACAAGGTGAGCTTGGAGGATCAGCCAGGGGGGTTAGAAGGAAAGTGGTTAGTGAGATTAATCGGCAGAGAGAAGCCAGAAGCTAGACCGCCTGAGACGCTGGGCCCCAGAGACTCTGTGTTATCTATGTTTTGACTACTTAAACATCTCAACAAGCCTGTGAGGGAAGTAGACATCACCATAGTTTCCTTTTCACAGCCTGTAATACAATTTTCTCTATTAAAATATTCCAATTAGCCTCAAACCAGCACACAAGTCCTCAGCTGGATGAGAATTACCTTGTGCTGCAGAACTGGAGAGGACACAGCTCACACCAGTGCACACCAGTCCTCATGCCAGTCCTGTCTGAGAGCTTGACAGGAGTTTACTGGGAGAAGCCAACCTGTCATTGTTGGCTCTTGGCAGATCTGCACAAGCCCTCCACTTGTCTGTTCCTTGTTTCCCAGCTTTTACAGTGTTCCTGATGGTAGCTTACATCTCCCCTGCCAACACCACAAAGCTGGAAAGGTGGTGAAATGCAAGCTTAGGAAACCAGGAAGGCCACACAGAGACTCAAACCTCCCTGGCATTAGTATCATTTACCTCAGACTAGGAGCTTGCCTGGGCCCCATCCTCTTGTTCCACACCCTTTAGCTCTTGCTGAGCACTAATCAGATCCCCTCTGAGGCTGCTATTCTCCAGGCTCAACAGCCCCAGGGCTCTCAGCCTTTGCTCCTCACAGAGATGCTCCAGGCCCCTCAGCACCTTTGGAGCCTCCACTGGACTCTCTCCAGTAGTTCCCTGTCTCCCCTGAACTGGGCAGCCCAGAACTGAACATGATACTCCAGATGTGGCCTCACTAGGGCAGAGTAGAAGCTCTCTTGTCCTGCTGGTCATACCCTTCCATAATTTCCCATGGCTGCATGCTGAGCCAGTGGCCAACAAGAGAATACATCACCAAAATCATGACCTGTTAGACTTAAAAGCAATTGCATGAAGAGCCATTAACTTTTCCAAGCAATTTGTGTACTTGTGCTGGACAGAGACATGGTGAGGAAAATCTCCACAGCAGACCCATCACCCTCACAGTAATTAATACTCACCAACCAAAAGGAGGAAGCTTAGTGTTGAGAGTAAAGGTGGCATTTCTGGAGAGGTCTTCAGAGTGCCCTCACGTGCAAGGAATTGCCTTATTTCAGCCAAGAAAGAGTAAACATGAACAGTCTCAATCACCCAGAATCCCAGCATGGTGGGGTTATAAGGGAGCTCTGGGAATCATCAACTCCAAACACCCTGCTAAAGCAGGGCACCCACAGCAGCTTACCCAGGATCACAATGCCCAGCTGGGTTTGGAAGCTCTCCAGACAAGGAGACTCCACAACCTCTCTGGGTAGCCTACTGCAAGGCTCCAGCACCCTCACACCAAACAAGTTTCTCCTCCTATTCACATGGAACTTTCAGAGTTCCAGCTTGATAATACTCAACTGCAAACCCAGAGTTGGAGTGGGGCAGTGACTGCCTCTAAGCACACGTCCCCAAAATCCATCTCAGACTAAACCCAAAGTACACAAAAAAACCTCCTGTGGGCCTGCTCTGCCTGGGAAAGCACAGAGCTGCAGTCAGGAAACTCAGAATTAGTTCAGGTGGGTCCCCTGCAATCGATGTCCTGGTGCCCAGCTCCCCTCTGGCAGAGGTAAGTGAGTTGCACCTCCCCACTGGCACTTACCTGCAAGTCACCAGGCGTTTGGTGTGCAGGGCTGCGATCAGAGGGAGTTGCTTTTCACTCAGCAAACCAGGGTGTGTCTCTGGCTTCCCCAACCTGTATCTGAAATTACAGGATGGATTTGGAGCACTGGACACACCTCTCAGCCCTTCAGAATGCAAATGTGCAGCAGTACAAATAAATGTCTGCTATTTGCTAACACTTCTCACTCCTAGGAGACAGCAGAGAAAAACTGAGCCTCAGCTGGAGCTGCTTTGGTGAGCAGGACAGGGGCAGTGAATTCCTTCCTTGCCCTACACAGAGTGATAGGGATTGGAAAGTATCTCTGGAGACCATCCATAGCCCAACCCCCATGCCACAGCAGGGTCGCCAAGAACAGGTTACACAGCATGGGGCTCAGGTGGGTTTTGAATGACTCCAGAGACAGAGATACCACAACCTCTCTGGACAGCCTGTTTCAGTGCTCCACCACCCACAAAATGAAAAAGTTCCTCCTTATGTTTAGGTGGAACTTCCTATTCTCAATTTTGTGACCATCACCTCTTGTCCTGTCACTGGGCACCACTGAAAACAGCCCTGGCCCCATCCTCCTGACATCCACCCTTGAAGTATTTATAAACATTTGTGAGTTTCCTCCTCAGTTTTCTCTTATCCAAGTTAAAAAGCCCCAAGCCACTCAGCCTTTCTTTATCAGAGAGATGTTCCAGTCCACTCAGCACCTTCACAGCCCTTTGCTGTACCCAGGATGTGCCTGGCATTTAGAGGAGGTAATAAAGCTAAAGATGAGCTCCCAGGACAGAGCCACTCCAGGTCCACATTCCTCTTCAAGACATCTTTGACATCAGGCAATCTTCATGGAATCACAGAAGCATCCAGGTTGGCAAAGCCCCTCAGGACCACCAATTCTACACTCCTCACCTTAAACCACATCCCTAAGCACCACATCCAGGGTTGGTGACTCAACCACCTCCCCGAGCAGCTCATTCCAGTGCCTGACAACTCTCACCGTGAAAAGCTTTTCTTTTTTTTTGCTTCAGTGGAGCTTGAAATATTTGGTCCTCTCAAAATTCCTGCTTACCTTAGTCATCTCCACCTGGGAAACCCCAAAAAGAACTATAGGGCAGCTGCTCTGCTGGCCAGCCAGCCCACTGCCAGATCACAGGAATCATAGAATTGTCCTGGTTGGAAAAGACCTTCAGGATCATCAAGTCCAACTATTACTTAACTCTAGCAAGCCCTGTGCTAAACCATGTCTCTCAGCACCACAGCTCTGCCTCTCTGAAGCACCTCTAGGGATGGGGAGTCAACCACTTCCCTGGGCAGCCTGTTCCAGTCTTTGAGAATCCTTTCAGTGACGAAGTTTCTTCTAACATCCAACCTAAACCTCACCTGGTGTAACAGGAGGCCATTTCCTTCTGTCCTATCACTTCTTACTGTGATCCATGGAAGTGTTGGAGCAGGTCCAGAGGAGGCCATGAAGATGCTCAGAGGGCTGCAGGAGTTCTGCTATGAGGACAGGTTGAGAGNGTTCAAGGCCAGGTTGGAGGAGGCCTTGAGTGAGCTGTGCTAGTGGGAGGTGTCCCTGCCTATGGCAGGAGGGTGGAACTAGATGATGCTTGAGGACCCTTCCAACCTTAGCATTCTATGATCCAGTGACCTCAAAGGTCTTTCCCAATCTGGGTTATTCTGCATTCTGTGATTCTGGCTTATTTCCTCATCAAACCTTTCCCTGCTGAAGGGTGTTGAAAGCACACTGGGCTCATGCCAAGGTGGCAATCACCTGCACCCAGGTGCCATGTGGGCTCTTGCATCAGCCCCCACTGCAGCATTTCCTCAGCACTTCAGCACCACAGCAGTGAGAACCCTAAGGAGGGATTTTCCAGTGCCTCCAGAACTGCAATCCCAGAGACCCTGTTCCAGAGCACTCCAAATTCTTTCCTTCTCCCCTCCACTGCAGGTTTGAATGGGGGGGGGAGAAGAAGAAGGTGAGAAAATTTCTTCCCCTCACCACTCTGTGGGCTTGAGGGGGAACAGCAAAAGGCCTTTCCCCACCCATGTGCTGAGCCGTGTGGCAGCCTGCGCTGGGACTGGGCTGGTGGCTGCCTGGGTCTGCACACCCAGGATCAGTTGGCAAATGGACACTGTCTAGAAAAGCATAAATACAGCAAGGGGGAAGGTGCCAGGTGCCTGCTTTAAAAGGGTTCCTGCCTTGACAGATCTCCTGTTTTGGACCCTTCTCATTTTTTGATGGCTCCTACCTTTTCAGATAGCTCTGGGCCTTGCACTGTCCCTGCCTTTGGACACCTCTCCTCACTTTTGCACTGCTCTGTGCAAACTTGCAAGCTTGGCAAGTTCCTGGGGTCCTTTTGAGAGCACTACCGGTGGCACCCAGACCCAGCTGCTCTCGGATCATACAGCAGTTGACTCCCTGGCTGCTATTCTGCACTGGGGACACCTGAGCAGTTTGGCTCTCCCCTGCCCTGCCGAGGCAGTGTCACTCCCACGGATCCCTGCCTTGTGGCAGTTGTGTCTCCAGACACTCCTGACTCTGGCAGCTTTCCCACCCGCCTTGGGCTGCAGCTGCCTGGATCCAGACCATTGGATATTGCTTGTGGCGTCAGAAGGCAGCCGAGCTGCAGAGAATCCAGCAAGAGCTCATTGCCCAATGCCCCTCTCACCCTTGTGAGCACAGCCTGCTGCTGTGCCCTTAATCTTCTGCTCAGCCTGATTGATAGTGGGGGTAAGCTGTGCTTATAGCTTAGCCTTTTCCATTTCCTGACCTCCTAAATCTCTAAATGTGTCCATAACGTCCTGTTGAAGAATTCCCAATCGAGTTAGAGCCTGTAAATAAATCTAAACTGGTTTTGTATAGAGTTTTTGGGCTGGTGCTGTCAGGAAAACAAAATAATTCTATAATTCCTGACTTGGCCACATTCATTCCCTGCCTCCATGACAGATCCCTGTCTCCCTACCACCAGAAGTGGTCTTTCCTTCAACAAATCTTCATTTCTTTCCTTGATGCAAAGACCCCAGGACATAACCTCCTGAGCTTTCCCATCCTCCTTGGCTGCTGTGTTTCAGGAGCTAAACCATCGAGTGCACCCTCAGTAAGTGTGCAGATGGCACCAAGCTGTGTGGCACAGTTGACTTGCTAGAGGGCAGGGATCCATCCAGAGGGACCGGGACAGGCTGCAGAGCTGTGCCCAGGACAACCTCATGAAGTTCAACAAGGCCAAGTGTAAGGTCCTGCACCTGGGTAGGCACAATCCCAAGCACAACTCCAGACTGGGTGGGGAATGGCTGAGAGCAGTCCTGAGGGAAAGGACCTGGGGGTCTGGGCTGATGAAAAGCTCAACATGAGCCTGCAGTGTGTGCATGAAGCCCAGACAGCAACTGTGTGCTGGGCTGCAGCAAGAGCAGTGTGGGCAGCAGGGCAAGGGAGGGGATTCTGCCCCTTTGCTCTGCTCTCCTCAGACCCCACCTGGAGTACTGTGTGCAGTTCTGGAACCCCCAGCACAGGAAGGACATGGAAGTGTTGGAGCGGGTCCAGAGGAGGGCCACAAAGATGATCAGAGGGCTGGAGCAGCTCTCCTATGAGGACAGGCTGAGAGAGTTGGGGCTCTTCAGCCTGGAGAAGAGAAGGCTTCGAGGGGACCTGATAGTAGCCTTCCAGTATCTGAAGGGGGCCTACAGGAAGGCTGGGGAAGGATTATTTACAAGGTCCTGCAATGACAGGACAAGGGGCAATGGGCTTAAACTGGCAGAGGGGAGATTTAGACTGGATGTTAGGAGGAAGTTGTTTGCAGTGAGGGTGGTGAGACACTGGCACAGGTTGCCCAGGGAGGTTGTGGCTGCTCCCTCCCTGGAGGTGTTCAAGGCCAGGTTGGAGGAGGCCTTGAGTGAGCTGTGCTAGTGGGAGGTGTCCCTGCCTATGGCAGGGGGTTGGAACTGGATGATCCTTGAGGTCCCTTCCAACCTTACCATTCTATGATTCTATGATTTCCAACCCCCTTTTGGGGAGCTGTAGAGAGCCAGAACGTTTCCCTTCAGCCTCTTTTCCTCCAGGCTGCAGCACCTCAGTTCCCTCAGGTGAGTCAGTGCCTTCTCACCCAACATGATTCTGCATGTGCAGCACCAAGTGTGGCTCAAGTGCTCTCCAGCAGCACTGTAGTGTACAATGGTGTTCCTGCTAAACCAGGTGTGACAACAGACAATAAATCCTCTCCAATCCCTTCTCCACCATGCACACACCACACCCCCTGCTCAGCCCGAAGCCACTGCACCTCCCCGACGTTTGCACCCAGAACAAAAGGGGCTTTGTGCTTTCTCAGATAAGCCAGGTCTGCCTCACAGGATGGGCCTCAAGTTTTTACTAATGGAGCTCAGACCACAGCCAAGCTCCTCTGTCACTTCACAAGGGCCAGTGGGTCCAGGCAGCCTCACCTGTGCACTTCTATTAACCCAAAACAGTGCAGAGCCCAGAATCATGCCCGATGTGACATAGCTGCAGTGTCCAAATCTTTCCTTGAATTAGCCTTTGGACTACAGGGCAGAAGGTGATAAGAGACAAGAGCAGCTTTTGAGGCTCTCCAAAGCAGAATGGATGGAACCAGAAGGAAAGAGAGACATAGGAAGGTCAAGCCTTAGCCTAGAGCAAACCTCTCATTTTCAGTAAGGCAAGAAACAGAGAGGCTTGCTGCTAGAGTCAAGTGAGCTGTGACAACCTCCCACAAAAGGCTGTGCCTAGAGCTGACAGGTGGAGATAAAGACAGAAGTGATGCAGAGCCTGTGGTCTGAGCTCTAAGCAGCTCCAAGCTCCCACAAAGAGCATTATGATAGTCACCATTTCATAGTATCACCAAGGTCGGAAGAGACCTCAAAGCTCATCAAGTCCAACCCATTACCACAGACCTCAAGACTAGACCATGGCACCAAGTGCCACGTCCAAACCCACATTGAACGCCTCCAGGGACAGTGACTCGGCTCTCCCTTTTATGATCCCTGTGGAGATGTCAGGCTGACTAGGGCTCAGCACAGAGATGACTCCTCAGTAACTGAAACAAGCCCATGTGAAAACTCTCCCTTCCTCATCTCTCCAAAAATGCAAACAAGGAAATGCTACCAAAAGACGTCCACATGCGAGAACTGTGGCAGTGAACCAAGGAGCACTGCTCCATGACTCACTGCTTCCTCTGCAGAGCAGTCCTGCCCTTGCTCTTGCTGTTCTGTGCCAAAACTGCTGTCACCTACCTGCAGAATCACAGAAGAGAGGGTCAGGAGGACTGAAAGAGTGATCAGGCACTGGAACAGGCTGTGCAGAGAAGCGGTGGAGTCACCAGCTCTGAAGGTGTTCAAAAGACCCACAGAGGTGAGACCCAGATCCTCAGGACATGTCTTAGTGGTCATGGTGATGCTGGGTTGACTGTTGGACTTGATGATCTTAAGAGGTCTTTTCCAACCTTCAATGAGTCTTTGACTATGCAGGCAGTCATCAGAACATCTCCCAGTTCAGTCTTAGGACCACTTCACCCAGATCAGTGTTCTGGGTTGGCAATCTGAAACAGCCCAGGTGAAAGATGAATTTTTTGATAGCCTCATCTTGCAGGTGTCCTAGAAATAAGCTGTTCTCCTTGAAGAGACTGCTGAGGTCAGGTGTTGGTAAGAAGAGACCTTTAGCATGAACAGGCAACTGTGATGTTTGCAGCATGTGGTCTCCTTCTCTGGCCTAGGCAAGAGCAGACTAAGGAAGGATCTCATCAGTGCTGATCAGTACTTACAGGTTGGGTGTCAGGAGGATGGGATCAGACTTTTTTCAATGGTTCTCACTGATAGGACAAAGGATAATTGGCACAAACCTGAATGCAGGAAGCTCCATCTAAACATGAGGAGACAATTATAATCATAGAATGGTAAGGTTGCAAGAGACCTCAAGCATCATCTAGTTCCAACCCCCTGCCATAGGCAGGGACACCTCACACTAGCACAGCTCACTCAAGGCCTCCTCCAACCTGGCCTTCAACACTTCCAGGGAGGAAGCAGCCACAACCTCCATGGGCAACCTGTGCCAGTGTCTCACCACCCTCACTGCAAACAACTTCCTCCTAACATCCAGTCTAAATCTCCCCTCTGCCAGTTCAAACCCATTGCCCCTTGTCCTGTCATTGCAAGACCTTGTCAATAGTCCCTCCCCAGCCTTCCTGTAGCCCCCTTCAGATCCCGGAAGGCTACTCTAAGGTCTCCTGGCAGCCTTCTCTTCTCCAGGCTGCAGAGCCCCAACTCTCTCAGCCTGTCCTCATAGCAGAGCTCTGCAGCCCTCTGAGCATCTTCATGGCACTTCCTTACTTTGAGGGTGAATGGAGCACTAGAACAGGCTGCCCAGAGAAGTGTTGGGATCTCCAGGTCTGGAGTCATTCAGAATCCACCTGGATGCCACCTGTGCAACCTGTCCTAGGCAATCTTGCTCTGGCCAGAAGCTTGGACTGAATGATCTCCAGAGGCCCGCCCCTTCTAACCCCTATCATTCTGTGATTCTGGAGCATTTGAGCCACATTTCTCTGGATTCAGAGGAGCAGAGGGGCTAGCTAAGACTAGAACAGGAGCTGACTCTCCACATAGTTTTGTCTGTAGGAGTAGCAGGTACTAGGCACAGCTCCTGGTTCAGAAAGCGACTGAGTGAAAATTCTACCCTGAGAGTTCTCCTCAAAGCAAGTAAAACTTCCAAGTGACAGGGCTGGGTCTTATCTGAGAATAGATCTCTAAAGAATGTGTAAGTGCAGAGGTCACCTCCAGCTCTGGGAGTCCTGTGACTTCATGGTGCTACGTGTGTGCCTGCTAAATGTCAAGGAGAGGGGTTTTGATAAACAAGGCAACAGTTGGGTCAACAAGCAGCTTGTCTCACCTCTGTTTGCTTAAGCACTCAGTTACAGTTGGCAATGTGTGAAAGGAGACCTTCCTGACCTCAAGATGTTACCTGCAAACATAAGTGGGCTCACCAGGAGCTGAGACTGAAGAGTTGTGTTTTACAGCTCATGGAAGAGCCATCTACCCTCAGCCAGCAGGCTTTTGCTTGTGGCTGCTTCTAAGCTGCAAAGGAGGAGAGAGGAAGACCAAGGGTCCCAGGGACCTATCTACCTTCAAGAATGCTGAAGCCAAGGATAAAACCCAATCCTGAGTCACCTGCTCTTGTAGCAGCTCCAAGGCAAACCTTGCTCTGGCAACACAACGCTCAGAGCAGTGTCACAGACACCAAAGCAAAGGCAGTGGAGTTGATTAAGACAGGATAAAAAGGCCAAAGAGCACCAAAGATCACTTTGTCCCTTCCAGAGGTTTACACAAGAGATTTTCCTTGCTTTCTGCCTCTCTCTGTAATCTCTCCTGTAACGTTTGTGCTGTGACAAGTCAAAACCAACCCCATCTCACCCTCAGGCTTTCTGAATGATAAGCCTAGCTCAGGGGAAAAGGAAGATCATCACTCTGATGTCTGATTTTCCTTTCTCAACAAGGTTTCTACTCAGGCTGGTGACCAACTGGCTGCACTAGTGGGCAGAAGTGTTTAGTAATGCCCTGACCCTACCCATCAGGGCAGGTTCATGAGGTTGTGCCTGGTGGAGACAATCCTGACACAGCAGCAGCCAGGAGTTAAGAAGCATGGCCAGTCTTAAGGTCAATTACATTACTGGGACACCAGCCTGTGGCAGGGGACCAGAGCGGCCTGCGGCACGGGACCAGCGCGGCCTGCAGCAGGGGACCAGAGTGGCCTGCGGCAGGGGACCAGAGCGGCCTGCGGCACGGGACCAGCGCGGCCTGCGGCACGGGACCAGCGCGGCCTGCGGCACGGGACCAGCGCGGCCTGCGGCACGGGACCAGAGCGGCCTGCGGCAGGGGACCAGAGCGGCCTGCGGCAGGGGACCAGAGCGGCCTGCGGCAGGGGACCAGAGCGGCCTGCAGCAGGGGACCAGAGCGGCCTGCGGCAGGAGGAGGCTCAGACCTGATATGGGTGTGAAGGAGAAGGGGCCAGGCTCTCTTCAGTGGTGCCTTGTGATAGGACAGGGGGCAATGGGCACAAACTGGAACCCAGGAGGTTCCATCTGAACAGGAGGTGCCTTTGGTGAGAGGGTGCTGGAGGCCTGGAGCAGGCTGCCCAGAGAGGTTGTGGAGGCTCCATTTCTGGAGACTTTCATGACCCACCAGGATGCACTTGTGTCTGACCTGCCCTAGGTGATCCTGCTTTGGCAGAGGGGTTGGATCTCCAAAGATCCCTTCCAACCCCTACCCTGCTATGATTCTAGGCTAAAATTCTGGATGTGCTGAGCATCTGGTGCAGTACAGCCTGACTTCTGATGCTGCTCAAGTCCAACCCTTCCCTGAAGTGCAGCAAAATACATCTACAAAGGACAGGTTCTCCTTATTCTCAAGCACAAAGCTCTGCTTCTATATTTTCCTCCTTCAAGAAAAGAAGCCTCCTGGATGAGCTAGCCACCTGCTATGACACTTTGCATGCTCTCAGCTGCTTCTCCTCACAGCAAGGCTGACACCTTGCTGTAAGGGGTCCAACATGCAGCTCGACCTGCCCTCTCCTAAGTATAGAAATACATAAATCCACATACACACCATGTGCATGGTCACCTAGAGAGGGTGTCAGGTCATACAAAGCCCTAAGAAAGAAGGAAGAGACAGGACAGATCCATGTGATGGAAGTCAGAGATCCAGCTCATGAACTGCAAAGCTTACCTCAAGTTCTAGCATGACTAAAACCCATCTCTCACTTTCTCTCAGCACTTTGGGTACCTTCTCCCCACTCAGCACTCCAAGAGGTTTACTTCAGCCAGTAGCATTTAGCCTTGTCCAGCCCTTGATCTGCAGAGTAAGAGAAGGAAGGTTTAACCCTTTCCTGATGGAATCATCTCCCCAGGGATGTGGTGGAATTCCCAGCATTCAAGATTGATGTGGACAGGGTGCTTTTGCCAGGGAGGTTTGGATGAGATGATCCTTCCTGATGACTCCATCAGACATCTACGTGCCTGATGAGAAGTGAACATCTAACAAGCAGGACAACCAAAGAAGTTGCCTGAATGTCACACTCAGAACAGCACATGGAGCCACAGGCAGGCAAGTTACCCAATGTGTCTTTATTTTCCAGGAGAGGAGAGTCAGGAAAAATACAGGACTCTAAGCAATGACANTTGTGGGCCCAAGACATCCATCCATCCAGAGCACCTTTTCCTGGATTTGTGGGCCCAAGACATCCATCCATCCAGAGCACCTTTTCCTGGATTTGTGGGCCCAAGACATCCATCCATCCAGAGCACCTTTTCCTGGATTTGTGGACCCAAGACATCCATCCATCCAGAGCACCTTTTCCTGGATTTGTGGACCCAAGACATCCATCCATCCATCCATCCACCCACCCTGGGACTAGGAGAGTGCAAGCAGCAGAGGGCACCAGGAGCTCAGCCCAGTCAGCACAGCAGTTCTCCTTGAACCTGCCCTGCTGCCACTGGAGGTCTCTGCTAGGTCACTTAACCTAAAGAAGTAACTGAGGAGAAGGAGCTGCCTTAACCCGGTTGGAAGCCTCCATAAAGCAGTGTCTGAAACTCTGCTGGAAATATCCAAGACAAAGTCAGAGTTAGAAATATTTGTTATTTGGGTTTGGGTATTTTTCAGTCATACATTCTTGTACTTCTGATTGAGAACACAGCCACGTGTGACTCTTTGTAGAACCCTAGAATGGTTTGGCTTGGAACGGACCTTAAAGATCATCTAGTTCCACCCCCCTCCCACCACAGGCAGGGACATCTCTCACTACAGCAGCTTGCCCAAGGCCTCATCCAACCTGGCCTTGAACACCTCCAGGGAGGGGGAGTCACAACTTCCCTGGGCAATCTGTTGCAGTGTTCCACCACCCTCGTGGTGCAGAACTTGTTCCTAGCATCCAATCTAAATCTTGTCTCTTCCAGCTCAAAGCCATTGCCTCTTGTCCCATCACTACAAGACCCTGTAAAAAAATCCCTCCCCAGATCTCCTGCAGCCTTCAGGTACTGGAATGTTGCTCCAAAGGTTTGCTGGAGCCTCTCTCTGCTTCTCCAGGCTGAAGAGCCCTGACTCCCTCAGCCTGTCCTCCAGGGGAGGTGCTGCAGTCTCCTCTGGACCTGCTCTAAGAGATCCATGTCCTTCTTGTGCTGGGAGCACCTGAACTGGATGCAGGACTCCAGGTATGGTCTCACTAGAGCAGAGTACCTCACTCATCCTCCTGGGCACTAGAAATGTGTCCCCTCACCACACTCTTCTAGACAGATGACCACACGGTCACTGTTCCCACCTCAGTCACTCACTCTCCAGCAAGTTAGAATCATAGAATGGTAAGGTTGGAAGGGACCTCAAGGATCATCTAGTTCCAAGCCCTTGCCATAGGCAAGGACACCTCCTACTAGCACAGGTCACTCAAGGCCTCCTCCAACCTGGCCTTGAACACCTCCAGGGAGGAAGCAGCCACAACCTCCCTGGACAACCTGTCACAAGACAAAGTCCTTCTCCATTCCTAGAACAAAACATTGCTTGGTAGGTGTCTCTGAGTGCCTGAAGAATGTGGTCTAAGAAGTTACCATCAGGAAGAGAGACATTGGCCAATAACTCACAAAACATTGGAAACAGCCCAGGTTGGATACATTCAGGGAAAAAAATGAGAGCTCACTGAGACCCTGCATGGCCACCTTCAGCCAATCCTTGTTGAAAATGGGAAACTTCTCGCTTGATTTGAGCCAGATTTGAGTCATCAACTGACTTTTGACTCAGGACAAGGTGTTCTGTGCCACACCCTTCCAACACTGATGCCTTTGCAGGGCAGGAACTCACTCGAGTCCCCCACACCCAAAGGTGGATTCACAAGCATGTGGCACCTTCACAGCAGAGAAACTTGGCTACAGCAGGACAAGGCACTGCAAAGGAGGGAGGAGAACACCTGAGTCCCAAGCCTGCCATCCCATTTACCAGGGCCTGCAGTAAGGGTCAGGGTTGGATTCTGGAAGGCAGAAGCCACCTTCCCAAAGCCCAATCCCAACTGCTTCTATTGTTAACTCCAGTGCTGCAAAGCAAGTACCTCTTTGTATGGAATCTGAGATATCTCCCAAGTGTTGTCTTCTTAATTCACCTTAATAATCACAGAAATCCAATGGGCTCTAGGGTTATGATGTGGGACTTGGTCATTTTATCTCCTAAGTTTAAGTGAAATTTAGAGTCCTGTGTGCAGTTCTGGAGCCCCCAGCACAAGAAGGACATGGAGCTGTTGGAGCGGGTCCAGAGGAGGCCATGAAGACGCTTAGAGGGCTGCAGTAGTTCTGCTATGAGGACAGGCTGAGAGAGTTGGGGCTCTGCAGCCTGGAGAAGGCTTCCAGGAGACCTTAGAGTAGCCTTCCAGTATCTGAAGGGGGCCTGTAGGAAGGCTGGGGAGGGACTACTGACAAGGTCCTGCAATGACAGGACAAGGGGCAATGGGTTTGAACTGGCAGAGGGGAGATTTAGACTGGATATTAGGACAAAGTTCTTTGCAGTGAGGGTGGTGAGACACTGGCACAGGTTGCCCAGGGAGGTTGTGGAGCACAGAAACACAGAATGTGATCGAACACAGAATGTGATTCTGTGCTCCACAACCTCCCTAGAGGTGTTCAAGGCCAGGTTGGATGAGGCCTTGAGTGAGCTGTGCTAGTGGGAGGTGTCCCTGCCTATGGCAGGGGGTTGGAACTTGATGATCCTTGAGGTCCCTTCCAACCTTACTATTCTATGATCCTATGAACATCGCTTGGAAACACCATCTTCTGCAAAATGTGGATTTCACCATCACTGCTCTCCACAGCCCAGGCAGAAAGCTCTGAGTTGGGCACCAAAGTGGGGAGGTTGAGATGAGACCAGAGAGTCTCAGTCAACTGCAAGGTAATTTTTGCTTTGCTCTAGTTTCAGTAATCTCTGAAGAGCAGTAAGCCTCCAGACCAAGAAGTGACAAAAATAGGTTCTGCAGTACTGAACAAAAATAATCTGTGAGATGGTTCCAGGCCTTAAAGCTAGCAAAGGCTTCTCCTAAACACCCCTCACACTGATGTTGAAGTCAGAGAACCAACACATGCCTTGATGGGATGCTTTGGATCCAGAAGCTACCAAGAGACAAGATTGAAAAAGGATAAATGTGGGTAAATGCAAAACTCAGCTCCATGACCTCTTGCTCAGAATGAAACACAGAGAATCTCAGAATAAATTTATGTTATGCTGGAGGATGACCAAGAAGTGATGACAGCAGCCAAAACCACTCTGTAGCACCTCTGTGCTGAGGGCAGTGGTGACAAGTAATTAGATTTATCCATCCTAAGGTCCCTCTAAAATAACTGGGACCATGCTCTCTAAAAAAAGTTGTGGGTTTTTTCCACTTCCAGATGCTACATCTGGAGATTTTCACCTCCACAGTTAAGCACCAGTGAATGGAAATGGACTCTTCCAGGGTCTTGTTTACTCCTGAAGAGCTTCAGAGCATTCCTGAGATGGGCAAGGACATGAAACCCAAATATCATCACTGCAGCACAATAGGTCTGAAGTCACTGAATGCTCTTTTACCTTATGGTTCACTGAGGTTCCTCCATGTGCTAAGGTCCATCAGGAAACTGGGTTCACCTTTGGGTGCAGAACCACATTCAAAGTGTGGGGAGAATGACATCCAAAGAGACAAACTAGAAGCAGAAAGAGTCTCTGAAGGAAAGAGTAGGTTAATGCAAAGATGATCTGGATGAGGGCATCGAGTCAGTCACCAGCAAGTTTGCAGCTGTCACCAAGCTGGGGGCTGATGTTGCTGGGTTGGAGGGCAGAAGGGCTCTGAAGCAGGACCTTGACTGCCTGGACAGATGGGCAGAGTCCAAGGGGATGGAGCTCAACAAATCCAAGTGCCAGGTGCTGCACTTTGGCCACAACAACCCCATGCAGAGCTACAGGCTGGGGTGGGAGTGGCTGGAGAGCAGCCAAACAGAAAGGGATCTGGGGGTGCTGATTGACACCCGCCTGAACATGAGCCAGCAGTGTGCCCAGGTGGCCAAGAAGGCCAATGGCATCCTGGCCTGCATCAGCAAGAGTGTGGCCAGCAGGAGCAGGGAGGTCATTCTCCCCCTGGACTCTGCACTGCTTAGGCCACACCTTGAGTCCTGTGTCCAGTTCTGGGCCCCTCAAATGAAGAAGGACACTGAGGTGCTTGAGCATGTCCAGAGAAGGACAATGAGACTGGGGAGAGGCCTGGAGCACANGAGTCATTGGCTGCTGGAATGGGCTGCCCAGGGAGGTGGTGGAGTCACTGTCCCTGGAGGTGTTCAAGGTGGGTTTGGACGTGGCACTTGGTGCCATGGTCTGGTCTTGAGGGCTGTGGTAATGGCTTGGACTTGATGATCTTTGAGGTCTCTTCCAACCCTGGTGATACTGTGATGCTTCTGAGATCCTCTGCTATGTGTGACAGGAGAGCTGCAAAACCCAGTTGTGGAACCCACTTCAACTTCCTAGAGAGCCACACCACATTCAAAGTGTGGGGAGAATGACATCCAAAGAGACAAAGTGGAAACAGAAAGAGTCTCTGAAGGAAAGAGCAGGTTAATGCAAGGATGCTTCTGAGATCCTTTACCATGTGTGACAGGAGAGCTGCAAAACCCAGTTGTGGAACCCACTTCAACTTCCTAGAGAAGTAGACAGCATCTCATGGGGGAAGGAGGAAATGAAGGAGGTGTGGAGACACAATGTGCCTGAAATGAGTCCAGATTCATTTACAGAAGTAAATGACAAATGTCAGAGCCTTTATTTTTTTAACCAGTTCCACTGTCACCACAAAAAAAGCTCAAGAAGAAGGACTATGTTGTCACAGTATTGTCCTGTTATCAACAGCAAAGGGCAAGGCAGAGAGATGGCATGGCTGCAGTGAGGCTGATAAAGCTTTGGGAGATGAAGCAGAACAAAGTATCTCAGCTATGAGGTGCTCCTCAAAGAGATTTTTATCCAGGTCATTCATCTTTGAGAACTAAATAAGCAAAAAACTGAGCCCCAACTGTGCTGTTATTTATGCTCACCTTCCTTCTCTGATCCCAGCAGCTGGCCTGTGATGCACCATAGTTCCCTTTCACCTTCAAGATCGAGCTCAACCATTCACCACCAGAAGCCTCCAAACAAGCCTGCAAGGAAAACATCCTCCTAGCTAACAGAGATTTCATAGAATCACAGAATGCTTACATTGGAAGGGATCTTAGAGATCATCTATTCCAACCTCCCTGCCAGCTAGGCTCAGCTGCTCAAGGTCTCACCCAATCTGGCCTTGAACACCTACCCATCCACAACCTCCCTGGGCAAGCTGTTCCAGTGTCTCACCACCCTCAGACTGCAAAGGAAACGCAGAGCAAGTGTCCAAGAACCAGTAATTGCAGCAGCAGGTTATTAAAGCACTGCTATGTGATGCCTCCTTGTTGGCCACTCACCACTCCAACAGCAAGAGAACACACAGACCTCTAATTCTGCCAGGTTCTGAGCTCTCCAGGGGATGCTAAACTGCCTCCCACAAACCTGCTCTGGAAAATAAGACAGAGTTCTTGTCCCTGCCCCTGCAGAGTCATAGAGCCACAGAATGTCTTGAGTTGGAAGGGATCTTGAAGATCATCAACTTCTAAACCCCCAGCCATGGGCAGAGACACCTTCCACTAGATCCCATCCAGCCTGGTTTTGAATACTTCCAAGGATGAGGCATCCACAACTTCCCTGGGCAACCTGTTCCAGTGTCTCACCACTCTCCTAGTAGAGAACTTCTTCTTAATCTCTAAGTCTTCTTCTGCTCTTTGATCTTTCTCACTGAGAAGCTGTTGTCAAATGAAGGCATCTTCTCAGTTCCAGGCAACCCCTGGCCATGCTATGAATGGGTGGAGAAGGACAGAGATTGCTATTGGAGTTCAGTGCTTTTGAGAAGTGACACAAGTTATGTGACATCTGAGGATACCTCAGGAAGGGCTGGGCCTTTGCTCTTTGGAACAGAGCCACAGAAATCACCTGGCATCACTCACCACATCCCTTGAGATCAACTGGGGATCACCATATAAAGAGGTGACACTGGGGAAAGAGCTGCTCCTACAGCTGGCTGCTGGGATACATGCTGCTGTCAAGGATTCACCAGAGTCTGGAAAGAGCAAAGGTAAGTTTTGGGGAGATAGATCTGCATTGTCTGCCAGCTAAATGGTTAAGTTAATGGTTATTAACTTCTTATTACTGTGGAGTCCCCACTGGAGACTTCCGAGACCCACCTGGATGCATTCCTGTGTGACCTGCCCTAGGTGCTCCTGCTTTGGCAGGGAGGTTGGACTCAGTGATCTGCAGAGGTCCCTTCCAACTGCTATGGTTCTATGATTATTAATGAGTAAGTTGTTACTCTATGTAGGAATGTGTGTCTTGCTGCTCTTTGATGTAATTTGGCCCTTCCTCTGGACCTGCTCCCTCAAGCTCATGTCCTTCCTGTGTTGAGGGCTCCAGAGCTGGACACAGCACTGCAGGTGAGGTCTCAGCAGAGCAGAAGGGCAGAGTCTCCTCTCTCCATCTTCTGGTCATGCTGTGTTGGATGCAGCCCAGGCTGCTGTTGGCCTTCTGGGCTATCTTTGGAGTGCACCTCAGGAACAGCTGGAAGCCCTCACAGCAATTAAGGGAAGAGTTGGTTCCAGTGAGGAAGTTTGCAACCAGTCTGTGGATTAGCTCAGAACACACCATGGGGGTCCAGCTCCATCTGCAGTGTGCTGGTCCTCACAATCTGGGCAGTGTGAGGAGAAGAGCTGCAGACTTTCAGGAGAGTATCTGTACTCCACAGAGACAACTCACAGATCATTTCTGGGTTTTTTTTTTAGGCTTAAAAAAAGTGATCCACTCCAGAAAAGAAGAATGGAGGGGAAAGAGAAGCCCCCACTTTTAACTGCTCTTCTAACTTTACTCATTTTAGGTAAGTCAATTCAGCAACCCAGTCTCTGCTCTTGCATTTCTTTTAGGGGTGGGGGTATCTATGATAGTTGGAAGAAAATCAGTTTATTTGCACACCTCTAACTGCTCTGATTCTGGTTTGTTGTTTGTTTTTTTGTTTGTTTGTTGTTTTTCTTTCCTTTTAGGGCCATGTGTAGAAAGTTTAAATCAGGTATGTGAGAAAGATCACTGAATGCTGTAAAAAGTTTGTTTCTGGGTTGGTTGCCATACAGCAGGCACTTTAAAAGTGACATCAGTTACCTGCAACAGCAAAATTCAATTTCATTCAATCAACAATAGCCACTTAAAGAGAAATTTAGTGCAAGGGAACCTCCAGGAGGTTACTGGCAAACATCTGAAACACTTCCCAGAGTTCCACAAGCTGGAGGAGAGAAGGTGTATCACAGCAGAGAGGATCCCTGCTTTAAAGCTGATCTGTTGACTAGAATAGGAGTGCAGCTCCACCAGGACACTGACCTGCACCAGCTGAGCCCTACCTTGTGTCACGCTCTCCTGAGCTGAGAATGACCAATCTGTTGTCACCAGAGGATGGATGGTGGTGCTGGGCATCTTTCAACTAACCTGTTGGGCAAGGCAATAGAGGAGTTATTGCTTCCTGTTGAGTAAATTAACAGCCCTTTTCCTGTCATCAATACTTTGTCCTAACTGCTGCTTTCTCTCCTTTCCTTCTCCAGTGTCCAGCATTCCTCATGTGTAAGTAAAATTCTGTTTGTATCTAAGGTACCATTTATACACTTGAGATGTTGGGCAGGGTCTAGGCACACAGGGGAGCAGAACTGTAGAGTGTCTTCAGTTGAAAGGGAGCTTAAAGGTCATCTAGTTCCAAACCCTGGGCTGGGAGACCCTTCTATCAGACCAGATTGCTCAAGCCCCCATCCAACCTGGCCTGAATGAACATCTCCTTTTCATACAGAAGAAGAGACTGAAGAGTTAAAGTCCCAAAGCACTGGGTTAGAAAGATGATCTCCTCCTAGCAAGAGGAGCCATGGGATGGAGCAAGCTGCAAACAGCTTCCTCATGCGAATCCTTCATTGCAGGGCACCCTGTGGCACCCAGCCTGAGAGGCCTGCAGAATGGAAATATTTGGGAAGCTAATGCCTTTAGGAAACAGCCACGAGTAGAATTCATGCAAAACTTCTGCAACACTCATTTAAGGGCTGCCTGAAGCAGTTGAGGGGTCCCAGGGCAGCGGTGAAGGGAAACACTCCCTGATGTACGCCCCCAGGTTCCCACACAATGCAAATGGCAAACACCAGGAGTTAAGGGAGAGGTTGTTAAGTGGGAAACTGCTCAGTTATGTCCTGCATCCCAAGATGTACCTTATGCATCCCAACATATACCTTATGCNAGCAGTTGAGGGGTCCCAGGGCAGCGGTGAAGGGAAACACTCCCTGATGTACGCCCCCAGGTTCCCACACAATGCAAATGGCAAACACCAGGAGTTAAGGGAGAGGTTGTTAAGTGGGAAACTGCTCAGTTATGTCCTGCATCCCAAGATGTACCTTATGCATCCCAACATATACCTTATGCATCCCCACATACACCTTATGCATCCCCAGATACACCTTATGCATCCCAAGATACACCTTATGCATCCCAAGAGATACCTTATGCATCCCAAGACACACCTTATGCATCCCTAGAGATACCTTATGTATCCCAAGATATACCTTATGTATCCCCAGATACCTTATGCATCCCAAGATATACCTTATGTATCCCCAGATACCTTATGCATCCCAAGATATACCTTATGCATCCCAAGAGATACCTTATGCATCCCCAGATACCTTATGTATCCCTAGATACACCTTATGCATCCCAAGATATACCTTATGTATCCCCAGATACACCTTATGTATCCCTAGATATACCTTATGCATCCCTAGATACACCTTATGCATCCCAAGATACACCTTATGCATCCCCAGATAGCAGAGTCATCCATTTCTTTCTCCTTCCACAGCTCCAACGTACTGCTCGTCTGAAAGCAGGTAGGCACCCTGGGAAGTGCTCTCTGCAAAGAAGCAGAAGCTTCACCATAAGAACCTGGGCCCTCCAAAGCCCACCAAGCTCTTTTCTCACAGACATTTAGAAGGAAATGTTCAGTGTTTCCTGCTTCCTTTCCAGTTCAAATCTAAGCTCTATCCTGAAGAGTGGCAACTGGTGCAGCCCTACCCTCCAGCAGTATGCCTGTGCATCAGTAAGTCACCTCCAACAGGTGGAGGTTCCTCCAGATATTCCTTTCTAGCTGCTTTGAGACATCCTCAGTCAGATTTGTGGACAGAGAACCACAGAATGCACTGGGCTGGAAGAGACCTCTAGAGGTCATCTACAATCCCCCTGCAGTGAGCAGGGAGATTACAGTGCTAGGACAAGGGGCAATGGCTTGAAATAAGAGGAGATTTGGATTGAATGTTAGGAACAAGACCAGCACCGTGAGGGTGGTGAAACACTGCAACCCTGTGTCTGGCATTACATGCTTCTGTCTGTCCCAGGGCACCAAGCTGACCTCAAGACAACTCTCCTCCATCCTCAGATGCTACATCACAGACCCAACTGCTCACCTGGAGCAAGAGGCTTTCCTGCTCTTGTTTCAACAAGTCAGCAGTGAAGTGCTGCAGACTGCTCTGAATGACATCAGCGTGCAGGTAACATCAGGAGGGAGGACCACCAGTAGCTCCCTCTTCAGACCACAAAGCAGCTCTTTAGCTTGGGCCATATCCATAGTCAAGGAATGTGACTCTTGAGTGTTTGGCTGTTTGTTCCCCCCATGCTGCTATGTAAGCAGAGACTACTCAATAGTTACCCAGGGCCTTGGCAGGCCTGGGTGTCTGGTGTGATGGTATTACGACTGCACAAGACCAGGAGCACAGGTTTCAGCAGAAACCAGGCTTCTCTTCCCCTCCTCTCCTCCAAATCCTCATCAAAACCTTGTCCTTAGCAAGTGGCAATTGAGGTGATGAATTCAGCTCTGACTCAGCTGAACACTTCCTCCTTCCTTCTCCTACTACTTCCCTCTCAAGCAAGCAGAGCCTACCCAAACAAATCACTGCTCTTCAGCCTAGCCATGGTTCTTGCCACGTCCATACTTATTCCAAGGAAAATAGGCTTGCTCAAGCCATTCACAAGAGTAATTTTGGAGGCAGAAGAGATGAACTCACCTGAGGTCACACTTGGGGATTAGATGCAAAGAAGAAGGTACACCAGATTAGAAGCAGAGAAGATGGGCTACGAAGATGCTCAGAGGGCTGCAGCAGCTCTCCTATGAGGACAGGCTGAGAGAGTTGGGGCTCTGCAGCCTGGAGAAGAGAAGGCTGCCAGGAGACCTTAGAGTAGCCTTCCAGTATCTGAAGGGGGCTACAGGAAGGCTGGGGAGGGACTACTGACAAGGTCTTGTAATGACAGGACAAGGGGCAATGGGTTTGAACTGGCAGAGGGGAGATTTAGACTGGATGTCAGGAGGAAGTTGTTTGCAGTGAGGGTGGTGAGACACTGGCACAGGTTGCCCATGGAGGTTGTGGCTGCTCCCTCCCTGGAGGTGTTCAAGGCCAGGTTGGATGAAGCCTTGAGTGAGCTGTACTAGTGGGAGGTGTCCCTGCCTATGGCAGGGGTTGGAACTAGATGATGCTTGAGGTCCCTTCCAACCTTACCATTCTATGATTCTATAAGGTAATTCCTCTATCTCCTCCAAGTTTGACAAGAATAACAACAGCCACCCTGAAAACCTTGGGACAGGAACGTTCTCATCCCAGTGTTTGTGCAGAATCTACCCCAAAGAGCTTCTGCCTTTGGTACTACTCCTAAGCACGGCAAAAATACCCCTAAGTAGTCAGCAACATCTTCAGCATTTCCCATCTTGTTTTCAGGTCCACAGCGCCCAGATTGCAGCAACCACCAAAGCCTTCATGCTAAATGCAGCATGGGAAGTTGTGAAGTTTGATCCTAAAGTGGCAAATGGAGGTTTCCTGGCGTCCTGGTTCCAGGAGATCCTGCATGCCTACCTCCCCTTCATCAGCACCAGCATCCTGGACTGCATGGCACAGTTGCCAATCACCTGCGATGGCATGGCCACAGTGTAGGTCTGGTCTAAGCTCAGGGGCTCTTTAGATGGTATGCATCAGCCTGGACTTTGAAGGGCAACAAAGATGGTCCAAGAGCTGGAACAGCTCTGCTGTGAGGGAGCTGGGGGTGTTCAGCCTCGAGAAAACTCTGGGGGAACCTCAATAGCTGAAGGGATCCTAGAGGAAGGCTGCAGAGGGACTTTTCATAAGGGTGTCTAACAATAGGACAAGGGGAATGGTTTTAAAGCTGAGGGAGAGTAGGTTTAGACCAGATCTTATACTGAAGAGCTTCTTCCTGAGGGTGATGTGACTGTTGTCCAGGAAGCTCATGGATGCCTCTCCAGTAAGGGTGCTCAAGGCCAGGTTGGATGAGGCTTGAGCAGCTGAGTCTAGTTGAGAGGCATCCCTGCCCATGGTGGGGAGGTTGGAGTAGATGATCTCTGAGGTCTCTTCTGACCTAAACACATTCCATAATCAAACAGGGCTTTTAAAGGTTTGAATTCTGATGTCCATTTTTGTCTCACCTGTCCTTCTTGAATTCTAGGGTGCAAGCTCTGGACACAGCTTATTCTGAGATGGGCAACAGCACGAGGCAACTGGTAGCTGACTGGATCAGGAGATTCCTTACCATGCATGGTTAGTGACCAGGTTGACAGCCCAAAATTTCCTGGTATAATTGCAAGAGATTCTGAGATTTCTTTATAAACTATTAATACTTGTGGAGTGAGGGTGAACTGTTATGGTGATCAGCTGGGGTCTAAGAAAGACAGGGACAGACTTTTTAGCAGGACCTGTTTTGACAGGGCAAAGGGTGAGGGAGAATCAGACTAGAGAAGGAAGAAATTTTTGGCACTGAGGGTAGTGAGACCCTGGCCCAGGATGCCCAGAGAGGTAGGAAATGCTCCATGTCTGGAACCATTCCAAGTCAGGTTGTCTGAAGATGTGAGCAACCTGCTCTATTTGCAGATGTCCCTGCTGACTGCAGGGGGTTGAACTGGATAAGCTTTAAAAATTCCTTCCAGCCCAATTTGATGATTATACGGAACAGGCAACCAGCAAAATAACAAGGGGACACAGTCTCAAGTTGTGCCAGAGGAGGTCTAGGTTGGATGTTAGGAGGAAGTTCTTTACAGAGAGAGTGATTGGCATTGGTATGGGCTGCCCAGGGAGGTGGTGGAGTCCCCATCCCTGGAGGTGTTCAAGCAAAGCCTGGCTGGGGCACTTAGTGCCATGGGCTGGTTGATTGGCTAGGGCTGGGTGATAGGTTGGGCTGGGTGAGCTTGGAGGTCTCTTCCAACCTGGCTGATTCTATGACTGTCTAGGACCATACACACATTGCCAGCAGCACAACGAGATCACTTCAACAGCTTTTCAGAACTCAGGCCAAACTATGACGTTAGAGGACAGGAGATCACTGCTAGTGATGTCCTTCAGGTCAAACTCATCTTCATTGTTGCCATTTTCCCTTTCTTCAAGCCTCTCCCACAGCCATGGTCTCAAAGGAGACCCATCCTTACCTGCCTATCAAAAACAATAACAAAACATTAGGTGTTCAAAATGCTAAGCAGACGTGACTGGCACTGTGGGGTCAGTCTGGTGGTCATGGAGGGTAGAAGGTGGGATTTGATCTTAAGAAGTCTTTTCCAGCCTGACTGATTCTAGGATTCTATTTGATATTTTCAGTTTGTGAAAAAAATTCAGCCACAGAGTGGCTGCTGACCAACTGGAAGAGCTTCCAAAGTTATGCATCATACAAGGATCTCACTGCTTGCTGGAGCAGCTTTGATGGGGTAAGAAATCTCTTTGCAAAAGGCTTCCTGCAGCTGTTTCACCCTGAGAACACTCAGTAAGCAATAGGGGGGGGGGGGAGGGGGGAGCAGATAAAGCCAGTGAAACTTCTGGTTGTAGTGTCAGTGGTTAGAGCTACAGGTCAGTGAACAGTCAGCCTTCAGCTGCCCACACCCACACCGAGCTTACATCATCTGCCCAGCAGTTAGGTAACTGTGGTGCTGCTGGGAAGAATTCAGCTCAGGCGGCAGCTCGCTGAGTAGTTCAACTCTTGCGCCGAGTCCTTAGTCCTGCCTCTCCTTCCCCAGTTCACAGCTCTTGAGGTCC
>VWZE01024232.1:92139-110041 GCA_013396675.1 Eubucco bourcierii | reverse complement strand
TCACTGCCAGCCAGCTAGCTCAGCTTACAGCCCTCAGCAACGTGCTCTCCAACAGCAGCCTGACTGCTGCCATCACACAAGTCCTCAGCACCAATAACCTTCTCTACCTTGAAGACTACTTAACTGAGTTATCCAGGTCACCGCTGGCTCCTCCACTCGACCACGCCGCCATGTACTCGATGCTGGAGACCATCTTAACCAAAGTCAGGGACAACTTCCCAGACCTGTGCTCACCCTCCCTGAAAGACTTGTTCCAGGTCAAACTGAAGAGGATGTTGGCTGTTACTGATGCAAACCTGCTACGGCTCTTCCCGACGCAGATAGGCTGCACTGATTTCCGAGATATGTAAGTAGAAGGCACCTGCAGGCACTGAGGAAGAGTCAGCAGTGAGATCACAGGAACATAGCTCCTCACTGCAAGCCTGGGCACTGCTCCATGCTTTTACCACCAGCCACTGCTAAATGAACCTCCAGCACTTCAAATCATAGAATGGATTGAGTTGGAAGGGACCTTAAAGATCATCTGGTTCCAAACCACAAGATAAATGATGTTCTGTCCCTCCAGAAAAAAAAACCTGTCAGCACAAGCTAACAGATGATATATGAACAAGCCACAACAATACTTAAGTGAATGTTAATCCCAGGAACCCAGCATTGTGATGGGTGGGAGGGACCTTGGACATCATCCAGTTCAACCCCACTGCTAAAGCAGGGCACCCACAGCAGCTTGCCCAGGGTCACAATGCCCAGCTGGGTTTGGAAGCTCTCCAGACAAGGAGACTTCACAACCTCTCTGGGCAGCCTGCTCCAGGGTTTCAGCACCATCACAACAAAGAAGTTTCTCCTCCTGTTCAGGTGGAACCTCCTGGGTTCCAGCTTGTGCCCTTTGTCCTGTCACTGGGCAGCACTGACAAGAGCCTAACCCTCTTGCCCCCCACCCTTTAACTCTTGCTGAACATTGATCAGATCTGCTCTGGGGTGGCTCTTCTCCAGGCTCAACAGCCCCAGAGGGCTCTCAGCCGTTCCTTTTCACAGCATCTTTGGAGCTTGGAGCCTCCATCGGACTCTCTCCAGCAGTTCCTTGTCTCTCTTGAGCTGAGGAGCCCAGAACTGGGCACATTATTCCAGATGTGGGCTCATTAGGACCACAAAGTTTAAAAACCCCTTTGTTTTTCTCTCTCTGGCTAAAGTTATCTCAGGTTTACAAAATCCTGTCCTTTTTTTTCGGTAGAGTTTGGCTCACAAATATCCTGCTATGAAACACTGAACTCAAGTTTCATTTTTATCCCTACACAGCTACAAGGGACTGAATTCTGTACACCACGAGTTAAACCCTGACACACAGAGAGCTGTACACCAGGCCAGGATGGATTTTCTCAATGGGCAGGCAGCTAAAGAAGGTAACAGATTACTGCAGGGGGGGTTGGACTAGATGACCTTTGGGGGTCACTTCTGACCCAAACCTTCCTATGATTTTATGACATGCTCAGCTTGTCCTGCTTGAATCTGATACCTTGGGCAAGGCTTCCCATCTGCCCTGCCAACAGGCTCTGTTAGCTCCTGACCACCCAAAATGCCATCTCTTGCAGGAGTAGCTTGCACATTCACCACATCCAGCAGTCGAGAGTGGCTAGAGGACAACTTTGGGTTCTCAAGCATTTACGCTGACTACGGCGATCTCCTCCGCCTCAACCCCAGCTTCAACGGCGTAGGTGTCACAACAGCAAGGTTCCTGCTGACTTTCCACAAGACTTCTGCATTGTGCTGCTCTGAGATGGCAGCAGGGCACTGTCACAGAATCACAGAATGTCAGGGGCTGGAAGGGAGCTCCAGTTCATCCAGTCCAACCCCCTTGCAGAGCAGGGTCTCCTAGAGCAGATCACACAGGAACATGTCCAGGAGGGTTTTGAATATCTCCAGAGAGGGAGACTCCAACAACCCACCTGGGCAGCCTGTTCCAGTGCTCTGTCGCCCTCACAGTATAAAAATTCCTCCTCATGTTTACATGAAACCTCCTATGCCTCAACTTCCACCCACTGCCCCTTGTTCTGTCATTCAGCATCATCCAGAAGAGCCTGGCTCTTCTGGTCCTTAGCCTGGGGCCACTTATAAGCTACTGTTCGGCCTCTCAAGAGTCGATGGGAGCATTGTGCTGCCCCTCGGCTGACATTTCTTTTCCTTTCCATTTTAGTTTGAGGTGACAGACCTCTTAACATCAGTGCAGCTAGGAAAGCTGCTCATCACCTCCCACATCCTGACCAACAGCAGCAGAGCCAGTGCAGAGGCAGATGTTATGGAGGTCATGAGAAGCCTCCAAAGCAGGAACATCTCTGAGCTCCACACCTTTCTGCATGAAGTGAATTCTCTTGCAGCACAGGTAAGAGACCTTCTCCCACTTGCAGGTTGTATTTTCTAGGGGCACAATCCTTCTTGTTGGGGTTCATTGTCATTTGGTCTAGGTCTTGGGCTGCACAAACATCTGTAGACTGCTCCAAAGCACAGTTCCATAAAGCAGTATCATAGTATAATTCCAAACCAGCACAATCATCAAGTTTCTCAGATTAAGCAGCAAGGGGAAAAGAAAATAAAACAACCCAGCACATTATTTACAGTGCCTGGGTTGTTTTTTTAATCACAGAACATTAGGGGTTTGAAGGGACCTTGAAAGATCATCCAACTCCAACCCAAATCATTTTTACTGTGGCCCTGTAGTACTTAAAGAGGATGAGAAGAAGGCTGGGGACAGACTTTTGAGCAGGGCCTGTTGTGACAGAACAAGGAACAATGGTTTGAAACTAGAAGAGGAAGATTTAGATTAGATAGAAGAATTTATTTTTTTTTTACACTGAGGATGGTGAGAGCCTGGCCCAGGTTGCCCAGAGAGGTGGCAGAAGCCACATGTCTGGAACTAGTTCAGGTTGTTTGGGGCTCTGAGCAACCTGCTCCAGCTGAAGATGTCCCTACTGACTTCAAGGAGTTGGACTGGATGGGCTTTAAAGGTCCCTTCAACCCAAACAGTTTGATGATTCCAAAAAGTATTATCCAGTACCATGCCCACACTTTCAGCAGCACAATGAGATCACTTAAACATCTTTTCTCAACTCAGGCCAAACTATGATGTTAGAAAAGAGGATGTCAGTTCCACTGATGTTCTTTGGGTCAAACTCATCTTAATTTTTCCCATTTCCCTCTGTTCAAGCCTCTTCCATAGTCTCAAAAGAGACCCATCCTTATCTACCTATCAAAAAACAACAAAACATTTTATATATTCAGCTTGTGGCAAAAAGAAAAACCCAAAAAAAACCCCACAGGGAAGAGTGGTTAATGACCAACTAGAAGAGCTGGTGTTGGACTAGACGAGTTTTAAAGGTCCTTTCCAACCTAAAGCATTCTATCACTCTATGATTTTACCATGAACTCTGCTGTTCATTTCTGCAAGACCAAAGCCACCCTGGTACACACAATGAGTGAGACTCCAAGATAAGCAGCTCCATCACGCCCCAGCAGTGCAGCAGTTTCATACTCAGAGAATGGTTTGGGTTGGAAGGGACATTAAAGATCATCCAGTTCCAACCCCCTGCCATGGGCAGGGACACCTCCCCCCACTTGAGTAGGTTGCTCAAGGCCTCATCCAATCCAACCTTGAACACCTCCAAGAAGGGAGCAGGCACAACCTCCTCGGGCAACCTGTGCCAGTGTCTCACCACCCTCACTCCCCATTTATTACAGAATCAATCAGGTTGGAAAAGACCTCCAAGATCAGGTCCAAGCTATCACCTAACCCTTCTAATTAACTAAACCACAGTACTAAGTGCCTCATCCAGCCTCTTTTTAAACACCTCCAGGGATGGGAAGTCCACCACCTCCCTGGGCAGCCCGTTCCAATTGCCAATCACTGTTTCTGTGAAGCACTTCTTCCTGACATCCACCCACCCATTTTTCTCCCCAGGTGCACATGGAGAGCATAACAAGCACTGGAGCCCGTGGCCTAATGCTCAAAGGCATTTTCCAGATTCTGAAGCCACATTTTGCTTCAATGACAAGACAAGACTTGGAATCTCTGTTCAATGGGACACTGACCTTGTATCTAAGCTCCATCACTCGTGATGAATTAAAGGCACTGCCTGCTCTCAGTGACTGCTCTCTCTTGCAAGTGATGTGAGTATAAATCCAGCCCAGTTTCTGAGTGCAGCTCAAAGGAGAACGTCCCTGTGGCTATGGGGAGGGATCTGACAGGAAAGAAGAAGGGCTGTGAATTCATCTGTCCCATCAGAGAATACAGTTCTGGTAGGCTGTGCTAAAAAATGTCATTACCTTAGATCTGTGAAGGTCACAGCAAGTAACTGATGCTGACAAGGCTCTCTCCTCTTCTTACAGAGTGAGAGGTTTGGACTATGCATTTGATGACATGACAGCAGAGACAAAGACTGACATAACTCAATGGATTGTTCAAACTCTTCCTCCCTTAGGTGAGCCTTTTCTGCCCACTGGGTTTGTTCAGGTGTCCCTCAAACTTCACTGACACATTGCCTTCTCCTGTGCCTAGAATCATAGAATGGTAAGGTTGGAAGGGACCTCAAGGATCATCTAGTTCCAACCCTCTGCCATAGGCAGGGACACCTCCCACTAGTACAGCTCACTCAAGGCCTCTTCCAACCTGGCCTTCAACACCTCCAGGGAGGGAGCAGCCACAACCTCCATGGGCAAACTGTGCCAGTGTCTCACCACCCTCACTGCAAACAACTTCCTCCTCACATCCAGTCTAAATCTCCCCTCTGTCAGTTCAAACCCATTGCCCCTTGTCCTGTCATTACAAGACCTTGTCAATAGTCCCTCCTCAGCCTTCCTGTAGCCCCCTTCAGATACTGGAAGTCTACTCTAAGGTCTCCTGGAAGCCTTCTCTCCTCCAGGCTGCAGAGCCCCAACTCTCTCAGCCTGTCCTCATAGGAGAGCTGCTGCAGCCCTCTGAGCATCTTTGTGGCCTCCTCTGGACCCACTCCAACACTTCCATGTCCTTCCTGTGCTAGTTCTCAATGATCTGGAAACAGGGCCTTTGGAGACTGTAAATGTCTCACTGAGGCAATTCCACCTCAGTCCAAGTGTCCCAAGGTTCAAACCAGATTGATTTACTGCTTAGATGCAGGACAATTGGAAGCGGTGGACAAGTGGAAGGTTTCCTTGCTTATAGCAGGGGAGTTGGAACTAGATGATTTTTAAGTTCCACCATCCACTGGATCAAGGCTCAAAGCCTGTGGGGACAGGCTGTAAGAGCTGAGCTAGCGCAGCCTGGAGAAGAGAAAGCTCTAAGGAGACCTAATAGTGGCCTTCCAGTACCTGAGAGGGACTTCTTATGAGGGCTTGTAGTGACAGGACAAGGGCCAATAGATTTGAGCTGAAAGAAGGGAGATTGAGACTGGGGATTAGGGAGAAATCCTTCACAGTGAGGGTGGAGAGACACTGGAACAGGTTGCCCAGTGAGGCTGTGGATGTTGCCTCCCTGGAGGTGTTCAGCACCAAACTGGATAAGACCTTGAGCAGCCTGGTCTGGTGGGAGGTCTCCTGCCCATGGAGGGCCAGAACATCATTTCTCTTGCGGTTTGGAACTAGATGATCATTGAAGGTCCCTTCCAACTAAACCCATTCTAGGATTCTATGATTCTATGAAATACTTCCTCTACTATTTCCATAAATACCCTGGAATGACCTTAGGTTTTATGAGCCTTGAACTGAAAGAGAAGTCATCTATTCTTGCTCCATTTTAGACTGCCAGATGGATAAAAACTGGATGACTCTCAACTTCCAGAGATTCAGAACCACAGCTAACATCACAGACTTTGTGGCTGCCTGTCAAAATTTCACATGGGTAAGGCTATGGATTTAAAATACTTGGTGACATTTTACTACCTTGGAGCAAAAGCTATTCCTATTCCCTTTTCAGATAGCCACACAGCTCAGGGTGGGAGCTCTCTGAGAGCCAGAGAGCACTGCAAAACAGTTTGAACGAGAAGCGTGACAATGGAAACACATTGGCCTTTCCTCCTCCATCACAAACATCAGATATTTCTCCACCCTTCTCAGGAGAGACAGGATTTTTCCCTCTTCCCTCTAGTTTGTGATCATTCCCCTGCATTTCAGTTCCAGCAGCACCTGGCCAGCTGATACATTTTGCACTGACAACACCCAGCAGAAAGGATGGGTGCACAGCTAGAGTTGCAGGGATGCAAGGATCACCAATCCAGGTTCTCTCTGTCTTTCAAGAGCTGTAGACTGGTTACCAGACAGCTTGGATTGTTTTCCACAGGGCACTGAAAGGATGCTTCCATGAAGTGTATCAGAGATGCCTGAACTGGGACCTGCCTCACCCTGACCCCAAATGAGAGGAGTTCTGAGTGCCACCCACATCACCTAAGCCAAGCAAACACTCAGAACCTCTCCCAAGCCTTTCAAAAATTAATCTTCTTCATCAAAACCTAACACCTCTGGGGCAAAGACTACATAAAATAGGACAGAATCTGTCTTTAGCCTCACACCACCATTTCATCATGACCATTAAATATTACAACTTACATCTGCCATGGGAGAGGAAGTTCCTGTCCTTAAGGTGTGCAGGAAGGCTGTAGACACACGTGCCAGTAGTGCAGGTCCAAGAAAACACAAATATATATATAATATGCATCATTATAATGAATATCTGTATTTGTGTGTTTCAGGTGGAGCTCCTGGAGGAGCTAACAGCTGTGCAGCTTGCCCAGTTAACACTGTCCCAAGATGTGCTCAGCTCTGTGGCTAACATTGACCGAATCTTCGACAGACTAATCAAGCTGCCAGGTCTCCAGGAGCTGGCTGCTTACTGGGATGAGCTGAACTCTGCTTTAGAGAAGGTAACTACAGACAGCTTGCTCATGGGGGCTCAGTGGGAGAGGTCTATGAGGACAGAAGACTTCCCATGTGCAGTGACCTAGAGTAAAAGGAAGCAGAGGCAACACATTCGCCAGGCAAGCTCATGGCAGGTTTGAGGTCAGCAGGAAATGATCCTGTTGTGCATTGTGCCCCTTACTTGCTTACTCTGACACAGCTGCCACCACTTCCTTTCCACCTCAGACTGCCTGAAGGACACCAGCCAGATCTCCAGCCTTTGTAACAGCACAAGGCTCAAAGAGGTGCCTGCCCTGATTGACACCACATTGATTTCATATGAGTGTACTCTCTGTCTTTGGATCAGGCTGCAGTAATTCCTCTCCCCTACACACACAGCTCTGACTATGCTCCCAGTCTGAATTATCTGCTGAGGCTCCTCTAACACAAGAATTAGCTAAAGGCCCTTCTTGGCTTCCTTGTAAATGCAATCCCTTCCATCAGGCCAACAGAAGAGATGCAAAGTCTCAGTCTGTGAGACTCAGACCCTGCAGGTCTCTTCCCTCAGGTAAGATCTGATCGCAGAGAGAAAGTTCCTGCTGGGTTACAGCACCATGACTAACTCAGCTCTTCCCAGGGCTGTGAGAGCTAGCTTTGTACCACAGCAACTGCCTTTAATCTTCCACATTCAACCAGCAGATGAAGCTTAGGCCTAGAATGGTATAAAGCCAACCCCTGGTCTGCAGAAGTAATCAGTTACTCTAATATTTTTTTTTCTCTTAAAATAGAAAATAATTCTTTAGAATCCAGTTGCTCCCACCTTGATGGATGAGAAAGCAGCAGGAGTCTAGTGTGGAGGCAACAAAGTTCAACAAGAGCCAAAAGCAAGAGATGCTGGGGTCTAAAGCACAAATCTGATGAGGAGCAGCTGAGGGAGCTGGGGTTATTCAGCCTGGAAAAAAAGGAGGCTTAGGGGAGACCTTCTGCCTCTCTGCAACTCCCTGAAAGGAGGCTAGAGCCAGGCAGGGGTTGGTCTCTTCTCCCAAGGAACAAGTGATAGGATAAGAGGGAACGGCTTCAAGTTGCACCAGGGAAGGTTTAGGTTGGACATTAGGAACAATTTTTTCCCCTTGAGGGTTGTCAAGACCTGAAGGAGGCCACCCAGGGTAGTGGTGAAGTCCCCATATCAGAAGGGGATTCAAAGCTGTGAAGATGTGGTGCTGAGGGCCATGGTTTAGTGGCAACCAGGCAGTGGCAGGTTAACAGTAGAACTCAATGAACTTAAAGGTCTCTTCAATTAAAGCAATTCTACAAGNAAGTTGCACCAGGGAAGGTTTAGGTTGGACATTAGGAACAATTTTTTCCCCTTGAGGGTTGTCAAGACCTGAAGGAGGCCACCCAGGGTAGTGGTGAAGTCCCCATATCAGAAGGGGCTTCAAAGCTGTGAAGATGTGGTGCTGAGGGCCATGGTTTAGTGGCAACCAGGCAGTGGCAGGTTAACAGTAGAACTCAATGAACTTAAAGGTCTCTTCAATTAAAGCAATTCTACAAGACCTGAAATCCCAAGTCCTGCCCAAGGCTCTGCAGCAGAGGTGGCAGAAAGGATTGTACGTCTGTCTCCCAGCTCTTAGCCCAGCATAGAATCATAGAATTGTTTTGGTTGAGAAAAGCCCTCCAAGATCATCCAGTCCAACCATCAACCCAACACCACTGAACCATGTCCCAGAGTGCCATGGCCATACACATCTCTTGAACACCTCTGGAGATGGTGAATCCACCACCTCCCTGGGCAGCCTGTTCCAATCCCTGACCACTCTTGCAGCAAAGACATTATTCCTAATATCCAACTTAACCCTCCCCTGGCACATGTTCAGCTCATTTCCCCTCGCTCACATCTACTTAAATTGCCACTAACAGCCACTGCCAGCCTGTGCAGCAGCCACCAGGTGACAGCTGGAAGAGCAGCAAAAGGGTGAGAGTCAGAGCTGTAATTCTCCCTTCAACAACAACAAAAAAAAATGCCATGAAATGAGGAAAGAAAATGAACCTGACAGTGAAAATACCACAAATGGCAGAGGAAAGAGCCTTCCCTGAGGCTCAGCAGGAGCTGAGCTGTAAAACAGCATTACACAGCATGTATTTTGTGCTATAAAATACAGGTGCAAAGAGCCTGAGGTGCCAGGGAATATATTTAGTATCTATCATAAATCAAAAGTAACTCAGAAAACCTCTTATATTGTTTATAAGCACTGGGAGTTCAGCCAGCTTGGCTGCCTCAAACAACTCCCCAAGAGAGAGGAGTGAAAACAGAAGGTATAGAGGAGAACACACAAGTCTCATTTTCCTGCTGTGCTGATCTAGGCTCAAAATATTTGAATATTAGGGGAAAAAAAAAAAAATCTTTGCTGCAAGAGTTGTCAGGCACTGGAACAGGCTGGTCAGGGAGGTGGTGGAGTCACCATCCCTGGAGGTGTCCCAGAAGCCTGTGACCATAGCACTTGGGCACATGGTTTAATGGCCATGGTGGTGCTGGGTTGATGGTTGGACTGGATGATCTTAGAGGTCTTTTGTAATTAGAACAATTCTATGACTCCATGATGGGCTAAAAGCTGGGAGACAGACATACAATCCTTTCTGCCACCTCTGCTGCAGAGCCTTGGGCAGGACTTGGGATTTCAGGTAATGCAGAATTGCTTTAGTTGAAGAGATCTCTAGGTTCATTGAGTTCTACTGTCAGCCTACCACTGCCAGGTCACCATTAAACCATGGCCCTTGTGTTGGCTTGTGGTTGGATTCAATATTCTTAGAGGTCTTTTCCAAATCAAACCAATTCTATGATTCTATTTCTCTACTGCAAAAGATCAAGGTGGAGACACAGAATCATAGAATGGTAAGGTTGGAAGGGACCTCAAGCATCATCCAGTTCCAACCCCCTGCCATAGGCAGGGACACCTCCCACTGGTACAGCTCACTCAAGGCCTCCTCCAACCTGCCCTTCAACACCTCCAGGCAGGGAGCAGCCACAACCTCCCTGGGTAACCTGTGCCAGTGTCTCACCACCCTCACTGTAAAGAACTTCCTCCTAACATCCAGTCTAAATCTCTCCTCTGCCAGTTCAAACCCATTGCCCCTTGTCCTGGCATTACAAGACCTTGTCAATAGTCCCTCCCCAGCCTTCTTGTAGGCCCCCTTCAGATACCGGAAGGTTACTATCAGGTCCCTTCGAAGCCTTCTCTTCTCCAGGCTGAAGAGCCCCAACTCTCTCAGCCTGTCCTCATAACAGAGCTGCTGCAGCCCTCTGAGCATCTTCATGGCCTCCTCTGGACCCACTCCAACACTTCCATGTCCTTCCTGTGCTGGGGGCTCCAGAACTGCACACAGGACTCCAGGTGGGGTCTGACGAGAGTAGAGCAAAGGGGCAGAATCCCCTCCCTTGCCCTGCTGGCCACATCCAAAGGAACAAAATCTCTTCTTCTATGCTGATTTTGCTGGAAATTTTGCCTGTATTTAGCCTAATTTAGTCAGGTTTTGGCTGCAGAGTAGTGAAATCCTTACAGATGTTGCATAATTTGGCCTTGGGTTAGAAATAGAAACTTCCATCGCCCCAAAATATTCTTCTCTTTGCTTTCAAATGTCATCCCAGAGCCTTACAGCTGCATTTTGTGTTCCTGCTGCAGCCTCCTGCCAGCTCCTTAAACATCTCCCTGGAGGTGAAGCACACCATGTTGGCAAGAACAGTGAGACACCTCCGTCCTGCGCTTCCCACCTTCGCAGACGACGACTACCACCTTTGGTTTCAGCAGAGGCTTGTGGCAGTCCTGCCCAGCATTCAGGCCACCATCCTTCAGGACATCCCTCCCACCATGTCCTGCAGCTCTTACAAGTCTCTGTGAGTCACCCTGGCTGAGGTTGTTTCACATTACTTGAGGTTTAAACCATGTTGCAGAAGAATCATTCCCTGGAGGTGTTCAAGGCCAGAGTCCCTTCCACCCCGATGCAATCTGTGAATCTCTTGTGGATGTCCCCTCCCTGGAGGTCTCCAAGGCCAGGTCAGATGACGCCTTGAGCAACCTGCTCTAGTGTGAGGTATCCCTGCCCATGGCAGGCAGGGTTGGAAGTGGATGATCTTGAAGCTCCCTTCCAAACCAAAGAGGAGAGAAAAGGTAGAGCCCTCCCTGCTTACCTACAGCTGTTTTAGCCTGGTGTCTGTGCACTCCCGGCCTGCTGTGCATGCTCCCAGCAGAACCTGATTAGTCATGGTCTCAGCACTGGGCTGGCTCTCCTTGGCACTGGGGGCTCCTGCTGGAGGTTCAACTTTCAAGCAGAACAACTCTGTTGTAAAAGCCATGCATGGAACAGGAGTCCAGGAAGCTACCAAGTGGCTTCTGGAAGGAAGGAGAGGCAGGGGAAGCTTTTTGCCTTATCAACACTGAATTCAACATTTCATCAAGAGCCTGGAAATTGTAAAGCTTTCAATTAAAATCTATGCAGGGGCTTGGAACTAGATGATCTTTGAGGTCCCTTTGAACCTTACCATTCTATGATTTTATGATTCTAATTCTGTGCAGCAGATGAGCTGCAAGAGGAGCATGGTGCCATGGTTACAGGAGGAGGCAGAAGACAGTTACTTCCACTCCTCTCACTCACTTGTCTTGCATGAGTTGGCAAGTCACATTATTTGCCTATTATTTACTTTACCTTTTAGCCCACACACTGCTAATTCAGGTAGTAGATGGACTCCGACGTTTCCTTAGCACAAGATATTTGTAGTCCTCCACTTGGACTCACTTTGTTTCCAACAAAACTGTGACAAACTCCTCAGGCAACCATGCAACCAGGCTTTCATACTGCACTTTGATTCTTCTGGAATAACAAGCTGCCCAAGGAGGTGACAGAGTCACCACCCCTAGAGGTGTTCAAGACACCTGTGGACATGGCACTTCAGGACATGGTTTAGTGGTCTTAGGCTGATGGTTGGACTTTGTGATCTTGAAGGCTTTTTCCAACCAAAAGTATTCTATGATTCCGTGATCCTATATATTTACTGTTAGGGCAGCTAGAGAGAACCAGCCCAGAATGATTCCCAAGAGCTGTTCAGCAAAGGGTTGTCTCCCAAGACCCCTCCACTGACAACAGGTCTCTTTCTCCTGTAGGATTGCTGGGATCAGCACAGCCTTCTCGGAGATCCCTGCTGCTGCCCGAGTGGATGTGTATAACTACATTGTGGCATTCCTCACCCAGCCATCCCAGCTCACTGGTAAGCCACAGCAGCTCAGCTAACCCTCTGTCACTCTCTGCAAGTCCCACTCTCTGTGGGACAGACCTCTTGCTTCACCCAAGACCTCCCACACCGCTCACTTCAGAGGTGTTCCTTCTCAGAACCCACTCCTGCTCACAGGGCAGAGAGTGCCACTGGAGGGCTGATGCCAAATCCATCAGTCAGGCACTGCAAGTCTTTCACACAATCATAGAATGGTAAGGTTGGAAGGGACCTCAAGGATCATCTAGTTCCAACCCCCTGCCATAGGCAGGGACACCTCCCACTAGCACAGCTCACTCAAGGCCTCCTCCAATCTGGCCTTGAACACCTCCAGGGAGGGAGCAGCCACAACCTCCCTGGGCAGCCTGTGCCAGTGTCTCACCACCCTCACTGTAAAGAACTTCCTCCTAACATCTAGTCAAATCTCCCCTCTGTCAGTTCAAACCCATTGCCCCTTGTCCTGTCCTTGCAGGACCTTGTCAATAGTCCCTCCTCAGCCTTCCTGTAGGCCCCCTTCAGATACTGGAAGGCTACTATCAGGTCACCTCGAAGCCTTCTCTTCTCCAGGCTGCAAAGCCCCAACTCTCTCAGCCTGTCCTCATAGGAGAGCTGCTGCAGCCCTCTGATCAGCTTTGTGGCCCTCCTCTGGACCCACTCCAACACTTCCATGTCCTGCCTGTGCTGAGGATTCCAGAACTGCTGAGCGTTCCTTTGCCTTCAAGATGTTTAGCAACCTAGGTAGTGACGTGTACTTAAATCCATCTCCTATGTGCTCTGTCTCCCTGTGCTCTCACCCTAGGTCCTGCTTGCTCCACCCAAGCCACAACCAGAGACTGGTTATTACAGTTCTTTGGAAAATTCTGCACAGCAGCACCTTACACTCAGCTGGTTTCACTCTACCACCAGCCTTTTGATGCAGTAAGTTTGCAAATATCCAAACTTCCTCTGCACTCAAGAGAAGATGAGCCAGAAAAAGAGAGAAATTAAGTGACCCAGATATGGGGGGAGGGGTAACAAAATTCAACTCCTCTTTCTCCAGTATGCCATTTTGGACCTCCTGACTCCCAACCAGATTGGTGACATGATGGTACACTCAGACACACTGACTCACATGGATGCAGCAGTCCAGCTTGTCCAGTTCTTCCAGCAAAGCAAAGCTGAGGACATTCAGATGATTCTGACACAGTTCACCAAGGCTGCAAGGATGGTAGACACTTATGTCTGTTCTCTGCAATCTCTTCTCCCTGTAGATACTGAGCAGTTTAAGACATTAGCTGAAAAAGGGCTTTTGAAATACTGTAATGGGGAAACAGCATTGTCCCAACAGCAACCCCCAAACACAGGTACAGGAGATCTCAGCAGCAGCTGAGGCAACTGGGATGCTTTAGACTGGAGAAAAGGAGGCTGAAGGGAGACCTCGTTGCTCTCTACAACTCCCTGCAAGGAGGTTGGAGTGAGGTGGGGGTTGGTCTCTTCTCCCTAGTATCATTTGACAGAATGAGCAGGAATGGTCTGGAATTGTGCCAGGGGAGGGTTAAGGTGGAGATCAGGAAAAATGTCTTTGCTGCAAGAGCAGTCAGGAATTGGAACAGGCTGCCCAGGGAGGTGGTGGAGTCACTATCCCCAGAGGTGTTCAAGAGATGTGTATGGCCATGGCACTCTGGGACATGGTTCAGTGGTGTTGGGTTGATGGTTGGACTGGATGATCTTGGAGGGCTTTGTCAACCAAAGCAATTCAGTGATTCTCTGCTGGGCTGAGAGCTGGGAGACAGGCATACAATTCTTTCTGCCACCTCTGCTGCAGAGCCTTGGGCAGGACTTGAGATTTCAGGTATTGAAGAACTGCTTTAATTGCAGAGAGTCACCACCCCTGGAGGTGTTCCAGAAATGTTTGGCCATGGCAGTTTTGGACATGGTTTAGCAGCCATGGTGGTGCTGGGTTGATGGTTGGACTCGATGACCTTGGAAGTCTCTTCCAATCAAAACAACTCCATGATTCTATGACCTGTACCCATCAGACCCTTCCAGTAGTACAGACTGTGCTCTGTGAGAGCATTGCTCAGCTCCATTTTGAATTCACCACAATTGTGGCCTAGAAAAAGCACCCCAGGAGCTCCCTCCCCAAGAGCAATGTGTTCATCAGGCCATTGTGTTTCAGCACAAGCTCACAGCCCTGCCAAACGACGACGTCGCTCGGCTGCTCCTGCTGCAATACCTGACCAGCACAGCTGAGCAAATGAAGATCTACACTGCTGCTGACTGGAACACCACCTTCCAGAACCAGCTGCACTTCCTCAGCCCTGTCATCAACCAATCAGCCCTTGCCCTCATTGTCCCACAGGATCATGAGTCTTTAGTTACCATGTAAGTCTCCTGGGTGTTGTTGGGATCTCTCTTCAGGGAGCCAGCAGGGCAGCATCCATCCTCTGGGAGTCAGGGTGAATGGGAGACAGCTGATGTGCTGCTGATCACCTGGGCCTCATCCTGAGCAACCTGCTCTGGGTGACCTTGCTTTCTAGATGTCCTTTTCCAGAGGTCCTTTCCAACTCCCACCATGCTGGGATTCTGTTGGCCTGGATGGCTCTAGCCCAAGTCATTTTTACAGCTTTTACCCATAGCTTAGTGATTTTTTTCCAGGAGCTCAAGGTGAAGTTACAGAGTTGGGCCAATATCAGGCCTAGGCCATGGTCCCCAGGTGCTATGTGTACAGCAAGTGTGGAGTATTAAGTCTCTCAGCAGGAATTTCTATGTGAAGGCAACAATATTTTGGAGAAGAGACTGTTCTTGCCCAAGGATCCCATTAGAGCAGGCTACAAAGAGTCCATCATGCCATGTATTTCACCCAGGTCCTTTTCCTTGCTCACACAGTGTTTCTGCACTGGATAACGTTTATGGACACATGGCTGAGCCCTCCAGAAGAGATGTAGCACTCTGGATTGCACACAACCTCCAGATCTTGAAAGGTAACACTGGGAAGCCACACATCCCACCTGGCTCTGCTGGGATTCTTCTAGGAAAGCAAGGTAGACTCCTTCAAAACCACAGCAGTGTAGACTTGGACACCAAGGCAAGGTGCCCTACTGGGCTGGCCACATGGAAAAATGCCATCCTGCCCATGCTACCTCACACCAGAAGGTTTTGTTGATCTCTGGGAGCTCTTCCATGACATATTTCTGGAAACAAAACAAAATAAAAAATGATTAAGGGATATCTGGTGCCTTGACTTAATCTGGGGATCTTCATGTTTTTTTCTTCTGTCTCTCTCTCATTCCCTCTCTATTTCATATTGATTTTTCTTCCTCTTTGAAACAAGCCAAACCCCATCTAATCCAGTATCCTGTATCCAGCACTAGTCAGAAACATCCCTTCTAGGGGAGCATAGAATCATAGAATGGTAAGGTTGGAAGGGACCTCAAGGATCCAACCCCCTGCCATAGGCACCTGTGGGTGAGTGAGTTCTATTAGCAAGACCACCACAGATGCTGTTTCTGATCTTAGAAGACAGTGACAATGTTGTTCTCCTTCTTGGGAGGTGGTAATCAGATGACAGAGGTTCCTTGGGGCACTTAGTCCCCAGGTGCTTATTTGCAGCACTGACCTCTTAGGGAAGAGTGAAGGAATCCAATCATCACAAACTGGGTTTTTTTTTTCCCCCTCCTACTTTTCACTGGTTTCTAAGTGATCTGTGGCTCATACTTTCCTTGAGGTGGAAATGACAGTGAGATATATCAGTAAATGCAATCATAGAACTGTTGAGGTTGGAAGGGACCCTTGAGATCAAGTCCAACCTGCTCACCCAGACCTCACAGTCCCACTGTCACTGCTAAGCCACTACCGCTAAACCACGTCCCTCAGCACCACATCCAGGCATCTTCTAAAGACCTTCAGGGGTGGTGACTCCTCCACCTCTCTGGGCAGCCTGTTCCAGTGCCTGAGAGCCCTTTCTGGGAAGAAATTTTCCCTAATATCCAACCTGAACTTCCCTTGGCACAACCTGAGGGCATTCCCTCTTGCCCTGTCACTTGTTGCATGTGAGGAGAGACCAACCCTACCCTGGCTTGGGCCACCTTTAAGATTGTTGTAGAGGGTGATGTAGTCTCTCCTCATCTTTCTCTTCTGAAGGCTAAACAACCCCAGTTCCCTCAGCTGTTCCTTCTGTTCAAGGTCCTTCACCAACTTAGCTGCTCTTTCAGTCAACTGGGGTGAGAGTTTTCCATGTATTAACTGTACTGTTTAAAGAGAACATAATGTGGGGGTGGTTGGAGTCATTCCCTGAGAGTCACTGCTGCTTCTTCCCACATAGGTCCAACTAAGCCCACTGCTGAATGGTTGGAAGCCACCTGGAAATCCTTCCTCCATAATACAGCCCTCCAAGAAGTCATAGCAGCCACTGACAACTTAGACCCTGTATGTATGATCTCCATGCTAGTGTCTGGGGCTTTCAGAGGTGTTTGTCACCCAACACAGAGCCTTAGAGGGGTTCATTTCTACATCTGTAGCAGAAAACAATCCCCACTTCTCAGCCACTCTCCAACTGGAAATAATAGTGTCACACAATCACACAGAACCACTTTGGGTTGGAAGGGACCCTCCAAGGAGACCTTGTCCAGCCACCCTGCATTAAGCAGGAATATCTCCAACTAGATCAAGTAGCTCAAGGCCTCATCAAGCTTGACCTTGAGGGGCTTCAACCACATCTCTGGGCAACCTGTTAAAGTATTTCACTACCCTCATCATGAAGTGTTTCCTCCTAATGTCCAATCTAAGTCTCCCTTGCTCTGGTTTCAAACTGTTGCCCTTTGTCTTATCACCACAGACTCTTCTACACAATTCCAGCTTTCCTGTACTCCCCCTTCAGGTACTGAAAGGTTGCTCTAAGGTCTCTCTGGAGCCTTCTCTTCTCCAGGCTCAACAGCCATGACTCTCCCAGCCAGTCCTCACAGGGAAGGTTCTCCAGACCTCTGATCCTCTTGTGGCCTCTTCTGGACCTGCTCCAGCAGGACTATGTCCTTCTTGTATTGGGGTCCTCAGAGCTGGACATGGTACTCCAGGTGAGGTTTCACCAGAGTAGAGCTATGAGGACATTGAAAGAAGCTCCAATTTTGCACAGACACACTCAGGCAGACAGACCAAAGCTGTATCTCAGCATTTTGAATCTCTGCCCTGTGCTGAAATAGCTTTGCCTGGGATGTGAGAACTAAATCCAGGGTAAAAGCAAACCTCTGCAGATCATGAGACACATACACAGAGTTTGCAAAAAGAAAAAATGTGTGGAAAACAAGATGTCAGCCAGTTCTGGCAGTGAGGGGATGAGCTCATCTTCAGTGGCTGACAGGAGTATTTCCTAAGATAAGGGATCTGGGGGCTGCATGGTCTGGAGAAGAAAAGACTGAGGAGATCTTAACATCTTTGTCAGTGCCATGGACAGAGGAATCAGTGCACCCTCAGTAAGTTTGCAGATGGCACCAAGCTGTGTGGCACAGTCGACTTGCTAGAGGGCAGGGATGCCATCCAGAGGGACCTGGACAGGCTGCAGAGCTGTGCCCAGGCCAACCTCATGAAATTCAACAAGGCCAAGTGTAAGGTCCTGCACCTGGGTAGGCACAATCCCAAGCACAACTCCAGGCTGGGTGGGGAGTGGCTGAGAGCAGCCCTGAGGAAAAGGACCTGGGGGTCTGGGCTGATGAAAAGCTCAACATGAAGCTGCAGTGTGAGTGCAGCCCAGACAGCAACTCAGTGCTGGGCTGCAGCAAGAGCAGTGTGGGCAGCAGGGCAAGGGAGGGGATT
>VWZE01024232.1:41696-83671 GCA_013396675.1 Eubucco bourcierii | reverse complement strand
CTCCCTGGGCAACCTGTGCCAGTGTCTCACTACCTTCACTGTAAAGAACTTCCTCCTAACATCCAGTCTAAATCTCCCCTCTGCCAGTTCAAACCCATTGCCCCTTGTCCTGTCATTGCAAGACCTTGTCAATAGTCCCTCCCCAGCCTTCCTGTAGCCCCCTTCAGATACTGGAAGTCATTTTACATTGGTCTGGGAGCAGAAGTTAAACCATAGAATCATAGAATGGTAAGGTTGGAAGGGACCTCAAGGATCAGCTAGTTCCAACCCCCTGCCATAGGCAGGGACACCTCCCACTAGCACAGGTCACTCAAGGCCTCCTCCAACCTGCCCTTGAACACTTCCAGGGAGGGAGCAGCCACAACCTCCCTGGGCAACCTGTGCCAGTGTCTCACCACCCTCACTGCAAACAACTTCCTCCTAACATCCAGTCTAAATCACCCCTCTGCCAGTTTAAGTCCACTAGGATGTTTTTGTCACTGCTCATTTTAGATGTTAAGCCCCTAGATGCTACAAATGATGGACAAAGGTGCAGGAGTCCTAACAGAAATCAGAGAGGGAACAAACAAGATGCTCTCTGCTGCGCTGTTCTTGCTTCTCTCACTCTAACACCCTGCTGAACACAGCTGAGGTGGATCTGATGTTCCTCCTGTTCCCATCACTAGACAGGCTTTGTTTGCAGGCTAACCAACAGCTCAGGAAGCTGCTGACTGCTTTACCCACTGTGAGCTCTTCTGCCTTTCAGGTGCCACCTGCTCCCCAAGCGCAAACAGCAGCGCATGGATAGCTGCCAACTTTGGCTGTTTCAGTGTCCATGCCACTCTGCATGACTTCTCCTCCCTCAATCCAAATTTCAGTGGGGTAGGTCATGTGCTGATGCTTGATGTACCTGAGCACTGGCAGCTCCTCTCTACAGAACCTTAGCTGATCCCTAGCTTCTGCCATAGTGATCACAGTGATCCCTGTTATAAATACACACATCTCCATGTTCCTTCTCAGATGTCAGCCCTGGAAAAGCTGTCACCAGCTCAGCTTGCACAACTAACACTGGAAACAGGGGCTCTGGCTGATGAAATAAGTGTGATCACCATCATGGACAACCTACACACACCATCAGATCTCGCAGAGTTCTTTGCCACGCTGAACAACGTAGCATCGGTAACTTCCCTCACCAAAGCTCTCCCACCCAAACCTTGCAGCCACTGGAATCAGCACCTGCTGAGGTCTGATACTCAAACCCCAGCCCTGATAGGCTTATCCCACAGCTTCACTCAGGGGAACCTGCCTAAGACAGCTCAAATCCTTGGAGAGCTGTTTAAGGCCTGGGGGGTTGCAGCAACCTTCTGGCTCTGCGTCCAGACACTAAGCCATTCTTCCTCCAAGTGTCTGCACAGAGCCATAGCTGGATGTGATGGGAAGAGATGGAAGTGTAGCTCAGGGAAAACAGACCCACTGAAGGACAAGCACCAGGAACTCTCTCCAGGAATTCCTTGCTTGGATTCTTCACTTGGTGCTACAAAGTCAGTCACCTTAATTCCCATGCGTGAAGGGAGAGCGAGCAAAAAATCCTGACCCGGGGAAGGCTCAGCATGGCTTGGTAGAGTAGGGTTAATGGTTGGACTCAAGGACCTCGAAGGTTTTTTCCAGCCTAAATGATTGTCTGATAAACTACATGACAACTCTGCTGGGAAGGTGTTGTGTGACTGCAGGTGGAGCTTCAGAGCAGCGACCTCGCCCGCCTCCTGCTGAGCAGAGCCTTGCGGCAAATCGCTCCTACTTTTCCCAAAATGAAAGCTGCTGGATTCGCCTCCTGGTTTCAAGACACCCTACAGAACGTGTTGCATGCAGTGGATGAGAGGACTGTGGCTGAGATACCTGTCAATATTTCCTGTGACTCCTATCAGCAAGTGTGAGCCATCTGTTCCCCACTCATTTAGCTTCGCTGAGCGTTTCTATTGACTCACGCGGCGTATGACTTCCTGGCAAGACATTCCCATGTTCATAGAATCACAGAACAAATTGGAAGGGACCTGAAAGATCATCTAATTCCAACACCCCCCCTCCTACATACTCCTACAGCTGAGTGTAATGCTCCTGCTGAAAAAGCTTAGCAGAACACACAGCATTTCCAGGCTTCTAGGGGAGTTTCATACACTGAAACGCAAGGACTTTAAATTAGAGCAGCTTTAGCACTTCTGTGGCCTTTATCTTAAGCAACTGCATTGAGGAGAGAGAGTAAAGGCTCTAGCAGGGCCTTCTAGCGGCCTTCCAGTTTTTGAAGTGGGCTACAGGAGAGCTGGAAAGGGAATTTTCACAAAGATTTCTAGTGACAGGACAAGGAGTGAGGGTTTCAAAGTAGGAGAAGCTGGATTTAGATTTGTCATTAGGAAGAAATTCTTCCCCAGGAGGGTGGTGGGACACTGGAACAGGTTGCTTAGAGAAGTTATGGAGGCTCCAGAGCTGGAAGTGACCAAAGGAAGTGACAGGAAGGACATGGAAGTGTTGGAAAAGGTCCAGAGGAGGCCACCAAGATGCTCAGAGGGCTGCAGCAGCTCTGCTGTGAGGACAGGCTGAGAGAGTTGGGGCTCTGCAGCCTGGAGAAGAGAAGGCTGCCAGGAGACCTTAGAGTAGCCTTCCAGGGTCTGAAGAGGGCTACAGGAAGGCTGGGGAGGGACTATTGACAAGGTCCTGCAGTGACAGGACAAGGGGCAATGGGTTTGAACTGGCAGAGGGGAGATTTAGACTGGATGTTAGGAGGAAGTTGTTTGCAGTGAGGGTGGTGAGACACTGGCACAGGTTTCCCAGGGAGGTTGTGGCTGCTCCCTCCCTGGAGGTGTTCAAGGCCAGGTTGGAGGAGGCCTTGAGTGAGCTGTACTAGTGGGAGGTGTCCCTGCCTATGGCAGGGGGTTGGAACTAGATGATCCTTGAGGTCCCTTCCAACCTTACCATTCTATGATTCTAAGTCATGTTGGATGAGGCCTTGAGTAGCTTGGCCTAGTGGAAGGAATCCCTGCCCATAGCAGGTGGGTTGGAACTGGATGATCTTTAAGGTCCTTTCCAAGCCCGACTGTTCTGTGATTCTCTGATTAAATGACCTTACCACATAGGTAGGCTCTCTTCAGTTTGATCTGAAGATACTTTTTCATTCACATCTTAAAAATCTCTCTGATAAGCTCTAGCCATAACTAATAGTGATGAAAGATGCTGAAATCTTTCTAATAGAAGAGGTTTTTGTCCTTGGAAAATTCTTACTTTGTTACATTAAAAATGCTTCCTTTGACCATCCCAAAATTCTCTCCTGCAGGCTGAAGGGTTTCAACAAAATCTATGCTGGCATCCCTGCAGTGAACATGCCTCATGTGTTTGGATTCTGTAAGAACTTCCTGACATCCAAAGTGAAATCAGGTAATGGCATAAACACTCCCAACTTGGGCACCCTTTGAAAGCTTCCCACCAAACACTTGACTTGAGAAGCAGCAGAAGGTCCTGCAGCTATGTCACAGTATCACAGTATCACCAAGGTTGGAAGAGACCTTAAAGCTCATCAAGTCCAACCTATTACCACAGCCCTCAAGACCAGACCATGGCACCAAGTGCCACGTCCAAACCCACCTTGAACACCTCCAGGGACGGTGACTCCACCACCTCCCTGGGCAGCCCATTCCAGCAGCCAATGACTCTCTCAGGCAAGAACTTTCTCCTCACCTCCAGCCTAAACTTCCCCTGGCACAGCTTGAGGCTGTGTCCTCTTGTTCTGGTGCTGCTTGCCTGAGAGAAGAAGGTAACCTNAATGTCCTTCTTCAATGGAGGGGCCCAGAACTGGACACGGCACTCAAGGTGTGGCCTAAGCAGTGCAGAGTGCAGGGGGAGAATGAGCTCCCTGCTCCTGCTGGCCACACTATTGCTGATGCAGGCCAGGATGCCATTGGCCTTCTTGGCCACCTGGGCACACTGCTGGCTCATGTTCAGGCAGGTGTCAATCAGCACCCCCAGATCCCTTTCTGTTTGGCTGCTCTCCAGCCACTCCCACCCCAGCCTGTAGCTCTGCATGGGGTTGTTGTGGCCAAAGTGCAGCACCTGGCACTCGGATTTGTTGAGCTCCATCCCCTTGGACTCTGCCCATCTGTGCAGGCAGTCGAGGTCCTGCTGCAGAGCCCTTCTGCCCTCCAACCCAGCAACATCAGCCCCCAGCTTGGTGTCAGCTGCAAACTTGCTGGTGACTGACTCGATGCCCTCGTCCAGATCATCACTGAAGATGTCTGAGATGCTGTTACAATCACAGCATGCTTTAGGGTAGAAGGACCTTTAAAGGTCATCCAGTCCAACACCTCTGCAGTCAGCAGGGATGTCTGCAGCTCAGGCAGGTTGCTTAGAGCCCCAGACAACCTGCACTCTTAATGACAAGAAAGGTAAAGGAGGTTTATTGCTGTTCTAAAATTCTGGTCTGCTCTCACTGACCTGTGTTTCGGATGGCTCCTTGGGACCATCAGCCACTGCCAGCCTCAACATCAGATTGTCCAACACTGTTAGGGAAAAACAAGCCTAAATTCAGACATCAAACCAAAAATGGTTTTTCTTTAATAAGTATTAATTATAATAATTACTATAATATATATTAATATAGTAATATACTGTATTAATAGCTATGCTATAATTATAGTTATTATTAAATCATAATAATTCAATAGTAACAATAGTTATAAAAAATATTAATTTTATGATTGCTTATCTTTATAAATCATAGAATGGTAAGGTTGGAAGGGACCTCAAAACTCATCCAGTTCCAATCCCCTGCCATAGGCAGGGACACCTCCCACTAGCACAGCTCACTCAAGGCCTCCTCCAACCTGGCCTTGAACACCTCCAGGGAGGGAGCAGCCACAAACTCCCTGGGCAACCTGTGCCAGTGTCTCACCACCCTCACTGCAAACAACCTCCTCCTAACATCCAGTCTAAATCTCCCCTCTGCCAGTTCAAACCCATTGCCCCTTGTCCTGGCATTGCAAGACCTTGTCAATAGTCCCTCCCCTGCCTTCCTGTAGGCCCCTTCAGATAATTATTAATGACAAAGACCCTGCTCTCCCTTCTGCCAATCTGAATTCAAAGTATTCTGCTATCTGCCAAGCTTTGATGGGATCTTGCAGGAGTGCCTAGAGTTTCCTGGCAGAAGGTCAAGAGGAATATGTTTGCCTCAGGATAGCTCCCAAAAAGGGGTTCTTTACCTGGTGAGCAAAGCCACTGCACACACAGGCTCAAGCTGTTTGCTTTATTTGGGCTCTGCAGAACCAGCTGCTGGGTGATGAATCCCAAGGTCAGACCACCCCAGTGCTCAAACAGCAGCAGTTTCTATACAGCCCAAATGAAAAAGGCAATCACATATGGCTGGTGACAGGATGTGACACCACAGCAACCTCTGGACACAAGCTCCAGCCAGTCCCTCACTCATGACACTAAGAGGGTCCTGCACTGGCACTGAAATTCTCCTCCTAGAGGAGTGGGGGTTGGTATTCAAATGCCCAAAGGTTCTGCAGGGGACACCTCAGTGGGTTGATCTTTGCCCAAATCTGCCTCTGCTTTCTCTCAAGAAGCCACAGCAAGACATTAGCTACAGAAGCTGACAGAATTTTACTCTTTAGATACAGCTGTGTCCTGTTTCTGTTTATTTCAACCTGAGCTCATCCCATTCTGTAGTCTCAAGGACCTTCCACCCTTATGCTGGTTATTCAGCCTACAACTTTAACTCCATCCCCTTCTGACACCATCTGTGTCATTATTTTTCCAGGTGCTGCCTGTGGCAGTGCAGCCCAAAGTACCCAGAAGTGGCTGGAAGTAAACCTTGGGAATTTTAGCAAATATGCTGAGTATCAGGACTTAGTCACCTGGAACCAGCACTTTGTGGGAGTGAGTATTTTTCTTTTTTTATTTTTTTTTCCCCCCTCCACTAGCATTCCCATGGCAGTGTTCCACCACACAACACATTCCTGTGCTGGCATCTGCAAGGCCCTTAATTAAGCTCCATGGCAAAAGGATTTGAGACACGCTGTGAAAATTCCAAGCCTTGCAGATCTGCCCTCCTGGAAGCACCAGGATTTACACATCACTCTCACACTGCTTACAATGGCTGCTGTCTGCTTTGTGTCCCTCTTTCACAGATGGATGTTTTGGACAAGTTGTCTCCCTCACAACTGGCATCCCTGACACTGTCATCTGATGCCATTAACGAGGAAGAGGAGATGTGTCAGATCCTTGCTAAACTACACAAGAAGCCAGCAGAGGAAATCTATCAGTATTTAGACCAGTTCAACAGAGAGGCAGCCCAGGTAGGGGAATTAACACTTCAAGTCCAGTAGCAAGTCCATGCAGTGTGGACTTCAGCTATCCAGAATCTCAGAAACACCCTCAAAGATGGTTTCTGAGCTTTTGTCTCAGCGTATGCACAACTGCAACAAAGCAAGAGCACGTGCAGCCTCCCACCAGGGGTGCTTGGCCCAGAGTGCTTAAGTGTCTGTACTGCTTTGAGGCTAATTGGAATGTTTTAATGGAGAAAATTACATTATAGGCTGTGAAAGGAAAACAATGGTGATGTCTGCTTCACTCATAGGCTTGCTGAGATGGATAAAACTAAGAACATAAACATAGATAAGATACAGACACTCTTGGTCACTCCAGCTTTTTGCCTTCTCCTCTCTGCTGAGTAACCTCACTAACCACTTTCCTTCTAACTCCCCTGGCTGATCCACCAAGCTCACCTTGAGAGTAAGCCAAATCCTGGGGTAAGGTATAGGGGTGGGGAGAAGGTGGAAGGGTGGTTGGGAACCCCTCCTGGGGTCTCTGATTTCTGGGAGGGGAGTTGTGTTTCTGTATTCCCTTTAAATTGTGCATTTCTGTAAATATTCCTGTCTGTTGTGTATATCTCTGCTTCTATATTGTGCTGAACTGTAAACAGAGCTTCAATCCTTAACTTCCAGCTGGCTGAGTCTAGTCTGGGGGATTTTACAAAGTGGGGGGGGCAGGGAAATCCCAAACCATCACAGTGTCAGTGTCTTAGTGGCTGGCTGATGCTCAAGGGCATGCTGAGGTAACACCAAGGTTGCACCAAGAAGAGCTACAGAACCTCATGAGCTGTGGCCCTTCAGAGGAAGTTGAGAAGTGGCTGCGAGGATCAGCCGAGACATGCACCTGCCTGTGCTTTGAGTGGTCACAAGAGGCCACAGCCTTCAAGGACCACTGGCAGAGTGTCCATTCCCCATTCAGAGGATGGTGTTGGCTGCCTACCCAGTAGGTTCACAGAGTATCCCTAAGATCATAGAATGGTAAGGTTAGAAGGGACCTCAAGGATCATCTAGTTCCAACCCCCTGCCATAGGCAGGGANTCTTCTCACTAATATACCTGTAGAAGTTCTTCTTGTTCCCTTTAACGTCCCTGGCCAATTTCAATTCGAGCTGTGCCTTAGCTTTCCTTACCACAGCTCTCTGTCCTCACAGCAGAGCTGCTGCAGCCCTCTCAGCATCTTCATGGCCTTCTCTGGACCTGCCCCAACACTTCCATGTCTTTCCTGTGCTGGGGGCTCCAGAACTGCACACAGGACTCCAGATGGGGTCTGACAAGAGCAGAGCAAAGGGGCAGAATCCCCTCCCTTGCCCTGCTGCCCACACTGCTCTCGCTGCAGCCCAGCACACAGTTGCTGTCTGAGCTGCACTCACACTGCAGGCTCATGTTGAGCTTTTCATCAGCCCAGACTCCCAGGTCCTTTTCCTCAGGGCTGCTCTCAGCCATTCCCCACCCAGTCTGGAGTTGTGCTTGGGACTGTGCCTACCCAGGTGCAGGACCTTACACTTGGCCTTGTTGAATCTCATGAGGTTGGTCTGGGAAAATGAATCTTCCCTTCTCCAGGGCATGCACTGGGGTCCCTTCCCTCTCACCAAAGCTCACCACTTCTCCCTTTCAGCTGGCAATAACCACCATTAAGAACACCAACGTGAGGAAGAAGATGCTCACCCAGTTCACAGCAGACATTGAGGCAGAGCTTTCAGATTTCAGCCCAGATGAGTGGACTCATTTGCTTGCAAGACTTGCTCCACTGCTGCCAAGTGCTGGCAAGGAGGACACCAACTTCTTCCTGTCCCACATTTCTGGCTGTGACAGCTTCAGGGCTCTGTAAGTACACAAGGGAAGCATCCTCTACTAAAGGAAAAATAAATTAAGGAGGCTGTGAGGAAAGAGTAAGGGTAGCAGTGTGCTAAAAAAAATCTGTGCAAGAGAGCAGCACTTAGAGAAATGCTTCAGCAGGCAGCAAGGTCCAAATCTTCCTTCCTTGGAGTAAAACTGTGCAGAAGCAAAGAAAACCATTTCCTAATAACTGTTACTAAAGAGATTTTGTTTGTTTAGAAAATAGTGCAACTCACAGCAGGAAGATGAGGAATTATCAGGAAGAGCCAAGAGAAAATATCCTGGCTAATGAACCAGATTAAGCTGAAAAATAAAGGGCAGCCCTTGGAAGGAAACCACCCAGACAGTCATGTCTGGGCCAGGCCAAGCAGGGAAGACCATGCTGCCAGCAGCAGCCCTGCTCTGCCCCAGGGAAGATGCAGGAAAACAAACAGCAGGGCCCAGAATAGACATTTCCAGTCTGAATGTCCCTTTCCTGGCACAATTCTCTCCTCAAGGGCTGGTGTGGCACAGCTCTGCCTTCGGTACCTGCAAAGGACTTGTATGTCTATAGCAAAGGGTTCAGACTGAGCAGCTAGTGTGGGCTATTCAGAAACCACTCCGAAATTAATTTGGCAGCACAGGTAGGGAGGTTAATTACCCACTTCAGGAGCCGTTCAGGGGTTAATGGACCCATGAAGCACACAAAGTGATCCTTAAGGGAGGCTTTGCTCCAAGGTCTCCAAGGACTTGCTGACAAGAGCCAAGACAAACCTTTGCACAGAGCTAATCCTGCCCTGGGGCACGCATCTCTCAAGCCCTGCCCTTGTCACACACAGCTCACAGCCAGCAAGAAATGAAGCAACCTATCATTTCCCAACAATCAAGCTATCCTTCCTCCTCTGCCCTGTCATTTTGTGAAGCTCTGTTCACCCTGCAGTAACATCTCTCCCATCTGTAGCGTCATGGCAGCAGCTGGAGAGCAGGAATTCAATCTTTCCCCATGCCATTTGCCTCCACAGAGTGTCCTCCTTGAGCCAGGCATACATGTCCCTGTCACCCACAAATCAGCACGGCATCTGTAGTGCCCTGCTGACCTTCCTGGAAAGCCAACACACCCTGACAGGTAAGGTGAGCCGACGGCAAGGGCTGGGGAGGGACTTTTGACAAGGACTTGTAGTGACAGGATGAGGAACAATGGGTTTGAGCTGGAAGAGGGGAGATTGAGACCGGAGATTAGGAAGAAATTCATTACAGTCAGGGTGGTGAGACACTGGCACAGGTTGCCCAGGGAGGTCATGGATGCCCCTCCCTGGGGTGTTCAAAGCCAGGCTGGACAGGACCTTGAGCAAGCTGCTCTAGTGGGAGGTGTCTCTGCCCTCGGCAGAGGGGTTGTAAGGAGATGATCTTTAAGGCCCCTTCCAACCCAAACTATTCTATGATTCCTGGGCATTCTAGCAAACCAGGAGTGATGCTCTCTTGCTGTGTGCTGCAGGTTCTGCCTGTGCTTTGGGGCAGGAAACAAGCCTGGACTGGCTGCAGAAGAACTTGGGGGCGTTCACAGCCAACGCTCATTATGAGGACTTCATCAGACTCCTGACAGATTTCAGTGGGGTTAGTTTGGTTCCTGTCTCAGACCTGAGACCTTTGCCTTTGCTCAGGTTTAGCTTCCTGCTCTGCTACAGCTCCTGGCATGCATAATCGCTGAGTACACTCCTAGATGATCTGCTTCAGCTAAGAGGCATTGCTCCAGCCACAGCAGAGCTCTCTTTCCCAGCTGGGGAATTCTGGCAGCTCTGTGGCTGAGGTCTCTGCTTGTCAGCAAGATTTCACTTCCCTCTGATCATGCCCTCTTGGTTTTGCAGTTCAGTGTAAGGGACAACCTCACAGCCACCCAGCTCGCCCATGTGTTTTTTGAGCCTGGAGTTCTGGATGATACCAGCATGGTTGAAACCCTCTTGGTCTCCCTGGAGAACAGGCCAGATCTGGACATCTCTGCCTTTGTTGCTGAGTTTGTGGCTTCTGCTTCTCAGGTGAGATACCAACCCTTGCTGTGGGTTTGGAGAGAGACAATACTCTTGGAGGTGTTGTTTGAGCACATGGTGAACTGTGGCAATAGCATCTGCAGGAAGTACTCAGGCTTCAGCCCATGTGGACCTAGAAGGTATCTCCCCTGAGCTGTCAAATGTTTTAGTACACCCAGGCCTAGACATTTGCTAGCTGGTTGAGGTCCCATCCTGGGACACTTTCCAGGTCAACCTCCATGGGGTCCTGAGCAAACTGATGCAGTCAGGAGTGTCTGACACAATGACCTTCAAGGGTCCCTTCCAACCCAATGCACTTTGTGAGTGTGTGGAACAGGTTCTGCCCCCAGCTGACTTGTGCTGCCCCTGGCTTTGTTTTGCAGCAAGGTTTGCAGTCCCTGGAGAACGTGCAGGTCCGAGATGCCATGCTCAGGATGATCTTTCACAGACTCCAAGGCCAGTACCCTACTTTTGGTGCCTCCCAGTATAAGGACTGGTTCCAGAACAAGCTCAGCTTGTGGCTGGGCAGCATAAATGCCTCTGCCCTTGCAGCTATCCCCAGGAACATACCTTGCAGGATATATCAAATCATGTGAGTACTCCTTTGCCTGCATTCCCTTCAGCTTCTCCTCTTACTTCAGCTCTTGCACAAACAGGAGAATTGCCATTGCCCTGCTCAAGCTTGTCTGAACACAGAGACAAAATTACACCACAGAATCATGGAATGGTGGGGGTTGGAAGGGACCTCTGGAGATCATCCAGTCCAACCTCCTTGCCAAAGCAGGGTCACCTAGGGCAGGGCATACAGGAATGCATCCAGGTGGGTCTTGAAAGTTTCCAGAGGAGGAGACTTCACAACCTCTCTGGGCAGCCTGCTCCAGGGCTCTGTCACACTCACAGCAAAGAATTTTATCCTCATGTTGAAGTGGAACTTCTTGGGTTCCAGACTGTGTCCATTGCCCCTTGTCCTATCACAGGACATCAATGAAAAGAGCCTGGCACATTCTTCTTGGCCCCACCCTTCAGGTACTTATAAACATCAGTAAGATGTCCTCTTAGTCTTCTCTTCTCCAGGTTAAACAGGCCCAGGTCTCTCAGCCTTTCCTCACCAGACAGTCTTGTAAGAGTCTCCAGCCTCCTAACCATCCTCACAGCCTCCAGTGGAAAGAGAACTACTCTCCAGCAGGTCCCTTTCCATCTTAAACTGGGATGCCCAGACCTGGACCTAGCTCTCCAGATGTGGTCTCACCAGGGCCAAGTAGAGGGCTCTTAAAATCCCAGGCTCTCCCTTCCTTCCCATTTTCCCTCCCAGCAGCTCCACTCTCTCACAGGTTCTGCCATCTCCACCCAGCTGTGATTTTGCCACAATGATGCTTGTTGAACAATACAAATTCATCTGAAGAAGCTTGGCTACCACTGAGAGAACAAACCACAGGCTGCAGAGATCTCCTGTGCCATCGTGTCACAGACTCCTGCTGACTTCAGGCACCAAGCCCAAGGCTTTGCTGCTGCCCTCAGCCTCCTGCTTTCCCTTCTCTTGCAGAATGAGTGGCTTAGAAGGCAGCTTCCAGCAGATGTCGCCTGCTAGCCAGCAAGATGTCTACAGCTTTGCCAAGAGCTATCTGTCTGCTCACGCCTCTCAAGGAGGTATGCTGGAGGTGTCCTGCACTCTCTCCCTCCTCTGACTTCCCTCCATCTCTATCAGAGGCAGTAACAGACAAAATTATGGGATGCTGGGCACCTACCCATCACAAATATAATCTCATTAAAACTGGCAGAGGTCTTTTTGCTCTATAGCAAGGAGAGCAGAGTGTCTGCAGAAGCAGCTGTGTTCCTCCCCCAGGCAAGGAGAGGCCCTGGTGTTAATCCTTGCCCCTCACTGCAGTGGCAAGCCACCAGCTGAGAACTGGACCATCTCTGGTACCCCTCTGGCTGCCATTACCACAATATCTGAGACTTGTAACATTTTGACCCCTATGGCTTTGCCCAAAGGAGTTTCCTTACCAGGTGCTGACAGGTCTGAAGGTGCACGTTGGGCATAGTCACTTCAGTGCTGTGGATAGTCCAGGGGCACTTAGACATCTTGGGTATCACAGAATCACACTATGGTAGGGGTTAGAAGATCATCCAGTCCAAGCTCTTTTCCAAAGCAGGTTCACCTAGGTCACACAGGAACATGTCCAGCCAGGCTCTCAATCTCTCCAGACATGGAGACTCCAACACCTCCCTGGGCAGCCTGTTCCAATGCTCCAACACCTTTAAGTTAAACAAGCTCCTCTTCATGTTTAGAGGGAATTTCTTATGTTCCAGCTTGTGCCCATCACCCCTTGTCATGTTACTGGGCACCACTGAACAAAGCCTGGTCCCATACTCCTGACACCCACCCTTGAAGCATTGATCAGCACTGATGAGATACCCACACTAGTCTGCTCTTTTCCAAAGCCCTGATCCTCTCAGTCTTCCTTCCCAAGAGAGATGTTCCTGTCCCCTTACCTTTGCAGCCCTTTGCTGTGCCCTCTGCAGCAAGTCCCTGTCCTTCTTGAACCGGACAGGCCAGAACTGGACCCAGCAGTCCAGATGTGGCCTCACCAGGGGTAGCTCCTGTATCAGCACACTCCTGCTGTTCCCCCAGGAGGAGCAGAGAGCTGCACCATTGCTTCTACCACCCTTCAATTCTGCTTTGTTTAAAAGGCAGCCCCTGCATGGAGAACACCAAGGGAAGCCTGGGGTGGCTACAGACAAACCTGGGCTCCTTCAGCTCCTTGGCTACATACAGAGACCTGACTGAGCTGAACGCAGACTTCAATGCTGTGAGTACCTCTGTGAGACAGAGCCCAGCACAAGGCTCAGGCCCTGCCCTTTCCCAGCAAAGTTCTGGCTGCATAAGGCAAGGGCAGGAATGTGAAGATTTGATCCCACAGGTCGATGCTGTGGCAGGACTCAGCCCGCAGCAGCTGGCAGCTTACACCCTGGCCAGTGATGTCCTGCGGGACTTGGACAAGGCAGGAAAGGTCTTCAGCTCTCTGAGCTCTCACACCATTGGGGACTTCATGGATGCATTCAACGTGGCTGCAAAGCAGGTACCAACTCCAGCTTCGATTCATAGAATCAGAGAATGGTAAGGTTGGAAGGGACCTCAAGGATCATCCAGTTCCAACCCCCTGCCAGAGGCAGGGACACCTCCCGCTAGCACAGCTCACTCAAGGCCTCATTCAACCTGGTCTTGAACACCTCCAGGGAGGGAGCAGCCATAACCTCCCTGGGCAACCTGTGCCAGTGTCTCACCACCCTCACTGCAAAGAACTTCCTCCTAACATCCAGTCTAAATCTCCCCTCTGCCAGTTTAAACCCATTGCCCCTTGTCCTGCCATTGCAAGATTCAAGAGGTTCCAACACAACACTACACAGGAAGCGCACACTGATGTGAGAGCTTAGTTTCCAGGTGTAAGAAGAGGTCACAGCTCTGGGTTCCATTCTGGGAGAGATACAATTTCTCTGCAATAGTGACCTTCTTAATCCACTGTGACTCTCACAGAATGACAGAGGTTGAAGATCATCTAGTCCAACACCCACCCCCACCAGAGCAGGCTCATCTCCAGCAGGCTGCATAGAGCAGTGTCCAGGTGGGCTTTGAATGATTCCAGAGCTGGAGACTCCACCACTTTTCTGGGTAGCCTGTTCCAGTGCCCCACCACCCTCAAAGGAAAGATGTTCCTCCTCACATTTAAGACGGAGCCCATTACCTCCTGTCCTGAATTCCTGATACCAAATTGGAATGTCACAGAGGCTAACAAATCTCAGGGAAAGAATGAAGAGGGCACTGTGTAGACACTGTGCTACACAGTCTCCTAGATCAAACAAGGGCCCTTCACTTACCTACAACCTTGAGCATCTCCAGGAGCCTGTACCCACAGGCTCTGTGCTGCAGGCAGACAGTTTGAGTACCTGTAACCTTAGCTGCACAGGAGGATGCCCTGGGAGGAGCAGACACAGCACCAAAGCTGCACTTGCAGCAGCAAGCTTTGCATTTGCCAATTAAATGGATTAATCCATAGAATCATAGAATGGTAAGGTTGGAAGGGACCTCAAGGATCACCTAGTTCCAACCCCCTGCCAGAGGCAGGGACACCTCCCACTAGCACAGCTCACTCAAGGCCTCATCCAACTTGGTCTTGAACACCTCCAGGGAGGGAGCAGCCACAACCTCCCTNAGCCCCAACTCTCTCAGCCTGTCCTCATAGCAGAGCTGCTGCAGCCCTATCAGCATCTTTGTGGCCTCCTCTGGACCCACTCCAACACTTCCATGTCCTTCCTGTGCTGAGGGCTCCAGAACTGCACACAGTACTCCAGGTGGGGTCTGACAAGAGCAGAGTAAAGTGGCAGAATCCCCTCCCTTGCCCTGCTGCCCACACTGCTCTTGATGTAGCCCAGCACTCGGTTGCTGTCTGAGCTGCACTCACACTGCAGGCTCATGTTGAGCTTTTCATCAACCCAGACTCCAAGGTCCTTTTCCTCAGGGCTGCTCTCAGCCATTCACCACCCAGCCTGTATTTGTGCTTGGGATTGTGCCCACCCAGGTGCAGGACCTTACACTTGGCCTTTTTAAGAAGCATCTCAAGGAGAGTGATCTGAGAGCTGCAGTGTAGTTGGTCTTCAGTCTGCCTCCTTCTCACCTGTGCCACACCTTCAACTGCTAACTGCACTGTACACTTCTAACCATGTTTTTTTGTTTTCTTCTGGTTGAAGCATAACCTCTCTCAGCTTCCTCATGGTGACGTGAGAAGATTCATCCTGGGGAAGATCTTCTGCCACTTAAGCACAGCATTTGAGCTCTTCTCTACCCAGGACTACATCACCTGGTTTGGAGGAAGGCTTGGCCTCTTCCTCAGCAGCCTCAATGCACAGAATCTTGGCTTCTTACCCAGCGACATGACCTGTCAATCGCTTGCAGCCATGTAGGTATTGAGTCCATCACCATGTTAGAAAGAAATTCTGTACAGAGGGTGGTGAAGCACTGGCACAGGTTGCCCAGGGAGGTTGTGGATGTCCCCTCCCTGCAGGTGTTCAAAGCCAGGTTGGATGAGGCCTTGAGCAACCTGTTCTAGCAGGAGGTGTCCCTGTCTATGGCAGGGGATTGGAACTGGATGATCTTCAAGGTCCCTTCCAACCCAACCCATTCCAGGATTCTACAATTTCAATGACACTCTTCTTACTGCTCTCTCTGCCTGCAAAGATGAAAGCCCCAAACCCTGGGTGAGGAGAGCAGTTTTCATTATCCCACCCAACCGGTGCCAAACCTGAGATATTCCCTTGGTAAACACCATCATGATGTTTATCATAGAATGGTAAGGTTGGAAGGGACCTCAAGCATCATCTAGTTCCAACCCCCTGCCATAGGCAGGGACACCTCCCACTAGTACAGGCCACTCAAGGCCTCATCCAACCTGGCCTTGAACACCTCCAGGGAGGGAGCAGCCACAACCTCCCTGGGCAACCTGTGCCAGTGTCTCACCACCCTCACTGCAAATAACTTCCTCCTAACATCCAGTCTAAATATCCCCTCTGCAGTTCAAACCCATTGTCCCTTGCCCTGCTGTTGCAAGACCTTGTCAATAGTCCCTCCCCAACCTTCCTGTAGCCCCCTTCAGATACTGGAAGGCTACTCTAAGGTCTCCTTGAAGCCTTCTCTTCTCCAGGCTGAAGAGCCCAAACTCTCTCAGCCTGTCCTCACAGCAGAGCTGCTGCAGCCCTCTGAGCATCTTGGTGGCCTCCTCTGGACCCACTGTAACACTTCCATGTCCTTTCTTTATGACTGGAGTGTCACAATTCAGGCCACAAGCAGAAGACCCTGAGCAGAGACTTCATTTCACTCCTATCCACCTGCAAACCCACATTACACTAATCAATAAGCCTCACCTGAAGAAGCAGTCTTGGTCACACTCTCTGGCATCAAGGGAGTGGAGGCATCCCCTGAATGCAGCCCTTACACCTCTACACTCACTGGTAGAGAGCTCTGCAGGTTCCATCCCAGGGGCTGTGGGTTACTGCTTGTAGCTGACTGACTGCCCATGTCCTGCAGAGTTAAGATGCTGAACAACCACAAAGCCCAAGGACCCTTTGAGGACCCAGAGCACATCTACTCCTTCATAAAGAGAGTTCTTCACTTCCAGCTGCAGAACTCAGGTAACAAGTGTCTGGGCTTGGTTGGTTCCAGGGATGTGGGGACACAGGAGGGAGGGAGGATTCAGCCAACTTGTAAGACATCCTGGCTGTTGACTTCAGGTGATGGGCAGAGCTGCTCTTTCTACAGAAAAGAGTCACTTTGCCACTTCAGCAATCTGACAGTGAAGTGCCCAAATAGTGCTAAGGCCTTTAATGTCCCTTGTCAGCAGACAGAGAAACATCTCTACCTTTGGAGAAGCTGCTCTGGAGGATTAATGTGCTGAATTTCCTGCTGATGGAGTCCTTCCTTACTCCTCAATCTGCTGTTTAGCCCCTTCAGCCCACAGTGGAGAGAAAAAGACACTGCCCTCCTCTTCAGAGGACTGAAACCTCTCTCTGGTGGCACAGAGGGGTCCAAAAGCAGAAGCTGTATCAAGCATGAGACTAGAAAATGCTGACCTTGCAGGAATCTGACAACCTCAGTATGCCTAAAGGCTAAATGATTTACCCCCATCCCCACTCTGGTAGCATCCAGATCCCACCAGGAGCCTGCAACACAAACTCTAATCAATATTTCACTGCCAGCAGGGACTAAGAACATTCCCTACCTGAGGCATCCAGTGAAATGTTTTCTCTTCTGAGCTTTGCTTTTCCTTTTGCAGGCTCTGCCTGTACCCAGGGCACTGCAGCAGACAGGGAATGGCTGCAGCAGTATTTTGGTTCATTCACCACTTTTGGATCATACTCAGATTTTGCAACACTGAAAAGCAACTTCCATGGGGTAAGGGCTTGATACCAAATATACAGCTGCCATTTTACTCCCAGTCATGAAACAAGCTGCCAGGAGCACAGTTCAGCTGGATTAGTTCACTGGGTGTCTCATTTTCTCCTGTTTGCTTCCATTTTTTGCTCTCATTCTTAACTTCTAATGCTAAAACAGTGTCTTTAGCACTGTCTGTAGGAGATAAACCATCAGGAGAACATAAACCCCACAGAGAGACAATGACTTCAATGCCAAGCTCCAAACAGCACTGGCTGATAGTGGACAGGAAGAAGAGCTATTAAACTGCAGAGGGTCTGCTCAGAGCATTCTCATAGATGTCCTGTCCAGCAGCAGAGAAGCCAGTACCAAATTTAATCCCAGCAGACACACACTGTGCTGGTTGTCCAGAGAGAAGTTAGCATTCATTGGATGTCAAAGCTCAGGTGGGATGACAGATGAGCACAGGGAGAATGCTGTGACTTGCTCTCCAGGCCTCACTCTATGCTCCATCTTCTTCAGCATGATGCCCTAGACCTCTTCTCACCTGAGGCACTGGCCCAGCTGACTGTGCAGAGTAAGACCATCTACAGCCCCTCAGCAATTCAGACAGTCCTGGGGGTCATCAGGAGCAAGGAGGAGCCTCTCCAGTACCTTGCTGCCTTCCTAGAGAACTTCAGTGCTTTTGTCCTGAAGGTGAGTAACCAAGCAGCTGCAATAATTCAGCCCTGGGTGAACTTCCAGACTTCCAACTCTACAGCTCTCATGGGCAGATGGAAAGTAAATCTGGAAGATGAGCCAGGAGGGAGCTCCTCCTGCTCCAGTAAAATCTTAATCTCCAGCCCAGCCTTTCATCTGGTTGTGCACATGCAGCCCAGACACCAACAGAGTCCTGGGCTGCAGCAAGAGAAGTGTGGGCAGCAGGGCAAGGGAGGGGATTCTGCCCCTTTACTCTGCTCTCCTCAGACCTCATCTGGTGTCCTGTGTCCAGTTCTGGAGCCCCCAGCACAAGAAGGACATGGAAGTGTTGGAGTGGGTCCAGAGGAGGCCACCAAGATGCTGAGAGGGCTGCAGCAGCTCTGCTGTGAGGACAGGCTGAGAGAGGTGGGGCTCTGCAGCCTGGAGAAGAGAAGGCTTCCAGGGGACCNCCAGGGAGGTTGTGGCTGCTCCCTGCCTGGAGGTGCTGAAGGGTAGGCTGGAGGAGGCCTTGAGTGAGCTGTACTAGTGGGAGGTGTCCCTGCCACCTAGGGGCAGGAATCATCTAGTTCCACCTAGGGGTAAGGATCATCTAGTTCCAACCTAGGGGGTTGGAACTAGATGATCCTTGAGATCCCTTCCAACCTTACCATTCTATGATTCTATGGTTTAACTTCTGTGCCCAGACCAATGTAAAAGGCTCTTTCTCTGTGGAACTCTGGGAAGCATCCCCACCACTCCAGCCCAGAACCAGGACATGACCTGCTGATTTATGGTAGCCTAATCATTTAGGAAAGGTTCTAGGTCAAGCCCCAAACATCATCAACATCCACTAAAACATTCTGATGAGTGAGGGAGAGCCTCTGCTGCTTGCCCTGGTCCTGCTGAGCTGAGGCTGTCTGTAAAAGCTAACAAGAAGCCAAGCTGAGAACCCTGAGCATGCCCCAACTTCATTTTACACAATGTGACCACCCTGCTGCTGCCCTAACAAAAGCAGGAGCTGGGAGAGTCTAAGGGAAGAGAAGTTCAAAGCGCCTGGTTTGTTCTGCTGACAAAGAAAACCTGAAGTGGCAAAGTCAGCTCCCCAAGAAGGGCATAATGGGGTCATATTTCCAACTTTTATTGTTAAACAGGAGGGGAAGGAAGGGGAGGAGAGCAGCAGAGAAGAGAAATTGTGATTACTTGGCCAGTTTCTCCTTCACCACTGCCTAGCTACAACACTCAAGGCTTTCCAACAGCTCTGCTCATCACCTGCTCCAACTGTTCACCTTCCCTCAGAGCTCTGACATCCTTGGAAGCACTAAAGTTCGTGAAACCATGTTGATGATGTCAGCTGAGATGATCTTCCCAGAGATGATGGACATGTCCCTGGAAGATGCAGCTTCGTGGCTGCACCAACTGCGCGTTCTGCTGCCCAGCGTCAACGCGACAGTGCTGGAGCTGCTGCCCCTCAGCACACCCTGCCCATACTACCAAGCTCTGTAAGTGCCTGCCAGCCTTGTGCTGCTACCAAGCTGGTCACTCCTCCATCACTACTCACTCATCAGGCAACAGCTGCTTTTTACCTTCATGCTTCTCAGGATCTACTCTAAAAGGGGTCATTTCTTGTACACCAACACCAGGTGAAATGGCCTCAAGCTGCCCCAGGGGAGGTTTAGGTTGGACACTAGAAAAAAACTTCTCTGAAATGGTTCAACACTGAACAGGTTGCCCCAGGGAGGTGGTTGAGTCCCCATCCCTGGAGGTGTTGAAAAGATGCAGAGATGTGATGCTGAGGGACATGGTTTATGGGTTTAAACTGGCAGAGGGAAGATTTAAACTGGATGTCAGGAGGAAGTTCTTTCCAGTGAGGATGGTGAGACACTGACACAGGTTGCCCAGGGAGGTTGTGGCTGCTCCCTCCCTGGAGGTGTTCAAGGCCAGGTTGGATGAGGTCTTGAGTGAGCTGTACTAGTGGGAGGTGTCCCTGCCTATGGCAGGGGGTTGGAACTAGATGATCCTTGAGGTCCCTTCCAACCTTACCATTCTATGATTCTATGGTTTAGCACTAGCCTTAGAAGAGTTAGAGAATAATTGGACTGGGTGATCTGAAAGGTCTTTTCCAACCAAAATGATTCTGTGGCTCCAGTCTGTGGCTCAAATATTAATCCTTATTCTCAAGCACAGCATAAATTCTATAGCCCAGCAGAACATAGAACTCATCACCTATGTGTCACCTTTGGCGTCCCAGTGATGGTGTCCCCCCTCACACCTCCCCCCCAGCTCTGCTGCTTCACCCAGAAGCCATCTGATACATGTTTTGTTCCCCAGCATCTCAGCCCTCGATGGTGTCTACCCTGTGCTGTCAGCGAGCAAGAAACACGAGGTCTATGAGTTTCAGAAGGTCTATTTGACAGCACAGTTCAAAGACTCAGGTAAGGTGCCCAGGCAAGCTCCCAGTAAAGAACTGGTACCTGTATGGACCAGATTTCATGCCCCCAGCACTGAAGATTTTCCATCCAACAATCACACAACTTCCCAACCCCGAGACACAGTCACTTGTGCTGTTCAAATCAACCCTGGGAAGTTCACCACAACCCTGGGAAAGAGAAGGGAAATGATTTCTCCTTTTGAAGCTACACCAGCTCTTTACTAGTGTAAGGAGTACCTGGACAGGATTTGGTGTAACCATTTCCCCAGCCTGGGAGTGAATCAGAGCACATGAGATGGGAGGCTGCACTTGCCATTCTTCTGGTAGCAGTTACTCTGTCACCTGCCTGGAGGTGTCCAAGGCCAGGCTGGATGTGGCCTTGAGCAACCTAGCCTAGTGGGATGACCTTTAAAGCCCTTTCCAGCCCAACCCATTCTATGAATCCATGAATCACCCACATGAAGGACACCAAGATGCCTTCTTCAGTACACACTGTGGTTCTTAACTCTTGGCATCTGTTTCCCTCACAGGATCAGCCTGCCAGGATGGAACAAGTGGGACCAAGGACTGGTTGCGAAAGAATCTGGGAGAGATCTGCTCAGTGGCTAAACTAAATGAAGTTCAAACCTTTTACCCAGACATTGTTGGAGTAAGTTTCACCAGTCTGTGCACTGAGCAACAGCAAAATTAGCCCCAAACCTGACAGCTTTGCATCTCTAGTAATCCTTAAGGACAAGGCAGAGGGAATTCCTCACACAGCGGCTGCAGCTCTTAAAGCAGGAACCAGCCTGGGTTTATCTGGGAGAGGTTGTTAGGAGTGACCCATCAGGGGTTGGAATGCACACAGCAGCTGCCTGCTTCTCTCTTCACAGCCTATCTCTGATCAGATGCTCACTGCTATTGCTGCTATCAGCACCAGTGCCAAAAGCATGAAATACAGAGGGACATTCCACTATGAGTGGTGAGGGAACTTCATAGCATCACAGAATGATTTGGGTTGAGAGGGACCTCCAAAGGGCACCCAGTCCAACCCCCCAAGGACATCCCCCACTAGATTAGGTTGCTCAGAGCCTGGTCCAGACTCACCTTAAATAGCTCCAAGCATGGGGCCTCACTTATCTCCCTGGGCAACCTGTTGCAGTGTTCCAGCAGCCTCATGGTGCAGAACTCGTTCCTCACATCCAATCTAATTCTGCTCTGCTCTCATTACAAACCATTGCCTCTCATCCTGTCCCTGCAGGCCTTTGTAAACAGTCCCTCTGCAGCCTTCCTGGAGCTCCCTTCAGGCACTAGCAGGCTGCTGTTAGGTCTCCCTGGAGCTTTCTCTTCTCCAGGTTGAACATCCCCAGCTCCCTCAGTCTGTCCTCATAAAAAAGGTCTTTCAGCCCCCTGATCATTTTTGTGGCCCTCCTCTGGACCTGCTCCATCAGGTCCATGCCCTTCCTGTGTTGAGGGCTCCAGAGCTGGACATAACACTGCAGGTGAGTCTTCTTAGAGCAGAGCAGAAGATCAGAGTCACCTCTCTGCCTCCACTGCTTTGGATACAGATCTTAAATCATCTTTAAAATCAAATTGGCTTGAAGGTGCCAGCAAAATTGGTCACACTGCCTCTCCTAATTCCTCCAGACTCTTCAAAGTACACTTTCTCTTTAGAAGCACCATAGCCTGCTCACTGCCAGTGAAACACCAGAGACATTTCTGTATTCCCAGTTTAGTCTAATCAGTAGCAATGGGTCACACACCCTGAGAGCACAGTGAATTAACCCTTCCAGCTGCCTGCACCGTGATACCAACTGGAACCACACCAGCCTGAATGGTTGCAGTAAGAAAAGAGGTGCCAAAGGGCAACAGCAGCAAGAGCAACAAGAATTAAATCCTGCCAGGCTAATAACCATGCACTGAATGTTGTTACCATACTGGTTTCACAGCAAAGACAGCAATGGCATGAATGAAATCATTCAAGTACAGCTTGAAACATCCATTCTGCTTTCCTGGGAAAACCCAACCAAAGATTTTTCTCTTCCCAACAACCATTTTCTCTTTGTACCGTGTCGTAAAACCAACCCTGCGCAGCTGCAAGGCACCCCTCAGGCAATGCTTTAACTTCAGCCCCTCTGCCATTTATGGAAGCACTGATTTTGTTTACAGGATGTGTAACATAACCTATCAATCACCAATAAAAGCAACGTGGCACAACCCACCTGGTTTCAGACAATCTTCTTGATGGTGTTTCCACTGATGAGTTTGGTACAGGTGCACTGGTTGCTACTGGTTGAACTAAACTGAAGAGAGTCAGCCCCAACTCCTGAACCAGTTGGGCTCCTTGCAGAGATCCTGAAAGCAAAACCCCTTTCTCTACATCAACAGACAGCTTCTGGGAGCTGAAGAAAACTTCAGGCTAACACTTAGATCAAATCCTAAGCATCAACATTATCAAAATTTACAGTTCTCCTCTTTCCTTGAAGTTAAGTCAAATAAGAAGGGTGCTGCTCTAGACCAAACTTCTCAGCTTACCACATCCACAGCATCTGAGCAGCTTCAGGAGGAATCTTGGCCATACAACTTACCTGTGTTAACATCTGCATTCTGCATCCCAGGATAGCTCCCAAAAAAGGGTTCTTTACCTGGTGAGCAAAGCCACTGCACACACAGGCTCAAGCTGTTTGCTCATCTCCAGGGAGGGAGCAGCCACAACCTCCCTGGCCAACCTGTGCCAGTGTCTCACCACCCTCACTGCAAACAACTTCCTCCTCACATCCAGTCTAAATCTCCCCTCTGCCACTTCAAACCCATTGCCCCTTGTCCTGGCATTGCAAGACCTTGTCAATAGTCCCTCCCCAGCCTTCCTGTAGGCCCCTTCAGATAATTATTAATTATTAATGACAAAGACCCTGCTCTCCCTTCTGCCAATCTGAATTCAAAGTATTCTGCTATCTGCCAAGCTTTGATGGGATCTTGCAGGAGTGCCTAGAGTTTCCTGGCAGAAGGACAAGAGGAATATGTTTGCCTCAGGATAGCTCCCAAAAAGGGGTTCTTTACCTGGTGAGCAAAGCCACTGCACACACAGGCTCAAGCTGTTTGCTTTATTTGGGCTCTGCAGAACCAGCTGCTGGGTGATGAATCCCAAGGTCAGACCACCCCAGTGCTCAAACAGCAGCAGTTTCTATACAGCCCAAATGAAAAAGGCAATCACATATGGCTGGTGACAGGATGTGACACCACAGCAACCTCTGGACACAAGCTCCAGCCAGTCCCTCACTCATGACACTAAGAGGGTCCTGCACTGGCACTGAAATTCTCCTCCTAGAGGAGTGGGGGTTGGTATTCAAATGCCCAAAGGTTCTGCAGGGACACCTCAGTGGGTTGATCTTTGCCCAAATCTGCCTCTGCTTTCTCTCAAGAAGCCACAGCAAGACATTAGCTACAGAAGCTGACAGAATTTTACTCTTTAGATACAGCTGTGTCCTGTTTCTGTTTATTTCAACCTGAGCTCATCCCATTCTGTAGTCTCAAGGACCTTCCAGCCTTGCACTGCTGCTTCCAGCCCAGTTCATTTTAAGCTTATTCAGCCTACAAGTCTTTAACTCCATCCTGCCAACATCAACATTTAAACAATGCTGCTATTAAACTGCCATTTAAACAATGGGTTAAAACTGGCAGAGGGGAGATTTAAAATGGATGTTAGGAGAAAGCTATTTACAGTGAGGGTGGTGAGACACTGGCACAGGTTGCTCAGGGAGGTGTTCAAGGCCAGGCTGGATGAGGCCTTGAGTGACCTGTGCTAGTGGGAGGTGTCCCTGCCTATGGCAGGGAGTTGGAACTAGATGATCTTTGAGGTCCACCCCAACCTTAACATTCTATGATTAACATCACCAGCATCTCAGCCCAATATTCCCCACTGACACCACAGCTGCTGTTCTGGAAGGAGAAAAGGCTTAAGTGTGATTGTCTTCACTTTGCTTAGTGAGCTCCCTGCTGTGACATTAAACCCCTTGACTGTCACCACAGGCACTGACCTCTCTCCAAGAATACACTACAGCAAATGAGACACTTCCTTCACAGGCAAAATGAGAACCTTGTGGTCCATGAAAGACCCCTCAAAGAGGCTTGCAAACTGGAGACTCTGCTTGCTTTGATGTCATGTCCTGTTCTCTCATCTCTGTTCATCCCCTGAGGAGTGCTGCTGCATTCCCTGTGACATCCACAGAGCAATGAGAGACTGGATGGACAGCAGTGTTGGGAAATTCACAGAGCAATCCTCCATGCAAGAATCTGTTCAATGCCAAATTTAAGGTATTGAGCTGGAAGTCAAGCAAGGCCACAGTTCATTGTTGGTAACATCTTCAGAGGAATTCCATTTTGCTACACAGAGGCCAAATCACAGCCCAAGAGGTCATCAAATTCCCCATCACAGTCAACAATACATTCACAGACCTTAACCCAGCAGAAATCATGGAATCCTCTAGGACTGGGTTGGAAGGGATCTTAAAAGATCATCCAGTTCCAAACCCCCTGCCATGGGCAGGGACACACTAGCCCAGGTTGCTCAGGGCATCATCCAACCTGGCTTTGGACATCTCCAGAGAGGGGGCATCCACAGCTTCCCTGGGCAGCCTGTTCCAGTGTCTCACCACCCTCACTGGAAAGGTTTTTTTCCTGATCTCCACTCTAAACCTCTTCCAGCTCAAAGCCATTATCCCTCATCCCTTCACTACAAGCCCTTTTCAAAAGTCCCTCCCCAGCTTTCTTGTAGGAACCTAACGCAGTAAAACTGAGCACTGGCTGCTAACTCTGGCTTGGAGACCATCATCCCTGTGCAGAGCAGAGCCAGGACCCTGCACAATCCCACCTGGGGACAGCTAACACAATCCAAGTGCAAAAAGCCTCCATTATGCAACTACTGAACAAGAAACCACCTCATCTTGTCCCTAATTCTTGTATTGTTATTCCTCCTGCGTAGGAATCAGGCACTCAGAGCCTGCAAGATTTGCTGGGACCTAATTCTGGGCTTCATCCTGAAGAAGGACACTCAGAACAACCATCAGCAGGTGAGAGAAAGAGGGCTTAGGAGTTGCCATTGAGTCTGCTCTAGCACAAACACCTTTCATACTTGTTTGGAAGACCACAACAAATCCCAAAAGGCTCCGATCAGCCTAGCAGGAGTATCCCAAAAGGTTACTCCTTGTCAGCCTGAGGGCAGATTCTCTTCCACTGTAGATTTTTTCACATGAAGGAAAAGAAGGCCCTGATTTTGCAGTGTCCACTCTGCTGTGAGCTCAGCATTAATTCCCACACAGAGCCAGCTGGAAAGGCCCTCTGGGCCATCCTTAGTTTGCTGGGAGGAAGCAGCAGGATAGTTGCACCCCACATGTTCCCACAGCTTTCTACAACCCAACTGTAACCTCCTTTGCAGGCTGCTTTCTGATTTTCACTCCTCCCTTGGGAATCTCCTCCACTAGTAACACATTTCTAAGCAGGTTTGTGGGAAAGCTGTCTGGAACAGCTGTTCCAGATCCCTCAACAGATCACTGTCTCTGGGGATGATCTCTTGAGAGTCAGAGCTGATTAAATGCCTCAAATATTTATTTCAGCACCTCCTGCAACCAGGCAAGCACCAGCATGGACCAAAACCCGCAGGTCCTGGATTTTTTGCTGTGTTCTCCCACTCTGGCTAATGAACACTGGTTTGTAAGAGCTGATCCCTGAACGATGAGGTTTTCTAGCACAGAGAATGATGCACAACACTTCAACCAACGAGGGTGTTCAGCTTCTTCACAGTGATTTAGAAGTGCAATTGAGGAATGTCAAAGTCACAGACAAATCTGCCCAGTCTGTTGGACTTCCTATCCAGAGCTCCAGCTTCACAACTGAACCAGAGCTTCTAAAAGGTGCAAGGGCAAAACCCAAACACTTTCAGGGTCAGAACCACTTTGTCCTTGCATTCTGCTTACCACTATGCCTGTGGGGTAAGACGCTGCACTGAGCAGTTTCCATCTATGTACCTCAGGGCACTTCTACAACAGTGCAAAGAGATACTTCTTGTTAAACAAAAGCTCCTGTTAAGATGTATTTGGCTGCATTCTGCAAGGCTTCTCCTGAAACCACTGACAGGGATATACTACATAGATAGCACTACCTGTGCTAGTGGGAGGCGTACCTGTGCTAGTGGGAGGCGTACCTGCCTATGGTAGGGGGTTGGAACTAGATGATCCTTGAGGTCCCTTCCAACCTCACCATTCTACGATTCTATGATTTGGCTGCATTCTGCAAGGCTTCTCTTGAAACGCCACTAACACAGGAAAAAAACCTTCGAGCAGGGTCTGCAAGCGAGAGGATGCAAGGTTCTCATCTGGACAGCTCTGCAGCCTCAGCAGCAACCTCACGGAGCCGTTGCACCACTTTCTCCATTGCTTCACACACAAATAAAACTGCCTCCAAGGAGCTCTTTAATTCTCACAGAGCTTCTCACAAACAATCACAGAAAACCACAATCTTCTGGGGTGGAAAGGACCTTCAAAACCCATCCAGTCCAACTCGTCCGCAGTCGGCACGGACATCTCTTAGCTAGAGCAGGGTGTTCACAGCCCCAGTCAACCTGACCTGCAATGGCTCCAGGGACGGGACAGCTCCCACCTCTTTGTGCTACCAAGGACAGGCTCTCACCACCCCCGGCGCCAGAAATTCCTTCCCTCTCTCTAGTTTGGATAACCCTTCTTTAGCTCAAACCACCTTTCACCTGCTAAAAGCCTGTCCCCGGCTCCCCCCAGAACAGGCTGCCCAGGGATGCGGCTGTGCCCGCAGTCCTGAAGGCATTCAAGGTCATCTCGATGCGGCCCGACGCAGTTGGAGGTGTCCCTGCTCAGTGCAGAGGAGCAGCACCAGACGACCGCTGCGGGTCCCTTCCGAGCCGAAGCAATCCGCGAACCCTCCTAGCGCCGCCGCAGCCACGCATCACCGCCACACACGCAGCTGCTCGCGGCCGCGCCGCGCTTTGCGGCAGTGTGGCGCTGCCCCCTTTTACGACACCTGGTGGCCCCGCCCTCCCCGGCGGCTGCCGCGCTCGGCGGCGGCGTGGCCGCCATGGCGTCTCCCTTCAGCGGGGTGCTGCAGCTGACGGACCTGGACGATTACATCGGGCCCTCGCAGGTGGGTGCGGGCCGGGGGCCCTCTGGGGCCGTGGCGGTGTGAGGGGACTCCTGGGGTCAGCACCGCCTGGAGAGGTCGAGAAGATGGCGCTGAGGGGAGGTGAGTGACAGCCCTGGGGCCGAGCCGCCGGTGGTGACAGCAGCAGGAGGAAGCGAAGGGCCCTTGCAGATGTCCGATGGGTGCTGTTACTTCAATAGAGAAAAACAAACAAAACACGGAGAGAGCTTTCTGACACTTCCAGCAACACACGGGGCAGCGGAGAGGGCGGCGGCACTGAGGGTGAGAGCGGCGCTGAGCAGCCCAGGGGAGGGTCATGGCACGGCTGAGCCTGGAAGGTGGCAGAAAGGATTACATGGCTCCCAGCGCTTGGCACGGCGGAGAATCAGAGACCTGGCTTAGCTGGAAAAACCCTCTTAAGTTCATCGAGTCCTACCATCAGTCCAGCAGCACCACACCAGAGTGCCATGGCCACAGGTTTCTTGAGCACCTCCCTGGGCAGCCAGTTGCAGTGCCAGGCCACTTTTGCAGGAAGGAATCGATTCCTAATATCTAACCTAAACCTCCTCTGGCACAACTTGAGGCTGCTTCCTCTCACCCTATGCCTTGGACCCCATCTGGAGTCCTGTGTACAGTTCTGGAGCCCCCAGCAAAGGAAGGACATGGAACTGTTGGAGCGGGTCCAGAGGAGGCCACCAAGATGCTCANCAGAGGGGAGATTGAAAGTGGATGTTAGGAGGAAGTTGTTTGCAGTGAGGGTGGTGAGACACTGGCACAGGTTGCCCAGGGAGGTTGTGGCTGCTCCCTCCCTGGAGGTGTTCAAGGCCAGGTTGGAGGAGGCCTTGAGTGAGCTGTACTAGTGGGAGGTGTCCCTGCCTATGGCAGGGGGTTGGAACTAGAAGATCTTTTGAGGTCCCTTCCAACCTTACCATTCTATAATACTTGAGAGAAGCAACCTACCTCATTTCGTGGAGTTAGAGAAAGCTTTAAGGTCTGCACTCAAGTTTATCTTCTCCAGAATTCATTGCCCAACAGCCAGTTGGTTATTCCCACCCCAGTCTGGAAACAACCTGATTAAATGCTAATCTGCACCCCACTCAAAAGAAAAAAAAAAAAAAACAAACCCAAACAAAACCAAAAAAAACCCAAAACCAAAAACCCCAACCTGAAGAAGTTTCCTTGCACACTATGTATGCACACAGAAGCTCATGTGGCAGGAGTGTTGGATTCATAGAATGGTAAGGTTGGAAGGGACCTCAAGGTTCACCTAGTTCCAACCCCCTGCCATAGGCAGGGACACCTCCCACTAGTACAGCTCACTCAAGGCCTCCTCCAACCTGGCCTTGAACACCTCCAGGGAGGGAGCAGCCACAACCTCCCTGGGCAACCTGTGCCAGTGTCTCACCACCCTCACTGCAAACAACTTCCTCCTAACATCCAGTCTAAATCTCCCCTCGGCCACTTTAAACCCATTGCCCCTATGGACTCAGTGATCTCCAGAGGTCCCTTCCCATCCCTGCCATTCTGTAATTCTTTGTCCCTGCTGACTGCAAGAGGGTTGGACTGGATGACCTTGAATGGTCCATTCCCACCCAAACCAGTCTGGGATTCTGTGATTCTGTGGCAGTGTTCAGAAATGGACAGCACAGTGATGGGAATGAACAGCAAGCATTAGGTCAAGCCTCCTCCTTTTGGAGTCTTCAAGCAGTAGCAGAAGTACTGAATATTAATCCTGTAGGTATTTGCTGCCAAGTAGAGCAGAAAAACAAACTCCTGGAATAAGATCAGTGGAACAGGACATAGCAAACCCTATGAACTCCCCTTGCAGTGCTACTGCAGTCTTTTCACCTAAATAATACAACCTGCTTTTCTGTTTTGAGTAAAGCTTGTTGCTTAATCAGTGAAGAATCAGAACCACTTCTTCCTGATGGTCTCTGGATCTTCAAAGTGTAGTAAAACTGGAAATCCCTGCTCCCTGCAGGGGTGTTGGCCAAGCTGACCTTCGAGGGTCCCTTCCAGCATCCTGTGATTGTAATTTCGGAGGGGAAACCTGAAGGTGCAGGCAGGGCAAGGATGGTAAAAGGCAAAGAGGCTCATAGCTGTAGAAGTGGGATAAGGAGCTGTAAAGGAGCCTAAACAATAAAAGTCACACAAAATGCAACAACACCCTTGAGACTTCATCAGAGAAGAGTACAAAAAGCTGGAAGCTGTCCATTGGAGGTCATCAGAGCCCTTAAATGGAACTTCACTGGCAGTAGCCACATGGTGACTGTGGTGACCCCGCCTCCCGGCCTTAACATTTGCCATGAGGAATGCAGGACCTTGGTAGAGCTTTAGAGGGGAGGGCTGTGCAGGCAGGCTGTTCTCTGAGCCTTTCAAGGCTTTCTAAAACATAGCTGTGACCTTCAGCAAGGGTAGCAGAGTTGGCCTCTCTATTTGCTATGATGCTGGAAAAGTGTTCCTTCTGCAAAAAGGGGGTAAGGAGGTTCTGCTTTTATGTTAAAAGGGAGTAAGGAGGTTCTGCTTTTATGTTAAAAGGGAGTAAGGAGGTTCTGCTTTTATGTAAAAAGGGGGTAAGGAGGTTCTGCTTTTATGTAAAAAGGGGGTAAGGAGGTTCTGCTTTTATGTTTTCTCACGTTAGTTAGAGGTGCTGTGAGTAAATCTAGCATCTCTTAGAGAGGAGTAAGCAGCATTCAGTCTGAAACTAGTGTTTGAGCATTCTAGTTCCTATTAAATCTCCTTCCTTGTTGCCCATCTCCTCCCTTCTGGACTTTGTTTCTCTTTCAGGAATGTATCAAGCCTGTAAAAGTGGAAAAAAAGCCTGGAAAAGCAGCAGCCAAGATCAAAATTGAAGCAGATGGAAGCTACTTTCAGATTGATCAGGTATGTGTGATTTTTCTTCACTCTTGTGTAAAACAGCCACAAAACCTGAGTTTATTCTTGAGTATTTGAATAATCTACAGCTATTAATTGCTTCAGAGAGGACCTGAAGTGGCTAGGAAAGTGTTGCTATTGCTGCTAGCATTCTCATATCTTTGTTTTTTCTCTTTTTCCAAAGTCCAGCTTTTTATCACATCACTTTTGTGCCTGTTATTTATGCCCTGCAATTAAGTGACATTAATGAACGATGATCTTCAGTGTAACAGCAGCCAAGCTAAGCCTCCTTTGCTGTCAATGCCTGGATTATTTGCACTATTAGATTATTATAGATTATTTGCACTTCTCTTTGCATTGTGTCTCATGCAGCAGAGCACTCACAAAGAGATTCCATCAGATCCTCTGAAATGTTGCTCTGATGTTACTCTCAATTATTTGTTCCCTAATGGAATTCTTTGTTGCAAAAATGAATGCTGAGCCTTGCAGAACCAGTTTCCTTTTCACACAGAAAAGCATTTCTTAAGTAACCAAGCTGGGAATTCATCTGCTGCTTTTAACTTGAGGCAGATGATGACTTCAAGAAGGACAGAGCACTTCTAATGGAGTCTGCTTTCTTATTTTGAGCCAGCACTGTGCAATGCCAGCCCAGTCCCAACTATGTCCTGGGCTGATTCCCAGCAGTATGGGCAGCAGGTAGAGAGAGAGGGGATTGTGCCCCTCTGCTCTGCACTGCCAGCTCTGGAGTCCTCAGCACAGGAGAGACATGGACCTGTTGGAGCAGGGCCACAGGAGGCCACAGCAATGGTAGAAGGACTGGAAGCCCTCAGCTGTGAGGCCAGGCTGAGCCAGTTGAAGTTATGCAGCCTGGAGGAGAGAAGGCTCCAGGGAGTCCTGGTGGCCTTTCAGTACTAAAAGAGCCTTAGAAAAAAAACTGAGACAGACTTGAACAGGGCCTCTTGTGATAGGACAAAGGGTGATGGTTTAAACTAAAAGAAGGACATTCAGAGAAAAAGGAAGACATTTTTTACAATGAAGATGGTGAGACCCTGACCCAGCTTGCCCAGAGAGGTGGGAGATACCCATCCATGGAACCACTGCAGGTCAGGTTGTTTGGGGCTCTGAGCAAGCTGCTGAACTTGACCATGTCCCTCCTGACTGCAAGGAGCTTGGACTAGATGGGCCTTAAAAGGTCCCTTCCCACCTAAACCATTCTGTGATTATTTTAACAATTTAACAGCAGCTAATTGTTTCTGACTTCATTGAGAAGTGATGTCTAAGTGAAGAGTTTCATGGGCAAGCTGTCTTACTCAGGTCAAAGTGGCAAAGCCAGATGCTGTCTCTGCCAGGCTGCCATCCAGTTCTCCAGTCTAAATCTAAACCTTGATGCCTGCTCTTGGTCTTGCTAAAGTGTCCCTGAAGCTGCTCAGCACATCTGCAGCTGTAGGTTATGGCACCTTATTAAAAGCAACAAACTTTAAAGATTCTTCCCTTCCTCCTCATCTTGCTAAACATAAGAGATACTTTTTTTTTTCCTGTATCAAAAGCATTAAAAGGTCAACATCTTTATTACTAAATATAGTAAAGGTGGGGAAAGTGCTGCCTAATTCTGTGCTGTGATCTAAGTCTGAGCTGTTTCTTTCTAGAATGGAGGAGCCCAAAAACTGGAAAAGGCTAAAATCACCCTGAATGACTGTTTAGCTTGCAGTGGCTGCATCACCTCAGCAGAGAGTGTTTTGATCACTCAACAGAGCCATGAAGAACTCTGCAAAATGCTGTCTTCTAACAAGGTGGGTGGCAACTCTTGGTCAAATAGGCTTCAGAGTTTGAGATCTGTTGAGATTGGTGAGGGGCAGCTGTAGAAACCAGCATGGAAAGAGCAAACATAAAATGAGTAGCAGTGATATGAATGTTCTGAGGATGCTCTTAGTGCTCTGTTGTGTTTTAGTGGTTTTTAATAAGCAATGATGGGGTTGGAAAGGATCTTTAGTAAGTTGCTGACTTCAGAGTTAAGATGGGGGATGCTTCCTGCTGTTCTAGTATGCTGGAAGTTCTGCATGTGCTGTATTAACATTGTTTGAACCAGAGTGCTGTTGGGGTCCTTTCACAGAGTGCTGCTCCCAGTGAACAGAAGTTGGTGGTGGTTTCTGTTTCACCACAGTCCAGAGCTTCCCTGGCTGCAAGATGTCAAATGGGTGTTCTGGAAACAGCAAAGAAGTTGACAGCATTCTTGAAGAGCTTAGGCAAGTGTGATGGTGGTAGTGGGGTCTGTGTTAAGCCTAACTGTTGAGGGAGCACCAGATTGATGTGATTTAACCTCCTTATGGAGCTGCAATTAGCATTAACTAAAAGGCTACATGACTACAGCCTTATCACACAATAAACTTGGAGTGATGGAAGGAAGGACCTTTAAATTTTAGATTTACAGCCCTCCTGTCATAGAATCACAGAATGGTTTGGCTTGAGAGGGGCCTTCAAAGGTCATCCAGTCCAACCCCCCTGCAGGCACAGCAGGGACATCCTTCACTAGAGCAGGTTGCTCAGAGCCTTCTCCAGCCTCACCTTAAATAGCTCCAGGCATGGGGCCTCAATTCCTTCCCTGGGCAACCTGTTCCAGCAGCCTCACGGTGCAGAACTTGTTCCTCACATCCAATCTAAATCTGCTCTGCTCTCATTTCAAACCATTGCCTCTCATCCTGTCCCTTCAGGCCTTTGCAAACAGTCCCTCTGCAGGCTTCTTGTAGTCCCCTTCAGGTACTGGCAGGCTGCTCTGAGGTCTCCCTGGAGCCTTGTCCAGACTGAACACCCCCAGCTCCCTTAGCCTGCCCTTATTGCAGAGGTGCTCCAGCCCCCTCAGCGTTTTCATGGCCTCCTCTGGACCTGCATCCTAGGACAAACATAATTAGCATTAACTAAAAAGCAACATGTCCACAGCCTGAGTCACACAAGCAACTTGGAGTAATGGGAGTAAGCAGCTTTAGATTTTAGATCTACAGCCCTCTGGTCACTTGTGCCCCTCTCACTGCGCTGATTTGCAAGAGAAAAGAGGTTCAGTCTCAACTGTAGTGCTTGATGCCTACAAATAGAATCATAGAATAGTAAGACTGGAAGGGACCTCAAAGCTCATCTAGTTCCAACCACCTGCCATAGGCAGGGACACCTCCCACTAGTACAGGTCACTCAAGGCCTCATCCAACCTGCCCATGAACACCTCCAGGGAGGTTGTGGAGCACAGAATCACCCAACGTGATCTTGATCACGTTGGGTGATTCTGTGCTCCACAACCTCCCTGGGCAACCTGTGCCAGTGTCTCACCACCCTCACTGCAAACAACTTCCTCCTGACATCCAGTCTAAATCTCCCCTCTTCCAGTTCAAACCCAATACCCCTTGTCCTGTCATTACAAGACCTTGTCAATAGTCCCTCCCCCTGTAGCCCCCTTCAGATACCGTAAGGCTACTCTTAAGGTCTCTTGGAAGCCTTCTCTTCTCCAGGCTGCAGAGCCAAATAAGACATTCTTAACTCTGTAAATAAGGCTTTTTGTTGTAGTTTGCCACATCCCTGCTGGAAGTTGTAACAGAGCCTCTCTGCTGCCCAGGTGTGCACTATGTTTTTGATACAACCTTCTCAAGGAACTTCAGCCTCTTGGAGAGCCAACGAGAGTTTGTGAAGCGATTCCGAAAGCAAGCAGAGGACAAAAAGGCTTTGCCAATGCTTGCTTCTGCCTGCCCAGGTATGGCATTCAATAAAGTGGCAGAAGAATAAGACACTAATAATAATAATTAAAAAAAGCCCCACAAGCATTCTCTTTGAGGATCTCTCTCTTCACAATACCAAGAGATGTTGATGTTAACAGTGGCAGTGATGGCTACAGTGACCTGAGTAGCTCTGTAATGAGCCTTGTGTTAACTTTTCCTTTGCTTTTTGTGCTGCAGCAGGGCTGAAAATGGTTATAAATGGGTACTGAGCCTAGGGCTGGGGACAGAGCAGGCCAAATAAAGGGATGCTTGTTAAGTTTTTCACTTCATTTGCTCATTCCACTCTTGTCAGGTTGGATCTGCTACGCTGAGAAAACCCATGGCAGTTTCATCATCCCTTACATCAGTACCACCAAGTCTCCACAGCAGGTCATGGGCTCCTTGATCAAGGACCACTTTGCAGCACAGCAGGTGAGGGACTGAATTTATGCACTGCTCAAATGAAACACCTGAAGCTGATATTTTTAATTTTGCTGCATGTTCTACATTAGAGTTTAAAGGTCAAAATGACCTTACAGAAGCCAGCACCTTTCTGACTCATATCTAGCGAGAAGGCAGCGACACTAAGCACACACTGCATACACCAAGAGGTTTTAAGCAGTGCATGGGAAGAAACTTATCTCTTTTTTTTTTTTTTTTTTTTTTTTTTGGAGTGTCTATGCTCCCATCTTGTCTGTGTGGGAGATTTTCATCTTGTTTCAAGTTAGGGAATAATTGAAATCATCCTAACCCAAAGCTTCAGTCAGTGCTTACGTGCAGATCATGTCTAAAAATTACTCGCTCGTTCCCAGCTTAGTGTTCTGTTTCAGTTTGCCTTAGTTCTGTTCTCAGTCTTTTAACCTTTGGACTCATGCCAAATGTAAATTTGATACCTAAAGAGAGAAGCTATACTAAAAGCCTAGTAAGAAGCTTAAAAACTCCCCCTTTTTTTGGAGGGTTTGATTTATTGCCCGTTAATGAGCAGCGGTTTAACACTTGCATTAAGTAAGAGCTGACATCTGCATCCTTGTAACAAAACTTGGCAGCTGCTCACAATATTTGGCACAAGACCACTGAGACAATGGCCTTGAGTCAATGATTTGTTTCCTCAGCCTGTGCTTATTTCTTGGATGGTCATGAGTTTGTTTTTATCTGGCTCCAGATCATGTCTTGGTTGCTGGAGCAGGGGCTGGGGTTTAGCAGCACGGAGGAAGCTTGTTCTGACTGCAGAAGTAGGGATTCACTTCACTGAGTGGTTTTGTTTGGATCATCTGAGCAAGCAAAAAGAGGTGTGGGGGGCAAGCTGTAAAAGACACAGTGCTGACACTTGCTGCAAACAAAATTATTTCTCTTAGAACCCAATTTCAGTGTCTGTATGCGTACAAAAAAGTTCAGCAATTGTGGAGACTCTTTCTAGAGGCATAGTGGCATCATGTGAGAGCTTGTGGAGGCTCCTTTGGGTATTTAACATGGAGAAGAGCAGCCCCAGAGGGGATCTTCCCAGTGCTCTGACAGAGCTGAAGGGTGGGGGGCAAAAGGATGGGGCCAGACTGGTGCTCAGTCTGTGGTGCCCAGGTACAAGTTGGAACCCAGGAGGTTCCATCTGAGCAGGAGGAGAAACCTCTTTGGTGTGACTGTGCTGGAGCCCTGGAGCAGGCTGCCCAGAGAGGTTGTGGAGTCTCCTTGTTTGGAGAGCTTCCAAACCCATGTGGGCATTGTGATCCTGAGCAAGCTGCTGTGGGTGCTTTAGCAGGGGGAGTTGGGCTGGATGATCCCCAGAGATCCCTTCCAACCCCTACCATGCTGCGATTCTCCTTTGTACCTGGAAAACCTCTCCCTCAAGATGGGTTCAGTATCAGCCAGTCCAACTCCACACCTTTGGTTTTTTTCTTCCAGCACTTAAAACCCAACCAGATCTACCATGTGACAGTGATGCCCTGTTATGACAAAAAGCTAGAGGCTTCAAGGCCAGACTTTTTCAACCAAGAGCACCAAACTCGTGATGTGGACTGTGTGATCACCACAGGTAAGTGGAGCTGGGTGTAGGCCAGCTGCTTTCTGGAAGCCTCAGGGCAAGGTGTTTGCCAGTTTTAATAACCCCTTGTCTCTGATGGAGGCTGTTAGTGTGAAACTGCATTTTCAATAATGCTAATCATGTCCTGGTAAAAACTGCAGGTGCAGTTTATGTATTGGTCTCTGAGGGTTGTTTTCCTTCATCCCCAAAATAATGTTATATTTTTGTGTGTCTTAGGAGAAGTGCTAAAGTTGTTGGAACAGGAAGGAGTATCACTATCAGATGTAGATCCTGCCCCACTGGATACCATGTAAGAACAAAATCTCATTTACATAGAATGACAGAATGGTTTGGCTTGAAAGGGACCTCCAAAGTCATCCAGTCCAACCCCCCCTGCAGGCAGCAGGGACATCCTCCTCTAGAGCAGCTTGCTCAGAGCCTTCTCCAGCTTCACCTTCAAAAGCTCCAGAGTTGGAGCCTCAACTCTCTCCCTGGGCAACCTGTTGCAGAGTTCCAGCAGCCTCATGGTGCAGAACTTGTTCCTCACATCCAATCTAAATCTGCTCTGCTCTCATTTCAAACCATTGCACTCATCCTGTCCCTGCAGGCCTTTCCAAACAGTCCCTCTGCAGCCTTCTTGCAGCCCCCTTCAGGTACTGGCAGACTGCTCTGCGGTCTCCCTGGAGCCTTGTCCAGGCTGAACACCCCCAGCTCCCTCAGCCTGCCCTCATTGCAGAGGTGCTCCAGCCCCCTCAGCATTTTCATGGCCCTGCTCCATCAGCGCCATGTCCTTCCTGTGTGGAGGGTGCCACAGATGGACACAACATTGCAGGTGAGATCTCCCCAGAGCAGAGAGGCAGAATCACCTCTCTCCACCTGCTAGCCATGCTGCTTTTGATGCAACCCAGAATGCCAGTGGCCTTCTGGGCTGCAGGTGTACACTGTTGGCTCATACCCAGCTTCCTACCTACCAGCACTCCCAAGTCCCCCACTCATGTTCTTTTTCACCCTTTGTAACTAGAGTTCTTGACCAGAATTTGCCTTTCCACAACACAAGGCTGTATAGATTTACATTTCATTTCTTTTCTTGCATCCCCTGAATCAGCACAATTGTGCTTTAAGACACTGAATTTCCAGAACATGAGGAATTGGGAGAAGCTGTGACTCTTTGTTCTGGATATTAGCAGCTCTCTCTGTAAATCACTGAGATTGCTAGAACAGGCTCAGTGAGGGCAGAATAAGTGTGCAGAGAAGTATAAGCTGTATGAGAGTCATTCATTTCACTTCTGTTATTCACACTGTAGCTGCTGGAATCCCTCAAAAATCTACCTGCAGGCTTTGTAAAGTGAAAGAGTCTGGATCAGAGCTAAAAGAATTTGCTAGCCACAGCCTGTTCCTGCTCTGTGCTCAGCTGGCTTCTCTCTGCTCCCACTTATCAGAGCTACTGTAAAGATTCCAGAATTCAAGCATAAACTAGAAATATTTAGGTCACTTAGCTCATCTCTAGGAGTCTTTTATTGGTAGAAGAAACAATATCTAAAACATGTGCAGTCCAGATGGGCCTCGAGTTGCTTCAGCTGAGAAAGAACAGCTGGTTAAGTGACAACTGCAGAGGGATCTGAGTGGCTACAGCAACAATAAAATCACATTTTCCTCAGCTAAAACTGCTGTGCAGTGGTGGTTCCAGGATGAAAGATAAACCAGAGCATTCCCCTCTTCAGCTTAAAAATGGCTTTGCAGCACTTTGCACATCAGTAGACAGGAAGGCAGCAACCTTGAAGAGCTGTCAGAGCTGATTAAGTGCATGATGCAAAAAATGCACTGCTCAGGCTCCTTAAGTTTGTTGAGGAGTGTGATGGTTTGGGAGTTCCCTGCCCCACCCCACGCTTTGTAAAATCCCCCAGACTAGACTCAGCCTGCTGGAAGTTAAGGACTGAAGCTCTATTTACAGCTCAGCACAATGGACAAGCAGAGATATACACAACAGACAGGAATAGTTACAGACAGAGACAAGTTAAAGGGAATACAGAAACACAACTCCCCTCCCAGAAATCAGAGACCCCAGGAGGGGCTCCCAACCACCCTTCCACCTTCTCCCCACCCCTGTACCTTACCCCAGGGTTTGGCTTACGTGCAAGGTGAGTTTGGAGGATGGGCCAGGGGAGTTAGAAGCAGAGTGAGTAGTTGGGTTACACAGCAGAAAGCAAAAGACACAGCAGCTCCCAGAGAGACACACTCTGTGGTACCTATACTTGTGTCCTTCTTTTTATAGAATGGTAAGGTTGGAAGGGACCTCAAGGATCATCTAGTTCCAACCACCTGCCATAGGCAGGGACACCTCCCACTAGTACAGCTCACTCAATTTTACATCTCAGGAAGCCCATGAGTGAAGCAGACATCACCACTGTTTGCTTTTCACAGCCTATTTTTTTTCCCCATTAAAATATTCCAATCAGCCTCAAACTGGCACAGGGAAGTTTTTGATGAGCAAACATGCAGCATCTAGGAGATGGTGAGAGTGCACCACAAGCCTGTTTTCAGATGTACCCCTTGTAGCCAGAAGATCTTCCCTCAGCCTCCTTTTCTCCAGGTTGAGCAACTCCATGTCTCTCAGCTGCTCCTCACCAGCCCTGTTCCCCAGACCCTACACCAGCTCCATTGCCCTTCTCTGGACTTAGAATCATAGAATGGTAAGGTTGGAAGGGACCTCAAGCATCATCCAGTTCCAACCCCCTGCCATAGGCAGGGACACCTCCCACTAGTACAGCTCACTCAAGGCCTCCTCCAACCTGGCCTTGAACACCTCAAGGGAGGGAGCAGCCACAACCTCCCTGGGCAACCTGTGCCAGTGTCTCACCACCCTCACTGCAAACAACTTCCTCCTAACATCCAGTCTAAATCTCCCCTCTGCCAGTTCAAACCCATTGCCCCTTGACTTACTCAGCACCTTCATAGAAGAGAATCACAGAATTGTTTCAATGGGGAAAAAATTCCAAGGTCATTGAGTCCAACCACTGAACTGTGTCCTGAGCAGCAGAACAGTAGGTGTAGGTTTCACAGAACACATTTACTACCTTGGGTCTGCTTATAGACACTTTCTCCAGGATTAAGAGCTGGAGTTTGAGTTTGTTGGTTTTTTTTTAAAACATAACTCATGCTCAGACAGCTCAGAAAAAGAAATATTCCCAGGTAGAAGAAAAGTCTGCATGGATGAGTCCCAAAAGAGCAGCTTGAGATGACATATTAGCCCTAAACTGGATCCTAGGGAGAGCAGCTTGAGATACCATATTAGCCCTAAACTGGATCCTAGGGAGAGCAGCTTGAGATACCAGCCCTAAACTGGATCCTAGGGAGAGCAGCTTGATGAGAGATACCAGCCCTAAACTGGATCCTAGGGAGAGCAGCTTGATGAGAGATACCAGCCCTAAACTGGATCCTAGGGAGAGCAGCTTGAGATACCAGCCCTAAACTGGATCCTAGGGAGAGCAGCTTGAGATACCAGCCCTAAACTGGATCCTAGGGAGAGCAGCTTGAGATACCAGCCCTAAACTGGATCCTAGGGAGAGCAGCTTGAGATACCAGCCCTAAACTGGATCCTAGGGAGAGCAGCTTGAGATACCAGCCCTAAACTGGATCCTAGGGAGAGCAGCTTGAGATACCAGCCCTAAACTGGATCCTAGGGAGAGCAGCTTGAGATACCAGCCCTAAACTGGATCCTAGGGAGAGCAGCTTGAGATACCAGCCCTAAACTGGATCCTAGGGAGAGCAGCTTGAGATACCAGCCCTAAACTGGATCCTAGGGAGAGCAGCTTGAGATACCAGCCCTAAACTGGATCCTAGGGAGAGCAGCTTGAGATACCAGCCCTAAACTGGATCCTAGGGAGAGCAGCTTGAGATACCAGCCCTAAACTGGATCCTAGGGAGAGCAGCTTGAGATACCAGCCCTAAACTGGATCCTAGGGAGAGCAGCTTGAGATACCAGCCCTAAACTGGATCCTAGGGAGAGCAGCTTGAGATACCAGCCCTAAACTGGATCCTAGGGAGAGCAGCTTGAGATACCAGCCCTAAACTGGATCCTAGGGAGAGCAGCTTGAGATACCAGCCCTAAACTGGATCCTAGGGAGAGCAGCTTGAGATATCAGACATAAACTGGATCCTAGGGAGAGCAGCCTTAGATACTAGACCTGAACTGGATCCTAGGGAGAGCAGCTTTAGATGAGATATTAGACATAAACTGACTGTTAGCAGGTATTAATAAGAGGGTGGTGAGACACTGACACAGGTTGCTCAGGGACCTGTAGATGTCCTCTCCCTTGACATCTTCAAGGTCAGGTTGGATGAGGCCTTGAGCAACTTACTTTAGTGGGAAGTGTCCCTGTCCAAGGCAGGGAGGTTGGAACTAGATGATCTTTAAGGTCCCTTCCAAGCCAAATCATTCTAGGATTCTGTAAACAAGAAATTCTCTTCTACCTGCTTTGTTACACCACTAACAGAAGATCAGGGACAGGGGGAAAGGAAAAAAAAAGTCATCTGAAGCATTTGGATTCCCTCAGGAAATGACTTTATGGAAGTGTCAGTTATAAGATAGGGCTTAATATCTAATTAGCTGATAAAAATCTGTTGCCATCTTCTGAGCAGGACATTGTGAGCAGCAAGCCTCATGCTTCTGGTGATCCAGAGCCTCTGTCTGTGAGCTCGGGTGAGCTCTGCCACTCTCAGCCGCTTACAAACCGCACGTATCCCTCAGCCTGGGAGCATTCCCACACGGGGCCAAGGGCTGTTGTTGTGCTTCATCCTCCAGCACGTGGAAAAGCCCATTAAGAGCTTATTAGGTTTGGCAGCTAGAAGGAGCTCCATTGCCAAAAACCTCCAGACTTTTGCTGCTATAATGTTTGCTGCAGGCCTTCCTGGCAGCCGTGGGTTAGGAGAGGAGCAGTACGTGAGGCCAGACACACTGAAACGTTTAGTTAATGGAGCTCAGTTCCTGTAAACAACAGCAAATTAAAAATAGGTTTTGGAGGGTTGATGGCAAGCTGAAGTGTTGCCTTCTGCAGTTCTTCCAGAGCTGAGATTTTTATCTGCAACATCTTCCATTTGGCTTGAAAGAGCTTGGCCTGGTTTCAAGTGTTTTCCCCACTGCAGCTGTTAGGAGGAGCACAGGAGTGTCACTGCCTGATGAGTGCTTATAAGCAGATCCCTCCTCTTGTTATGTTCTCCTAACAAAAGCCATTGTTGTGGCTCCCAGCTGGTGAGCTGTTCTCAAGACACACTGTCTTGACCTCTGAAGGGTTTGGCATGTCACTGAGCTGCTAGGAGCTAGGGGTGCAGAATTCCTGTTGGCCTGCTTGTTCAACACCAAAACTGGGTTGGACTTGACCCAGGATCCCACTGAGGACAGTCCTGTCTGGAGCAAGTGTCCTGCCACCATTAGCTTCGTCCACCACTGAACTTCAAGCACACAAACCCACAGAGCTCATCTCTCTGTGCTTGTGATCTCAGCACTGGTACCTCTCAAAGCTCTTCTGTCACTCCCAGCAACCACGTCTGAAGTATCACAGTATCACCAGGGTTGGAAGAGACCTCAAAGATCATCAAGTGCAACCTGTCACCACAGACCTCAAGACCAGACCATGGCACCAAGTGCCACGTCCAAACCTGCCTTGAACACCTCCAGGGACGGTGACTCCACCACCTCCCTGGGCAGCCCATTCCAGCAGTCAAGAACTTTCTCCTCACCTCCAGCCTAAACTTCCCCTGGCACAGCTTGAGACTGTGTCCTCTTGTTCTGCTGCTGCTTGCCTGAGAGAAGAAGGTAACTTCCCCCTGGCTACAACCACCTTTCAGGTAGTTGCAGACAGCAAGAAGGTCTCCCCTGAGCCTCCTCTTCTCCAGGCTAACCAATCCCAGCTCCCTCAGCCTCTCTCCATGGGGCTGTGCTCCAGGCCTCTCAGCAGTCTCATTACCCTTCTCTGGACATGCTCAAGCACCTCAATGTCCTTCTTCAAT
>VWZE01024232.1:0-41433 GCA_013396675.1 Eubucco bourcierii | reverse complement strand
TCCAGATCATCACTGAAGATGTTCCAGAGGATGGGGCCCAGCACTGATCCCTGGGGCACACTGCTAGTGCCTGGCCTCCAGCTGCATGTGGCACCATTCACCACCACTCTCTGGGCTCGACCCTCCAGCCAGTTCCTAACCCAGCACAGAGTGTTGGCATCCAAGCCATGAGCTGACTCAGTAGCTCTCTTAAAGAATTGTGTTGCAACTCAGAGCTGGAGCCTGCAGGAATGCACTCTGCTTTTGTTGGGATTGCAGAAAAGAGAAGTGCTTTAGCAGTGGTGAGATGGAGAGGACTTCTGCTGGTTACGTTCTCCAGGAGAAGCACAGACCTGCACCACCTTCCTTAGTCTGAGGCTGTTGAGCCTGGAGAAGAGCAGCCCCAGAGGGGATCTATCAATGCTCAACAAGAGCTAAATGGTGGGGGGCAAGAGGATGGGGCCAAACTCTTGTCCTATTGCTGGGCACCACCAACAAGGGGCAATGGCCACAAGCTGGAACCCAGGAGGTTCCATCGGAACAGGAAGAGAAAGTTGTTGTGTTGTGAAGGTGCTGGAGCCCTGGAGCAGGCTGCCCAGAGAGGTTGTGGAGCCTCCTCCTCTGGAGAGCTTCCAAACCCAGCTGGCCATGGTGATCCTGGGCAAGCTGCTGTGGGTGACCCTACTTTAGCAGGAGGCTTGGCATGGATGATCTCCAGAGGTCCCTTCCAACCCCTACCATGCTGGGATTCTGGATTTCCCTCCTTCCATTTCTAAGTGCACCCTAGGGTCTTTGTAGACCACAAAATACAGCCCAGGTAACTGTCCTACAACTCTAAACATCCTCAAGTGTGTGTTTGATGCAAGAGGATTAAGTTGTCAGTGCCTGGGCCAGGCCTTGGGACAACACATGGCAACATTTGCGCTGAGCTTGACCTAAAGTATCACAGTGTCACAGTATCACCAGGGTTGGAAGAGACCTCAAAGCTCATCAAGTCCAACCCATCACCACAGCCCTCAAGACCAGACCATGGCACCAAGTGCCATGTCCAAACCCACCTTGAACACCTCCAGGGACGGTGACTCCACCACCTCCCTGGGCAGCCCATTCCAGCAGTCAATGACTCTCTCAGTCAAGAACTTTCTCCTCACCTCCAGCCTAAACTTGCCCTGGCACAGCTTGAGACTGTGTCCGAGTCTCAAGCGAGCTGAGCAGCACTGAGTTAAACATTCTGGGCTCTAGAGCTGTTAATAATTGGTTCCCAGGGGAAAGGGAAGAGCCAGAAGCTCAGAAGGAGCTGGTGTGGGACCTGTTCTGTTGCTCTGCATGCCCGGGAACTTTGTGCTCATGCTGAGGGTTCTCTTCTACCAGAGATTCCCCCACATCTGCCTCTTTCTCCCTGTCTGCAGGTTCAGTGGTGCTGCAGAAGAGGAGCTCACAAGTCACTCGGGAGGTGGCTCTGGTGGCTACTTGGAGCACATCTACAAGCACGCGGCCAAGGAGCTCTTTGGGATTCAAGTGGACACGATTCAGTACAAGCCTTTAAAGTAAGGAGGTGAAAGCCTTGCAGAAGCCTCTGGGTCTTAGCAGTTCTGCTTCTGCTGTTATCTTGCTGATGGGCTCAAACTTTCTTTGCAATGTTAAACATTTCACTTCAAGGCATGGGAACTGGCTCCTCGCTCCCACAGCTGCCAAGTCATAACTCAGCCCACGCTCCACACAGCCTTTCCCTTGGAGACTTCTGACCCCTTCACCACCCACACACTTTACTCTGGCCTGAGGAGTTTTTTCCCAGTATCAAGCTACAGACAATATTTAGGGTAATCATAGAATGGTAAGGTTGGAAGGGACCTCAAGGATCATCTGTTTGCAACCCCCTGCCATAGGAAGGGACACCTCCCACTAGCACAGCTCACTCAAGGCCTCCTCCAACCTGGCCTTGAACACCTCCAGGGAGGGAGCAGCCACAACCTCCCTGGGCAACCTGTGCCAGTGTCTCACCACCCTCATTGCAAACAACTTCCTCCTAACATCCAGTTTCAATCTCCCCTCTGCCATTTTAAACCCATTGCCCCTTGTCTTGTAATGTAGAATCACAGAATGGTTTGGGTTGGAAGGGAGCTCCAAAGGTCATTTAGTCCTGCAGTCGGCAGGGGCATCTTCCACTAGACCAGGCAGAAGGCTCAGAGCCTTCAATAGCTCCAGGGATAGGGCCTCAGCTACCTCCTGGAGCAACCTGAAGCAGAACTTGTTCCTCACATCCAATCCAGATTTGCTCTGCTCTCATTTCAAACCATTGCCCTTGTCCTGTCCCTGCAGGCCTTTGCAGACAGTCCCTCTGCAGCCTTCTTGGAGCCCCCTTCAGGTACTGGCAGGCTGCTCTGAGGTCTCCCTGGAGCCTTCTCTTCTCCAGGCTGAATACCCCCAGCTCCCTCTGCCTGTCCTCATAGCAGAGGTGCTTCAGGCCCCTGAAGATGAAGCTCACATGGAGATAGAGTCCTAGAATAGGTTAGGTCAGAAAGGACCTTGAAGATCATCTATCTCCAACCTTCCTGCCAGGGGCAGGGACACCTCCCACTAGCACAGCTCACTCAAGGCCTCCTCCAACCTGGCCTTGAACACCTCCAGGGAGGGAGCAGCCACAACCTCCCTGGGCAACCTGTGCCAGTGTCTCACCACCCTCACTGTAAAGAACTTCCTCCTAACATCCAGTCTAAATCTCCCCTCTGCCAGTTCAAACCCATTGCCCCTTGTCCTGGCATTACAAGACCTTGTCAATAGTCCCTCCCCAGCCTTCCTGTAGGCCCCCTTCAGATACTGGAAGGCTGCTGTCAGGTCTCCTGGAAGCCTTCTCTTCAGGCTGCAGAGCCCCAACGCTCTCATTCTGTCCTCATATTTCATATTGAGACTCTGGAAGGGAACTGTTTCCTCTGCTTCTTACACTAGAGAATCCTGAACATCAGTATAGGAATACAGCTGCACAGGTTGGATGGGGCCTTGAGCAACCTGGTACTGGTTGGGAGGTGTCCCTGCCTATGGCAAGGGGTTGGAACTAGATGATCCTTGAGGTCCCTTCCAACCCTACCATTCTATGATTCTCTAAGTACTGGTTACAAATCAAATTACTTTAACTCTTATCAGGAACAGGCTTTTCCACTCACCCTAGGATCCTGAAAGCTTTCAGTAATGCTTTGCTCCTTGGTTTTATTCTTCAGTCGCCTTACTAATGGGTAGATTGGCTGAAGCCAACTCAGCAGGCCTGTCAGAATGACACATGTTGAGGCTCCATTTGCTTGGCTTTTAAGGATTTATTCAATCCAGGTGTTCCTCAGCAAACTCACTGTGAGTAGCAGGTCCTCAAAGAAGCCTGGAAGCTCCTCTGCAAGACAGTTCTTTCATCTCTGTGGCTCGGGTGGCAGAGAACTAGGACAGCTTCCACGGCTAAGATCTGACACAAGGACTCTGTTTGAGCTCAGGGCTCTTTGAAGTTGAAAATAGAAGTTCATTTGGCTGAGCCATTTTCTCTGCTCTTCTTCCTCAGAAACAAGGACTTCCAGGAGGTGACACTGGAGAAGGATGGAGCAGTCCTGCTCCAGTTTGCTTTGGCTTACGGCTTTCGAAACATCCAGAACTTGGTGCAGAAGCTGAAACGAGGCAAATCTCCCTACCACTATGTTGAGGTCATGGCCTGCCCATCAGGTAAGGCTCCTCACAGCTGTAAGAAGCCATAGGAAACTACACCTAAAATGTACTTAAAATGGGGGTGGAAAAAAAAAAACCAAACCCAACAGGCAATTTCTGACACCTTGGACGTTGTGGCAAAGCCTCCAAACTCTTGTGGTGTGACAGTCACAGGATCACAATCTCAAGAGTTGTTTCTGGGTGTGTTTTCCTACCTAGAAGCTGCTAATTCTTCAGCATTTAAGTAACTGCAGTTAAATTTCAAACTGTCCATAACTGGTGCTTTGAAGGAGGGCTTCCTGGTTTTCTGAGCTCTCTGCTGCACAAGGAGATGCCTCCACTGAAAGGGCACAAAACTCACTGCTGCACCCTTACAGACTGCTGGAGTCCTGTGTGCAGTTCTGGAGCCCCCAGCACAGGAAGGACATGGAACTGTTGGAGTGGGTCCAGAGGAGGCCACAAAGATGCTCAGAGGGCTGCAGCAGCTCTGCTGTGAGGACAGGCTGAGAGAGTTGGGGCTCTGCAGCCTGGAGAAGAGAAGGCTTCCAGGAGACCTTAGAGTAGCCTTCCAGGATCTAAAGGGGGCTACAGGAAGGCTGGGGAGGGACTATTGACAAGGTCTTGCAATGCCAGGACAAGGGGCAGTGGGTTTGAACTGGCAGAGGGGAGATTTACACTGGATGTTAGGAGGAAGTTGTTTGCAGTGAGGGTGGTGAGACACTGGCACAGGTTGCCCAGGGAGGTTGTGGCTGCTCCCTCCCTGGAGGTGTTCAATGCCAGGTTGGAGGAGGCCTTGAGTGAGCTGTACTGGTGGGAGGTGTCCCTGCCTATGGCAGTGGGTTGGAACTGGATGATCCTTGAGGTCCCTTCCAACCTTACCATTCTATGATTCTAAGAAAGTCTCTTGCTATCTATCTCCCTTCCTTTCTCTCCTTCATGGTTCTCTCTGGATCTGCCACTTGAGAGTTGGGGCAGCTTGAACCCAGGCCAAAGTGACACTGAACTACCACTCTGGACTCTCTCAAGAACACAACTCCTAGTCCAAGAGGCTGCTCAGCACTGAGACACCTCTTTGGGCAACCATATGCTGTGCACCTCCACCTCACCAGCAAACCCAGAACATGGCCCAGGCGTATTTATCTTACCTTCAGTCCAGACTCCAAGGCTGTCCTCACCCTGATTGTCTTCTGGAGGCAGGAGATAAGAGCCAGAGCTCCCCACTGCTGCTCCCCCCAGCCTGCTTTGGCAGCTGTCTCAGCTGCAGGCTATAAGCCCTGGGGCACACCACACCAGTGAGCTCCTCTCCAGAATTGTAGCCCACCTGGTGCTGTTAGCTGACTGGGGAGTAAACCACCATGATAGTGGTGTTTCCATTGCTGTAATTGTTTGCAGGTGCAGAGTAAATTAACTGCAGTTGGAGTGGGTTTTGTTGTTTGTTTATCTTTTTCCCCCCTGGTAAAGCTGAGGAGGTTTCTGATCTCAGTGACATTTCCTCCCTTTGCTGCTCACAGGCTGTTTAAATGGAGGTGGACAGATCAAAGCAGATGGGGAATCCAGCAAGGACCAGCTTCAGCAGGTGGAGAGGTTGTATGAGTCTCTTGAGGCTGCAATCCCAGAGGAGAACCAGGCTGTGAATGAACTGTATGAGCAGTGGCTGGGTGGTGTGGAGTCAGAAAAGGCTGTGAAGGCTTTGCACACCCAGTACCACGCCGTGGAGAAAGCCAGCACTGGATTTAACATCAAATGGTGAAGACTGACACTGTGAAGCTCAGACACTCAGTGCCTTTTTAACTCTATTTAAAAGACTCTCAAAACACAGCTGCATTTCCATGTCATCAGTGGCAGTTTGCCATTTCTGTCTTTTTATGGGATATAGGCAGGATTCATACCTACAGCTTTAAGATGATGGAATTGATGTAAATAAAGCCCAAACACTGACTTCAAACACATCCAAAGGAACAGTAATGCATCAAGCAGGCTTTGAGGGCTAAATCCAGAGTTCTGGGGCTACCTCTGGAGTCCTCAGAACACCAGACGTGGACCTGTTGGAGTGGGGGCAGAGGAGGCCACAGCAGTGCTGGGAGGGCAGGCTGAGAGAGTTGGGGTTGTTCAGCCTGGAGACGTAGAAGGCTCCAGGGAGACTTTCTTGGAGCCTTTCGGTACCTAAAGCAAGCTGGGGACAGACTTACGAGCAGGGCCTCTTGTGACAGGACAAGGAGTGATGATTTAAACTGAAAGAGGGAGGAGATTCAGACTGGAGAGAAGGAAGAAACGTTTGACACTGAGGGTGGTGAGTCCCTGCCCCAGGTTGCCCAGAGAGGTGGGAGCTGCCCCACCCTGGAACCATTCTGGGTCTGGTTGGTTGGGGCTCTGAGCAGCCTGCTCTAGTGGCAGATGTCCCTGCTGACTCCATGGGGTTTGGACAAGATTTTGGCTTTCAAGGTCCCTTCCCACCCAAACCACTCAGGGGTTCTGTGAACTTTGCTCCTCCCAGAACTGATGAATTTACATTGCAAGCTGTGGCCCCACCAAGATGAGCTTTATGTTGTGTGACAGCACCACCTGTCCAGGCCTTGCTGCACTGTCACAGCTGCAGTGTCACTGCTCTGTGGCTGGCACATCCTCACCTCAGTTATGAATGGTTTAATGTAGACCTTGGAGTCTGCTTTTCCAGCTGTGGGACCAGGGGGCATCAGCTGAGAACCATCACCTCTGGGACTATTCTGCTTCCTGCTGAAATGGGATGTGGATGAATGCTGAAGAAAAAAATAAAAAGGCTTTTTTTTTTTTTTTTAATTACATCANTTTTTTTTTTTTTTTTTTTTAATTACATCGTTTGTCTCCAACTGTGAGCAGTTAGACATTTCTCTCCCTAAATAAATAGCAGAGAGAGTGACAGCATTGTCACATCCAGCCCAGCCAGTTCCTGCTCTCCTCAGACCCCACCTGGAGTCCTGTGTGCAGTTCTGGAGCTCCCAGCACAGGAAGGACATGGAACTGTTGGAGTGGGTCCAGAGGAGGCCATAAAGATGCTCAGAGGGCTGCAGCAGATNCTAGTGGGAGGTGTCCCTGCCTATGGCAGGAGGTTGGAACTAGATGATCCTTGAGGTCCCTTCCAACCTTACCATTCTATGATTCTATGATTCCTGGTGGGTCCTATCAGATTCAGAGAAAAGCAATTTCTAAGGGTTCCAAGGAAGAATTCCTTGCCAGCATTCTTCCCAACGAAGGACAGAGCCTGTGGTGTCTCTGGAAGGTGTTAATTTCACAAAGTGAGACTGTAAGAGACTGTGAGGTGTAATCATCACAAGGAGCAGTTGAGCAGAACAGTGCCAGAGGTCAGTAAAATCACATCTGGTTTAATGCTGCATGCCATGAAGCCCTGCCAAGAGACAGGGATGAGGAACAGGCTGAGGCTCCAGTAAACTTCAGTAAGGGCAAGTGCAAAGTCCTGCATCTGGGGAGGAGCACCACCAGGCACCAGCACAGACTAGGGCTTGTCCTGCTGGAAAGCAGCTCCATGGAGAAAGAACTTGGGAGTCCCCAGAGACTGGATGTTAGCAGGAAGTTGTTTGCAGTGAGGGTGGTGAGACACTGGCACAGGTTGCCCAGGGAGGTTGTGGCTGCTCCCTCCCTGGAGGTGTTCAAGGCCAGGTTGGAGGAGGCCTTGAGTGAGCTGTACTAGTGGGAGGTGTCCCTGCCTATGGCAGGGGGTTGGAATTAGATGATCCTTGAGGTCCCTTCCAACCTTACCATTCTGTGATTCTATGAGACAGCATTTTGCCCTTGCTGCCAAGAGAGTAAACAGCATCCTGGTTGCATTAAGAAAAGTGTGGCCAGCAGGGCTAGGGAGGTTCTTCCCACTCTACTCTGCCCTGGTGAGATCACACCTGCAATACTGTGTCCAGTTTTGGGCTTCCCAATTAAACAGAGAGAGATCTGTTAGAGGGAATCCAAAGGATGATGAAGGGACTTGAACATCTCTGTGAGGAGCAAAGGCTGAGAGCCCTGGGGCTGATGAACCTGGAAAAGAGTAGCCCCAGAGGGGATCTGATCAATGCTCAGCAAGAGATAAAGAGCCTGGAGGGGGTAAGAGGATGGGGCTAGAGTCTTGTCAGCGGTGCTTAGTGACAGGACAAGAGGCAATGGGCACAAACTGGAACCCAGATGGTTCCATCTGAACAGGAGGAGAAACTTCTTTGTTGTGAGGGTGCTGGAGCCCTTGAGCAGGGTGCCAAGAGAGGCTGTGGAGTCTCCTTGTCTGGAGAGCTTCCAAACCCAGCTGGGCATTGTGATCCTGGGCAAGCTGCTGTGGGTGCCCTGCTTTAGCAGAAGGGTTGAACTAGATGGTGTCCAGAGGTCCCTTCCAACCCCACCATGCTGGGATTCTGGGATTCCATGCAGAAAGTGGATGAAAACAGACAACAAAGCTGCCACATTGTTGCCTCAGGGTGAGCAGAGACAGATGGAGCTGCTCACTGAAACCTTGCCCAGACCTTCATCAAGAGACTATCCTCCACCCAGCCCCTGCTGGCTGTGGGCACACAAAGCTGTCAGACCTCCACCTGCCCCTTGTGACAGCTCTTCTGGCAGCCCTTGCCTGTGTCCTTCCCCACTCCACCTCCACTCCTTACATAAATAAAGGCAGCAGCCCTGAAGGTTTGTTGTGGGTTTTTTTTGATGGCTTTAATTGAAAGCTTTACAATTTCCAGGCTCTTGATGAAATGTTGAATTCAGTGTTGATAAGGCAAAAAGCTTCCCCTGCCTCTCCTTCCTTCCAGAAGCCACTTGGTAGCTTCCTGGACCCCTGTTCCATGCATGGCTTTTACAACAGAGTAGTTCTCCTTGACCATGAACGTTGAACCTCCAGCAGGAGCCCCCAGTGCCAAGGAGAGCCAGCCCAGTGCTGAGACCATGACTAATCAGTGCAGAAGAACCACACAGGTTCTGCTGGGAGCATGCACAGCAGGCCAGGAGTGCACAGACACCAGGCTAAACCAGCTGTAGGGAAGCAGGGAGGGCTCTACCTTTTCTCTCCTGTTTGGGTTGGAAGGGAGCTTCAAGATCATCCACTTCCAACCCTGCCTGCCATGGGCAGGGATACCTCACGCTTAGAGCAGGTTGCTCAAGGCCTCATCCGACCTGGCCTTGGAGACCTCCAGGGAGGGGATATCCACAAGAGATTCACAGATTGCATCAGGGTGGAAGGGACCCTCAAAGGGGTTCTTGTCCAACACCCCTGCAGGCAGCAGGGACACCTCCAACTAGAGCAGGCTGCCCAGGGCCACATCGAGTCAGATCCGGAATGTCTGCAGGGATGAGGTCTCAACCTATGCCAGTATTTTACCTCTCCTAGTGAAGAACTTCCTCCTACTGTCCAACCTAAACCTGCCCTGCTCCAGTGTCAGTTCACTGCCCCAGCTTCCCAGAGTGCTATCAAAGGACTTTCCACCCAGAGCACACCAAGACCTGAGCTCCTCAGACATTCCTAGGGATCTGCTCTTGCTGTGGTACCAAGAGCAGCTTGAGTTCCTCCAAGCCTCTGGGCAGGCTGTGTGCTGGTTCAGGAACCCTCTCCAAACACAGACAGGTCCACCTGTGCTCCAAGGATGAACAAACCTCCAGAGGAACATCCCCAAAGTGTCCCATGACATCTCAACTGAGTGACTTTGAGGCAACCCGTGCAGTAGGGTTAATTCTTCCCCCTCCTGGGAGGGAGAGTGAATTAAAACACCAGAACTTAAGAAAAGGCAAAAAGAAAAACCTTAGTTGGGTTTCTGAAGGGGGCCTACAGGAAGGCTGGGGAAGGATTATTTACAAGGTCCTGCAATGACAGGACAAGGGGCAATGGGCTTAAACTGGCAGAGGGGAGATTTAGACTGGATGTTAGGAGGAAGTTCTTTACAGTAAGGGTGGTGAGGCACTGGAACAGGTTGCCCAGGGAGGTTGTGGATGCTCCCTCCCTGGATGTGTTCAAGGCCAGATTGGATGAGGCCTTGAGTAACCTGTACTAGTGGGAGGTGTCCCTGCCTATGGCAGGGGGTTGGAACTAGATGATCCTTGAGGTCCCTTCCAACCTTACCATTCTATGATTCTATGATTCTATGATTCTAGCAACGGAAGAAACAAACCCAGACCTCAGAAGTAACAGATGCAGCTGAGTCCACACATGAAAAACCTTCAAGTCAACTCTAGCCCAGTGGTAGGAACTTCCTAATATCTACTGGAGGCTTTAAAACACCACCACAAGGTAGAAGATGGGACCAGCTCTGTGTTTGGATCACCTCTGTTCTCAGCTCAGCACCACTGAAACACTCACACCCTGCCCATGGAGGGAAAGAAGAACCCAGGGACTTGTGTCACTGTCTCACACACTGCCCAAACCCTGATCCTCAGAGGGATTGACACAGCTGCTGACACAGCTACTGCCAAGCTGGTATATTTTTCCTCTTTAGCTCCTTAGCAAACTCCACACCCCCTGCAAAGAAAAGCTTTGTATATTCCTCAGACCTCAGTAAACCAAACCAAAACACAACCCTGATGGTGCACAAAGGGGAGGCTGGAAAAGCTCAAGGGACCCAAGCTGCTCCCTTGCTCCTGTTCTAAAGACAAGACAACATCAACAGAAGTCCCATCCCATTTCTTGTCTTGAGGGGAAAAAAAAACCCGAACCAAACAGCAAAAAAGCAGTGCAGCAGCTCCCTGCTGCTGTCCCAGCTGCAGAAGTATTTCCCAGAGCTGGAGGGGTAGAGCACACACAGCTTGCTCCAGCCCTCAGCTCCACCTGAATGTACTTGGCATGGTTTGAGTGGTTTAGATGGCTCCTGTAAGACAGCAATGGTGCCACAGGTCCCTACAAAGCCTGCTATAAAAACTGGGGGTGGGAAAAGACCCCCAGACCCTGCTGCAATGGGGGTGCTGTTAGGGCAGGTCTGCAGTCAGGTAGGTGCTGCTGAACACCAGTGCCAATGCCACTCTCCCCTTCCTCTTGGCACTCAAGCCCCTGCCCATGGAGCTGGGCAGCTCCCTGCCCACCCTTGGTCTGCAAAGGCTTCAGGGATAGCTGGAGAAGTGCAGGCAGGACCAGGATTTCCCAGTAGAGCCCAGTGGGTGCTGGCTGGGCTAAGGGGTACAGCACCATGGTCATCAAGTGTTGCCATCTGTGCATACCATCCCCTGGCACCCACAGGTGAAGGCCTGCAGGACAGGCAGCAGCTCCTGCACCCACCAGCCTGAACATCACAAGCATGGGTGTCCTCTCCCCAAGACCACCTCCAGACCAACAGCAACCACAGCCCAATGACTCTGGGGGGTCTGCACTGCTGGCTGAGAGCACCCACAAGCTCCCTTCCCCAGGGACTGGGTGCTCAGCAAAGCTCCTGTGGTCCAGGGGAGCCAGGCATGGTGCTGCAGGGAATGAAGCAGAGCAGCCTCAGAAGGAGCAGGTTAAAGACAGAATCCACCTTCCAGGAGGTCAGTCAGAGCTGGATGGGCACAGCCAAGAGGAAGCCCCCACCACGATGGGCAAGGCTGCCTTTTGGGAGCCACTTCTCCAGGAATGGGCTCACTTCTTCTCCAGGAAGGGGCTGAAAAGTCCCCAGTCGAAGGCGAGCATGGCCTGGGGATTGGGACGCTCCTTGGGCTTCTTGAAGTTGTCCTTCTCGCTGCGCAGGCTCCTCAGCACCTCCACCGGCTCTGTCTTGCCCGTGAACTTCTGCAAGGCCTCCTCCCTGCAAGGAGATCAGCCCTGCTGTGGCCAGAGGGGATGTGATGGGGACCCACCTCCACCTGCTGGGATGGACCACCAGGGAGCTGCATCCTCGTGCTGGGTGGGTGCTAGGGCACATGGGGCTCGTCTGTAGGCACCCCGAGCTGGGCAGTGCAGCACCCCACCTCCAGGCGTGCCAGGGGTGGACTTTCCACTGCCAAGTGACCCCATGGCAGCAGGGTGACGCTGCAGGGAGAAGGGAGCTTACGTGACACGCAGGAAGGGGTTGTAGAGGAACTCCTCCTGCAGCGTAGAGGGCACCGTGGGCAGGTCCTCGTCGTCCCGCTGCTGCCAAGGAACCAGAGACATCCAAACACCTGCTGACAACCAGCAGCTCCCCCTGCCCACGCCCCAGCAGGGCCACAGCCACCTACTTTGGCCCAAGCCAGCTTCTTCTTCACCACTTCGTTCTCAGGTTCCACTTTCAAGGCAAACTTGAGGTTTCGGACGGTGCATTCGTGGCCACAAAACACCTTCTGTGACACCACCAGGGAAGGACCCAGCATCACACCTGTGTGCCTCATCTCACCTGCCCAGAGACAGGTGCTGCCCCCTGAATGGGGCCAGCCTGGGCACCTCTGGTGGTTCTGGGGTCCCTTCCCTGAGAGGCAGGGCACTCACCGTCTCCTTTGGCAGAGTCCCCAGGATTTGGGTGAGGTTGGTGTACATCTGCTCAGCTGTCCCCTCAAAGAACTTCCCACAGCCTCCCACGAACAAGGTGTCACCTGTGGGGAAAGGGTCTGGGCACCCCTAGTCCCACTCTAAAAGGAGGAGATCCCAGGAGCTGGATTTGCTTCGTGAGTGCCAAGCATGGCAGCGACAGGGAGCACGTCCCATGTTCCTAGTGCCCACGGGGTGCCCACTGGCAAGGTGAGATACCTGAGAAGAGAGCTGGAGCATCTGGGGAACCATCTTCCCACATGAAGTAGCACATGTGGCCCGAGGTGTGGCAGGGTGTGAAGAGGCATCTCACTCGGATGGCCCCAAACTGTGGGGAGAGAGGATCAGAGCTTTACCAGGGTCAACTCAGCCCTGAAGAGCAAGGCAGACCCCACGGAGCATGGGGTAGGAGTTTGGTCTTTTCTCCCTGGTAGCAGGTGATAGAAAGAGAGGAAACGGCCTGAAATTGTGCCAGGTTGGAAAAAGTTCTTTGCTGCAAGAAAGGGACTGGAACAGGCTTCCCAGGGAAGTGGTGGAGCCTCCATCCCTGGAGGTGTTCAAGAAACCTGTGGCCGTGGCACTTGGGGATATGGTTTAGTGGCCATGGAGGTGTTGGGTTGTTGGTTGGACTCAGAGGGCTCTTCCAACCCAAACAGTTCTGACTCTGTGATTCTATGAAACCCCATGGTACTGCCCTCCTGGAGCACAGCGGGTAACAGACATGCCCGGGAGGGGTGGTTTGGATGAGTCCCAGCTTGCAGGTATCTGCTCCAACACTGTTTGGCAGCAGGGCCCCAGGAGAAGGGCTGGGAATGGGATGAGGTTTCTTCCACACCCCAGTGCTCCAGCCCAGCCCAGAATCCACTGTGCAACACAGAATCACAGAACACATCAGGCGGGAAAGGACCTTCAAAGCCCACCTAGTCCACCCCCACTGCAGTCAGACATCTGCAACCAGAGCAGGTCGCTCAGAGCCCCATCTGCCACCACCCCACAGATCAGGCTGCCCAAGCACAGCCCCAGCCAGGCACCGCCTGCGCTCCATCACCCAGCTCTGCCCCCCAGCAGCCCAGCACCCTGCCAGCCCCAGCTGCCCGGCAAGGGAGGGGTCCCAGCGCGCTGCCCTGGTCCTCCGGCCACGCACCGTCAGCTCCTGGCCGTGGGTCACCCTGTGCGTGAGGGCCCCGATCCGCTCATCGGCGCCGTACACCCGCAGCCCGGGCCACAGCCTCGCCAGCTCCTCGTTGCCCCTGGCGTGGTCCCTGCACCAGCAGAGGAGGGAATGGATGCCCAGCTCCACAGCGGGCACGGCCACCTTCGGTGCCCAGCTCCCACTGGCAGCTCTTACCAGTGGTGGTGCGTGGTGAGGATCGCTCTGAGCACCACGTCCTCCTTCCTGATGATTTCTAGCAACTGGAAAGGACCCAGAGCAGGAGGAAGTGAGCACAGAGAGGAGGTGACACACATGCCGTGGCCACCACAGGCGCCAACAGCCGGCGCCCACCGTGCCCCTCTCGGTGCAGGATCTGTCTTGTGGGCACTGCTCTGCAGGCCAGGGGCCCAACAGAGCAAAAGCGCAGCACCACAGAAGGCATCGGGATAGAAGGACCCCCCAAGGCTGTCTTGCCCGCCCTGCTGCAGGCAGCAGGGACACCTCCAACAGCAGCAGGTTGCTCGGGGCCCTGCCAAGTTGGAAGCTGGAATGGTTCCAGCATAGGGCCTCAACCACACCTCTGGGCAACCTCTCCCAGTGTCTCACCACCCTCACGCTGGAGAACTTCTCCCTAATGTCCCACCACGGTCCCTCCTGCTCCAGTTTCCAACCACTGCCCCTCGACCTATCGCTACAAACCCTTCTGAGCAGTCTCTCCCCGTCCCTCTGAGAGGATTAGGGTGGGATGAAGGCTGAGCTGCCCCTGCCCAGGCTCCTTGCACAGAGCAGAGCAGGCAGACAGGACCCTTCTGTTCCACCGGGACGGTGACTTTCCACGGCAGTGGGCACCGACACAGGGCACTGGGGTCACTACTGCAGCAGGGTGACAGTGGCTGTGCCACTCATTTTGGCTACAGAGGGGCCCTGTGAGGCTGCCAACCCCACGGCTCCGCTGCCAGGAAGCTTTTAATGCCAGCTGCCAATCCATGGCTGTACCGAACACTGCCAGTGACGCTGCCAAGGAAGGAAGGGACCGTCCCAGCCGGCGACAAACAAACCACGTGCAGCAGCTGAGGCTGGCACAGGAGGGTCACCAGGCAGAGGGTGCTGAGGGCTGATCCCAGCTGCTGCTTCCAGTGGCACAGCCACAGGCTGGCTCCCAAACATGGGGCATCCCGCGGGAGACACATTCCAGAGCCCCGTTTTGGGTGATTCTCGCCGCTTTGGGCTCTGCACAGCTTCCAGCTGCGGCATGGGGAGGGCTGGCAGCTGACAATGACCCCACAACCCAGGGCTGGGTAAGATTGGGGTCTTGTACCCACACCCGCTCCACGGGAGCTGAACAGCGGTCACCCACTGGTGGGGTGCTCCACACACACACTGACAGCGGTACCCACTGCATGCCAGGACACCACAGTGGTAGTCCAGCCTGGGGGCCCCGCCATGGGCACATCCCCGAGCGGGACCCTGCAGCCTGCTGGGGCGCGGCGGGGCCGTGACCGCTGGGGGAGGGGACAAAACATCTCTCACCCTCTTGGGGACAGCAGCGTCCACCGCGATGGCATCCCGGGTGCTCTCCTCGATGACCAGGTACATGTAGTTGTCCTCCAGGACAGAAATCACCTNCAGCCCCACGTCAGCAAAACGCTGTGGAGCGGCCCCAGCACCAAGCAGCCAAACGCGGGGAGAGGGTGGGCAGGACACAGGGCGGTGTGCGGTGTCCTCCTGCGTGTCGCCCCCCCCCCTCCCCGGTAGCGGGACCCTCTGCGCAGCCCACGCGTGCCGCGGCGCTCGCTACCTGCGGGCGGCCCCGGCGCGGCCCCTCCCCGCAGCGGGCGGTCGCGTCCCGCCCCCGTCGGTGCGGTGCGAGCGGGTCACGCTGCGTGGGGCGGGCAGAGAGCCTGCAGGGCCCCACGGCGGGCACGGGGGGGGCTGGGTGTACCCTGCCCAGCACTGCCGCCCCGGGGCTGCAGGGAGAGGCAGCGGAGTCTGCGGCACTGCGGGCTCTGCAGGCAGGGGACAGGTCCCAGCATCGGGACCATGGCAGAATCCCAGACTGATTTGGGTGGGCAGAGATCCTAAAGCCTAAGCCCCTGCAGGCAGCAGGGATATCCCCAACATTGGTCAGTCTCAGACAACCTCACCTAGGATGGTTCCAGGGATGAAGCATCTACCATCTCTCTGGGCAACCTGGCCCAGAGTCTCACCACCCTCAAACACTTCTTCCTTCTCTCCAGCCTGAATCTTCCCCTTTTAGTTCAAACCCTCACCCCTGGTCCTGTCCCAACAGGGCCTTCTCAAGTCCTACCCCACCCTTCTCCCAAGCCTCTTTAAACGCTGGCAGGCCACGAGGTCTCCCTGGAGCCTTCTCTCCAGGCTGAACAAGCCCAACTCTCTCAGCCTGGTCTCACAGCATTGCTGTGGCCTCCTCTGGTCCATGTCTGTGCTGTGCTGAGGACTCCAGAGCTGGCCCCAGCACTGCAGGTGTGGTGTCACTCCTGAAGTGACATTCACTTTGGTGACACAAGATGGCACAGACAATTCCTGAACATAGAAGTGAGCTCCCGGGAGAGCCACAACTCCAGGGACAGCCTCCAAACTATGCAAGCCCAAAAAGCACCAAAGGTGTGGGGCATAGGCAGGACCATGCCACAGCTCCCTTCCCAGCTTCATTTCAGGGTTGGCCATTGTCCCCTAAATGCCACTTGTGAGGTTGCCAGGAGGAGACAAGTGCTGGACATTCTCTGCTCCTCTTCAAAAAGAAAAAAGAACTTGGAATAAACCCCTAGAAGGACTCAAACTGCCACCCACTCCTCCCCAGGATCAGGTAGAATGACTCTTCCAATTGGTTGACTCCAATCACTAGTATTAAATAAAGACACAAAGCCAATGAATGAGATAAAGACATCTTTAAGGAGACAATCTTGTAAGACAAAGCCCCCTCCTCTTCCCCACCACCCCACCACCACTGGCTTTGCAGCTGTCATTTATTTGCTCCCTTGTCAAAGAGGCAGGGCACCACTGAAGCAGCACAGCATTGAAGCAAAGGAGGCAGGAAGGTTTCAGGTACCACTTTTCTTCCAAAACTACAGAAAATTTACTTTGTTAAAGCAAATAAAGGCATAGTGCTACCCCAACTCCTGCCCAACATGCTGCCAGTCAGCATGGCAGTTGGAACAGCAGATCAAAGCCACACCAGTGACACTCAGGTGATTACAGGCTCCATCGTGGTGTCACTTAGCAATACAGAATCATAAACTGTTTCAGTGGGAGAGGACCTCTGAGATCATTGAGTCCAAGCACTAACCCAATGCCACCATGGCCATTAAAGCATGGCCCAAAGTGCCCTGTGCACACAAGTTAACACCTCCAGGGACAGTGATTTCACTACTTCCCTGGGTGGCCTGTTTCAACACCTGACCACTCCTGCAGCAAAGAAATTGTTCTTAATCTCCAACTCAGTGATCTTTGTCTGTTAATATATGGAAACCCTCACCACAGGAGCATTTTGGTTAGAAGAGATCTTTTAATATCACTGAGTCCAACCTTATATACACTGTACTATATATATAATGTTGCCTCTGCAGTCTCTCTGGAGCAGGCTGCAGGGTGGGTGATGAAGCCCAGCTGTGGCCCATGAGATGGAGGCTTCCAGACCCAGCACAGCTCCTGTCAGTGCTCACCTGCTCAGCTGTCCCCTCACTGGGGAGCAGGACCCAGCTAGGAAATGCTCATTTGCCACTTTACTCACAGCAAGGTACAAAGCAGCTGCTCTGGCTATGGGCAGTGAGGCATCTGCTGGGGGATCTCATGCAGTGAGGCACTAGAGAAGCTCTTCTTGGAGTTTTGAAGCAGCAGAGAAATGTCTTCTCCATCTGGGTGGCAGTAACATAGAGGTGACACTGAGGAGCAATGAGCAGGTCCATGCAGACAGGCTTTAGTGAAGAGCAGGAGGGGATAAGCAGCAGTGTGGTCTCCAAGCCAGCATGCTGCCTGGAGGAGTCACTGCAGCCCACAAGCTGGAAAGAGGAAGAAAGCTGAGCAGCTCCCATGTGCTGTTCCCAGAGCCAGACCATCCTGCATATTGCACAAAGCCAGCCCTGAGCTGGTGGTGACAGAATGGGTCTGTCACTGAGAACTGGTTTTACTGGAGCCAGAAGCGACAGACTCGGGTAGCAGCATGGAGAAGTCAAACCTTCAGCTGCAGAGGCAGTTGCTGTGTTTTGTCTCTGTTTAACATGAAGGCACATCAGGCCCAGTCCCACCATCTGCCTTCACATCTGGCTCCCACAAAAACAAGAGGAGCTTTTGCCTAGACCCCAAGGTTTGACCCTTCCCCATCCCAGACCCTGAGCCACGTACCAAGAGCTGTGAGACAAGCTGCATGTGACAGCTGGAGAGCCAGCAGCAGGAGGATAAATACTCTTGATCGGGATATAAATATGCTGGGTGACATCTCAGCAAGGGCAAAGTGCTTTGGGTTTTATCCTTAATCAAAATCAAAACCTAAAGAGGACTGAATGTCTCAACCACAACAGAAGCTTCAACTGCTAAAACATCTGAAGAGTCTAATGGACACCTGAAGTGACACCAAAGTGACCCAGGCAGAGTGCTCAGTCCTTGGGGACTCGGAAGTTGTCCTTCTCCTTGCGGATGGCCCCCATGGTTCGAATGGGGTCGGTCTGCCCAGCGTGCTCCTGAACTGTCTTCTCCCTGCCAGAAGGGAACACCAAGGCTGAGAGATCAAAGCTCAATGATGATGTTACCACTATCAGGCTTTGCCTGCATCAAGGGGAAAGGTGGCATTTGAAGATCAAAGACTTTGGCACTGCCTTATCAGCAACCCTGGCCGAAATACTTGTTGGCCAGAGGAACACTCTGCACAGCACCTTCTGCTGAGCCCATCTGCCAAATCCACCTTGGTGAAGGAACTTAGATAACACAGCAAAGCTTGTCCTGTCTGCTGAGCCAGGGACACTCACCACAACCCTTTACACTTCACTGCAGCAAGCTCCTGCCAGCATGAAGAGGGTGTTTTAAGGAGGGTATTGAGAGCATCAAACCAGGACCATGCAAGGCAGGAGGGTCTTTTCTACGCAGACCTCCTTTCCACATCCCTCTCCCTCCAAGCACAAGGAGCACTCCCACAGCCATGTCTCCCCCATACCTCACTCTCATGAAGGGGTTGTACGTGAACTCCTCTGCAATGGTGGAGGGTATGGTTGGCTCCCCGCTGTCATACTTGGCCTGTGACAAAGGAGAGGTCTCTGCTCAGTGAGAGATGTCCTGGTGAATGTCCTGGACATTAATCATGCAGGGTTACTGCTGCATCTAACTGCCTGAGAGTCACAGAATCCCAGACTGGTTTGGGTGGGAAAGGACCTTTTAAAGCTCATCCAGTCCAACCCTGCTGCAGTCAGCATGGGACATCTGCAACTGGAGTAGGTTGCTCAGAGCCCCAAACAACCTGACCTGGGATGAGGCATCTCTGGGCAACCCGGGTCAGTGTCTCACCATCCTCAGTGAGACATTTATTCCATCCCTCCACTTTGAGTCTCCCTCTTGTCCTGTCACAACAGGCCCTGCTGCTCCTCAGGCCAGGGCTGGACAGACAAGCACTGAGGAACACATACAGACACTTGGGCTGAAGCTGACCCTCCCTGACAGATATGGACACCACCCTGTTATTACACCAAGAAGTTTCCAAGGAGGGTTGCATCTTCACCAGGCAGCAAACCATCTTCTCTGGGCCTCATGCAAACTCCATTCCCCAACACAACGCCCATCTGGAGGCACAACACACATAAGGGGCTCTTAACTCCCTTTCCTTCGCCCCCCTGTCTCCCCAGCATGGTCTTCTCTCCTCTGCCTCCTCAGAAAGGCTCTGCCCCCACTAAGGCAGCAAGTCTGGGGGAGGGATGATCCAGCTCACCTTGGCCCAAGCAAGCTTTTCCTGAACAGCAGCATTATGGGGTTCAACGTGCCGAGCAAACTTGAGATTGTTGATGGTGTACTCGTGGCCACAGTAAACCCTCTGGGAAGAGAATGGAGGAGTGACAGCAGGGACAGAGGTGGAGAGCAAGGTACCACCAGCAGTGTTACGGCAGAGCAGGCACAGCAGAGCCAACCCTCCAGAACACACAACAGCCTCCACTGGAGACGGGCGCAGAGGCGGTGCCAGGAGTTATCAGCCAGTGCTACCTGCCAATTTAGTGGCAAGCCTGTGGAAGAGCTCAGGCACCCCACCCTTGTTTTAATAAGCAGCAGCTGCTGTCTCCCCACAAAGCACCAACATTCTGGGGTATGTCCTTCCCAGAAGCCTCCAGCCATTCAGCAAAGACAACTCCTGAGGTGAGGATGCATTCCCCTGAGAAAGTCTCTCTCTGAGGAGCACTATCACTATCAAGGCAGGCTCTTTGCTGCCTGCAGGAGTTCCTGGCTGATCCCCACACTAAAGGACAGGTCCATACCGTTTGGGGGTCCAAGCTGCCCAGGATCTCAATCAAGGCTCTGTACATTTCCTCTGGCGTCCCCTCGAAGAACTTCCCACAGCCAGCCACAAACAGGGTGTCACCTGCAAGGGAGACATGGGCAGTGTCAGGATCAGACAAGGCTCCTCACACCAAAGCAGGAGCACAGGGTCCCTGAGGCCTCAGTCCTGCCATTGTTGTCCCCTCTTGTCCTTTCTAGAGCGGTCAAGGAGCTCTTGTCCTCTTTGCTATGAAGATGCACAAAGATGAGTTGCCTCTGCTTTTTCTCCCCCTTGCTTGAGCTGTTACTTCTTCCATGCAGCAGTGGGTGCAAGCTCTGGAGAATGCCCATTAGGAGAGGGAGGACAGTCTAGGGAGGCTGCCTACAGTCTTGGGGAAGGCTGAACCCTACTCTCCAAAACAGGATCCAGAAGCAGGCTACTAGAGAAGGAGCAGCTCTCTCACTGCCCTGTTTTCTCAGGGTTCTCTCAGCTTTGTTACAGAACACGGAACACCAAGAGGGTTTGGGATCAGTCACCTTTTGGCCTGAGATAATAAACCAACAGCTCTTGTTTGAAGGAAGGAAATGCTAGACGTTGGACTCCTCCAGGGTTTGCTCTTGATGTTGCTTGCAGGGTGTCCAGCAATGGTTTACAAACCCAGAGGGGATTCACCTAAAAATCAGGGCTTGGCACAAGGCTTGGACTAGAGGATCTCCAGAGGGCCCTTCCAACCCCTACCATCCCGATTCACACTGATTGCATCAGATTGGAAGGGACCCTCAAAGATCATCTTGTCCAACCTCCCTGCAGTCAGCAGGGACACCTCTAACTAGAGAAGGCTGCCAAGAGCCACATCAAGTCGCATCCTGAATGTCTCCAGGGATGGGGGTTTGACCACATCCCTGGGCAGCCTGTTGCAGTATTTCACCACTCTCACTGCAAAGAACTTCCTCCTGGTGCCCAACCAGATATCCCCTGCTTCTGTTTCAAACCACTGCCCCTTGTCCTTTCACTAAACAGCCCCTCACCAAGCTTCCTGTAGGTCCCCTTCAGATATTGAAATGTAATCATAAGGTCTTCCTGGAGCCTTCCTCAGGCTGAACAGCCCAAATTCTTTCACCCTGTCCTCACGGGAGAGGTGCTCCAGCCCTCTGATCATCTTGGTGGCCTTCCTCTGTACCCACACAAGTAGGTCTATATCCCTGTTGTGTTGGGGAACCTCGAGCTGGAAGTAGTACTGCAAGCGAGGTCTCACCAGAGCAGAGTGGCAGAATCAACTCTCTCCATCTGCTGGTTCTATGATTACCACTTGGTACAGGGGCAAGAGGTGGAAGTCAAGTACAGGCAGTAAGGGATGATGCACACAAGGTCTTATGTTCTCCAGTTGAGGGAACTGGGATTGTTCACTCTGGAGATAAGGAAGCTGAAGCAAGACCTCATTGCTTTCTATTACTTCCTGAAAGGAGGCTGGATCCAGGTGAGGGTTGGCTTCTTGTCCCTAATGCCAGGTGATGGAATAAGATGAAAGAGCCTGAAATTGTGCCAGAGGAGATGTAGATTGAAGATTGGGAAAAAGTTCTTTGCTGTAGAGCGGTCAGGCACCGGAACAGGCTGCCCAGGGAGGTGGTGGAGTCCCCATCCCAGGAGGTGTTCAAGAAACCTGTGGTCATGGCACCTGGGGACATGGTTTAATGGCCACGGTGGTGTTGGGTTGATGGTTGGACCGGATGATCTTGGAGGTCTTTTGCAGCTGACACAACTCTATGCATGTTCTATGCACATCCAGAGTCAGGAGCACACAGGCAGAGGGGGAGCTCAGTTCTTTGCAACGCGGACTGCCGGCAATGCAACCTCCCAACTCCTCACCTGTAAAAACTGCAGGTGGCTCGGAGCTATTTGGCTTAGTCACATAATAACAGATGTGTCCAGAAGTGTGACACGGCGTACTGAGGCATTTCACATTAAGAGATCCCACCTGAGAAGAAGGCAGAAGACTGGAGCTTAAGCTACTGTTTGCTTGCATTGCTACGGTTAGAAAAGAATCACCACTCTTACAATGGCCCGCAAGCCCTACAGGCAAATTCTCACACAGCTGGCCAGGAAACATCAGCTCTGCTCCTGGGAGACTGCAGTAAGAGAGGTTTTCATGGCAGGGACTTGGAAGGGAGCTGTTTCCTCCTAGCAGGTGTTGTGACAAAGAGAACTGCCAGATTCTTTCATTTACATGAGGAGTGAGTCAGTGCCTGGCTGGCAGCAAAGAGCGAACAGATCCAGAGCAGCACAGAAATTCCAAACAAGGTTAATCAAGTGAGAAAAGCTCCAAAGAACAACAACGGCTACATGAAGCTGGAGGGAAGAAGCAGATAAGGCTCATCAGAAAGAAAGGATTCAACAAGTCCTTGAGGCCAAGGGGATGTTTTCCCACACAGGCCCGATTTGCACACCTTCCCCTGTGTTTCTGTGCTCCCTTCTTTGCTGCTGCCCTCACACCAAAGGTGCACTGCAAGCCCAGCAAGTGACTTCCAAGCCAGCCTGCACATTTCACAGCAGTTTAAGTCATCTGCCAGCTCATTTGTACACAAACAGCTAGGATCCAACAAGGCTGGCTGCTAGAGCTCTTGGAAAGCAAGGCAGCAAGCTAGGGCTGGCCCATGTTCTCCTCACCCTGTACTCCAGCCTTGGCTCAGAGGCCCACTTGCAGCTGCACAGCGCTCACTAAGCTCCAAGCAGAGCACAAGCCCTGTCCTCTCACGCATCGGTGCTGACCACCCCAGTTAAAGCAGCTGTCAAGGAGCACATGGACACCCAGCACACCCCACAGCTGAGCCATGCCAATGTTCTCACCAGCCAAAACAAGCAGAGGGATTATGGTCCACAGGGCTGGAAAAGGGAGAAAGCTCTACTTTGACTACCAACTACATCCAAGAGAGGTTACACAGTGAGAGTTGTGACCACAGTATGAACTCTGGCTGGGACACACCAGCCCAGCTCTGAAGCTGTGACACACATGAGACCAAATCCTGCAGGTCCCTCCCTTTACCTTGAGTGAGGTAAGGTGGGACACTTTCTGTGTCAGTGCTCCGACTCTGCTGTCTCCTCCATACACACGCAGTCCTGTCTCCATCTTCACAAGCTTCTCATTTCCTCCAGCATGGTCCCTGGCAGGTCAGAAAAAGTAGTTTGGGGAGAGATGAAGACAAACATATCATCATCCATTCTGCAGAGGTGACCTCCAGGTGATCATTTCTGGTCAGCTGTTCTGCCACTGCTAACACTGTCTTCATACCAAAGGGAGATGTGTGAATCCCCAGCCTTGGAGGTGTCTGAAAGACGCAGAGATGTGGTGCTGAGGGACATGGTCTAGCACCAGTTAGATAATGGTTGGACTTGACAATCTTAAAGGTCTTTTCCAACTGAAATAATTCCATGATTCTCATTTCTCCAGGGCAGTGAGAAAGGAGAACAACCTCCAAAAAAAGTTCTTACCTAGCTGGGAAACACCAGCCTTAGGGGCTCACAGTTAACCTTCCAGTAACTAGGGCAGGAACAGAGTGGGGTAACTGGGAGAGATGTAATTCAGTGTCCCACAAGAGAGCATGGAGCAGGCACACATGTCCAAACAGCTCAGCATTTGCTCATGCTCCTGGTCCTGCCAGGTCAGAGCTGGTTCTGCAACCACAGAGGTGGCTCCACTCCAACCTGAGATGGCTCCACTCTGACCTGAGGTTACTCAGGTTCAGCACAGCAAAACTGCTGAAGCAAAACACTCAGCTTCATGTCCCTGGCAGAGTTAATCAGACACAGAGGTAAAATCCTCACATGAGTAGCACACCTCACAGGCATGCCCTGACACCTCAGAGTGAGGGTGCTCCCTCCCATGCTTCACAGCTACCTTCTTACACCTCTATTTCACTGGCCACCTGGAAGATGTCAGTGTTTTAAAGGTTAAAGACGCTGACACACAGAGCTGGCAGCTGTGCAGCCTATCTGGTCACAGTAAATTCAAGGGCTTGCTTGGTAAGAGCTTCCAGAGCTCTGATCCTTCTCCTGACACTTAAGCTCCTGCTTAGAGAAGATCAACTTGATCCAGAGAAGCAACACTTCTCCACTGCTGGTGTTTATGCAGAGAGATCCCACTACAGCAGATAGTTACCAGTGATGGTGAGTGGTCAGGACAGTGGTCAGCTTCACACCATGCTTTTTGGCTGCATCCAAAACCTGCAGGCACAGGGCACAGCAAAGACATCACAACTCGCACAAAATGACTTCAGAGCACGTCCAGTGCCTGGTGTCACCTGGACACAACTGTGTTTGAAAGCCACCCCAGCAACTCTACAGACAGTTCAGCCCCCTCTGAGCCATCGCGACAGATCAGGATGTGAGGTCTCTGCTGGCTAAGCCCTCAGTCCCATTTCCTTTTCTGCACTACATCAAACTAAGGGCAAAACCCCAAATTAGGTCAACAACCACAGAAAGGCAGGGAGCAGCTACCTGAGCCCAGCAGCAGACTGCCTGTGAAGCTCTGGCCCTGCCTGTGCAGAGCCAGTGTGTCCTGACTCCCCCACACCTGAGTCAGCCTGTGACTCCTTCTCTTGCGGATGTGGCAACCTGCAAAGAGCCCCCCAAGCCACAGCAGGGAGCACCCTGCTCCCGAGGGCAGCAGACAGCATTACCTTCTGGGGCTGCACAGGGTCAACTATGGCAGCCTCCTTGGTCTCCTCGTCGATGAGGAGGTACATGTAGTTGTCTGTGAGGGCTGGCAGCAGTTCCACCTTCATGTCGGCTTGCACCACTGTGTGCGACTTCCTCTGCTCGTGCTCGGTGTGCAAGAAGAAAGCTCGGAGCTGCCCAGGACCTGAGGACCCCAGAATAAGTTAGCCCAGGGAGGGGAACAAGTGGGACACAGCACAGCAGGTGTCTCAGCCCACAGCCCCAAAGAAGGAAGGGTAGGGACAGCCCAGTCTGCTTCCTTCAGAGGAAGAAGACAGGCCATGACAGGACAGAGCCTTAGTGTCTGGCTGTGTCACCTGCCCCACGGTGTGGGAGGCTCCTGGTGTTCTACAGCTGCACCAAAGAGGGACAGGACAGTGCTCACAGAGACATGCTCATGCAGGGAAATCACTGTACCTTGACTGGAGAGAGGATTTCAAGGGTAGGAAAGCAGAACAGAGAGGGAACAGCTGGACAAAGGTCAGCCTGAGACAGTGACTATGCAAAAAAAAGCACCAAAGGCCACATTGCAGCAACAAGATTAAAAAAAAGAGAGGTTAAAAAAAAAAAATTAAAAAGGGAAAATACTGAAAAAAACCCCCACTGCTACAACACAACCACCTGGCTGGTTGCTTGGGAATATCATATCCTGCAGGGAGAGAAGACAAGCTCAGCTCCTCACCTGGTCATGTACCAGGCACACGCAAGAAGCAGGTTTGTTGCTCAGAGGCCACCTTGGAGCAACAGCAGTGCCTCCCTGTTTGCTTTTGGTTCAAAGTTTAGTCAGATCCAAGAAGCAAATCTAACTGCAGATGTAAATAAACTGGGCTCCACTGTTCAACTCAGATACATGAGTGGTAAAGAAACAATCAGGCCCTAAAGGAAAAGGACAAGGGCTTCCACTGCCAGGGCCCTGCCACACAGGCCTGGGTCCTTACACAGAAGTCTCTGCAGGTCAGAAATGAGCTGGTTTAACCTCAAGGCCTTTGCACACCACTGAAGGTGACTGCCTTGCTCTGAGCTGTGCCAGTTCAGCCCCTTTTTCATTTTGCACCACTGACTCTGTCCCCAGAGCTCCAAACCTTGGTGCTTAGTCACCTCCACCAATGCCAAAGGGAGAGGTCACTACACTCCTAATCAACCTGCCCCACTCTTCCAAAACATTTGCCTACCCCTGATAAGAGCCTGCCCTAGAAAGCAGAGGCCCCACAGCTTAAGAGCAGCCAACACTGACAGCCTCTCTACAGCTCCACACATCAATAGGCAGTGCCAAACTCAGGGCTGCCAAATCCAGATCCCGGTTGGGACTGGGGCATAGAGCTGCTCAACGTCCAGCCCTGCCACAGCTCCACACCAACAGGGCCAGCAGGGTTGCCAAACCCAAATCCCGGTTGGGACTGGGGCATGGAGCTGCTAAACACCCAGCCCTGCCACAGCTCCACACCAACAGGGCCAGCAGGGTTGCCAAACCCAAATCCCGGTTGGGACTGGGGCATGGAGCTGCTAAACACCCAGCCCTGCCACAGCTCCACACCAACAGGGCCAGCAGGGTTGCCAAACCCAAATCCCGGTTGGGACTGGGGCATGGAGCTGCTCAACACCCAGCCCTGCCACAGCATCACACACCAACAGGGCCAGCAAGGATGCCAAACCCAGATCCCAGCTGGGACTGGGGCATGGAGCTGTAAAGCCCTGCTGGTACAACGGTCCCATCCAGAACTTCTTCCCCTTCTGCCTCTAGCATTTCAATTGCTTATGAAGGAGCTGACAATGGGAGATGACAGCAAAATAGAGCACTGTGCTGCAAGGAAATGCCCAAGACAGGAGAGGGTAGGCATGCACCGGGTATCTGATAACAGCAAGTAGCATTGAGCAAAGCATCCATACCTGGTGAGGGCTCCTCTGGAGCAGAAGAGGCTTTTCAACAACAGAATAAAGCAACAAAATCCCCTTACTATTGCTTGATAGGGGGGGAAAAAAAAAAAAGTGCTTTTCAACTGCTCCCTAACATAAGGAACTTCTGGGTGCCATCAGCCACCAGAGCTGTGTGCGCGTTCGCATGCTGGACGCTAACTGGGGAACAAAACCAAGCCCACAAACAAAATAAAATACAACCTTCGTTTGAAGTCAAAGGAATTATTCACATGCTTCAAATGCTTTCTTTTTACAAACCACTTCTAACCCTGGCCAGGATCCCAGCATCCCTTTGCATGTTTAATTCACAGCTCTTGCAAAACAAACAAACAAGCTCCACCGCATAAGGAAACGTTTTCTGAAACGCAGATTCAAGAATGGAAGGAGAAAACATCCAGGACTGTGAAACTCCCCCTGAGCTCTCACATCATTCCAGCTGCCTGCTCAGCCAGCAGACCAGACACATTCTGATGAGAAGGATGTTCTCAACCCCACTTCTGCTGCAGGAAGCTCTCCAAGCCGTACGCAAGCCCTGCCCTGGCCCACCACCAACAGAGCGTTTCGGGATTGCTCTAAGGCGCACAGCTCTGCCCCAAAATGAATGCCCAGTGCCTTCAACAGCACTCGGTTCTGTAACGAGTCCCTCCTGCAGCAGAGAGAACTGGGGAGAGCACACCTCAGCCCTCTGGAATGGATGGTTGCTGCAGGAGGAGCTGCCAAGAGGGAAGGGTTTGCAGATGGGAAGCGTTCACGTCATCACATCACCACAGATGCGCTGCAGAGGGGACGAGAACAGGCAGCAGTGTGGTGTTCCAGAGCAGGTTCCTTCAGCAAAGGGGTGCTTCAGACATGTTCTCCACAGCGCTGGGGTTTACTCCACTACATAAAAGGGTGGAAAACTCCTATTTCAGACATGGCTGTCACTCAAAAATGACAGCCAGAACATCCCTGCATTACCTCAGAAGGAGAAACACAACACATGCAGATGTTTTTTGGAGACACAGCAAGTCTGTGGTTTCACAAGACACCAAGGGAGTTGGTCCCCCAGTCAGAGCAAGTCCTACTCAATGACATGGTTGGACTTCACCTTAGAGATCTTTTCCAACTGAAATAATTCCAGGATTCAAGTTGCCAGCCTGGCCCAGGCTGCCAGAGGCTATAGCCAGTGTGAGCAGGGCATGCGCCCACCCTGCGACCTGGGGATTTAGTCACAGATTCCATCAGGTTGGAAGTGACCCTCAAAGGTCATCTCGTCCAAAATCCTGCAGACCGCAAGGACACCTCCTACTAAATCAGGCTGCTGAGAGCCACATCAAGTCTGACCTTGAATGTCTCCAGGGACCTCTGTTGCTTACTCTGTCTGATGCGCTCCCCAGGCAGCACCAGGGTCTGGCAGTTAACTCCAAAGGATTCTCACTCTTCGCAGCCAGGTCTTACAGCTGGAGCGATGCAAAAGGCCTCTAGCAAGGCTTCCCTGGGAGACTGTGAAGCTAAAGCCCAACGTCTAGTTCAAGATGCTTTCAGAATTCAGGCCCTGAATGTAAATGCAGAGCTTGGACAGTTTTGGTCTTATTTTTTTGCTTACGTTACCAATACAGCCTAACAGCCATCAAATTAAGTTTAAATGCTTCTGGCCCCTAATCCCTCCTTCCAGAGCAATAACTAATGCCAGCCCAAAAACTCCACAGGAGCCTCCCAGATAGGTTATGGATGCAAAATGCCGCCGAGACAGAAAGACAAGCTCCAGCTGAGCAGATACTGACCTACTTGGGGCTGTGAGTCAGCTTAAAAACCTGGGCACACCCCTGAGCCGGGAAACCAGAACAGAAAAAAATTCACCGTCAAACTTGCGAGCTGCCAGCCCCAGGGGCCTATAGCTCCCCCGCTCCCTAAGGGGCCCCGCTGTACGGGATGAGGGGCATCACAGGCCCGGTCCCCGGTGTAGGCTGCACAGGTGGCATCACAGGCCCGAGGCCCGGTTCCCGGTGCCAGCTGCACGGAGGGCATCACAGGCGCGGTGCCCGGTGGCAGCTGCACGGGGGGCATCACAGGCCCGGTCTCCGGTGCCGGGTGCACGGGGGACGTCACAGGCCCGGTCCCCGGTGGCAGCTGCACGGGGGGCATTACAGGCGCCGTGCCCGGTGCCAGCTGCACGTGGGGCATCACAGGCCCGGTGCCAGCCGCACAGTGGGGCATCACAGGCCCGGTCTCCGGTGCCAGCCGCACGAACACGTTGCGCGTCCAGTCCCCGGTGCAAAGAGGGCACAGCACAGCCGCTATCCCCTCCCGGCCGCATAGCGGAGCTCCGCAAACGCCCTCCAGCCGCTGCTGACTGCCGGGCAGTCACTCCACGGGCCCCAGCCCCGCCGCACCGGGACTAACCCCCGCACGCCGCGCCCCAGTCCGGCCGCGGAGGAGGCGCCGCCCGGTGCCCAAGGCCCTGCCCGGGGCATATCCCCGGGGCATATCCCCGGCGCCTCCCCTCCTGCCTTCCCACGTACCGGCTCGGAACAAGGCCCCGGCTCCCAGAGCCACCAGGGCGGTGCCGAGGCTCCGCCAGCCCCCGCCGAGCATGGTGCGGCGCGCCCCGCCCGGTGCCCAAGGCCCGGCCCGGTTACCTTTGCTCCCTGCCCCGGGGAGGCGGGCGGCGGCCCCGGCCTGGCCCCGGCCCGGCGTGCGGCGGGGGCGGTGCTGAGCCCGCCCGGCCCCCTGCTTCCTGCCTTCCTGCTTCGTTTCCCTTATGCCTGCCGGTACGCCGCGGCCGAGGGATTTGCTAGCGTGCTTGGAGAGGACGAGAAGCGGCGGCAGCGCGGCTCCGGGCCCGGCAAGGACGGCCCAAGGGCAGCCGCGGTCCCTCCCCAGGAGCGCAGGACACAGCCCGCGACATGGCCTCCTCCAAACCGCTGTCCCGCTTCTGGGAGTGGGGCAAGAACATAGTCTGCGTCGGGCGCAACTACGCGGAGCACGCCAAGGAGATGGGCAGCGCCCTGCCCCGGGAACCCCTCTTCTTCCTCAAGCCTTCCTCGGCCTACGTGAGGGAAGGGTCGCCCATCCTTCGGCCCTACTACAGCTCCAACCTGCATCACGAGGTGGAGCTGGGAGTGGTGATCGGTAAGAGGGCCCAGGCCGTGCCCCAGGAGGCTGCCATGGACCATGTGGCAGGTTATGCTCTCTGCTTGGACATGACGGCCAGGGACACACAGGAGGAGTGTAAGAAGAAAGGTCTGCCCTGGACCTTGGCCAAGGGTTTCAGTTCGTCATGCCCAGTCAGTGAGTTTGTGCCCAAGGACAAGATCCCAGACCCTCACAAGCTGAAGCTCTGGCTCAAGGTGAATGGGAAGCTGAGGCAGGAAGGGGAGACCTCCTCCATGATCTTCTCCATTCCTTACCTGATCAGCTACATCAGTGAAATAGTCACCCTGGAAGAAGGAGACTTGATTCTGACGGGGTCTCCCAAAGGAGTTGGGTCTGTGGAGGCCAACGATGAGATAGAGGCTGGTATCAGCGATGTCCTCTCCATGCGGTTCAAGGTGGCTCAGCAAACACGCAGATCCTAGCCAGGGCTGTCTGCATGGGAAGAGCCTCTCGTGGAAGCATCTGCTGGACAAAGACACACAGGAGCTTGTCCTCTACATTGAACAGTTGTGTGCCTCAAGGATTGTCGTTCATCAAAGACACACAGCCCATGAACTCCAAAGGACTTTGACTGAAACAGCCTAAGTTTGGGAACCTGGAGTCCAGCCCAGCGTGGGGCAGATGCTTAATACCCAAACCGTACCTTGGGACTGTCGTTGAGAGCAGTGTCCTGGACAGCTGGGGAGGGACATGGGCTGACTCTCGCTGTGTGCATTCTTCTGATGCTCTGAGCTTTGCCAGTGTATTGCCTTGTAATAAAAAGTATAAACTAATTAAAATGGTGCTGTAAGAGCTGAAGCTCACCCGTGCTATGAAAAATTAAAGGTGTCTGTGTAACAGGAAATCAAGAACTGCACCTTTGGAAAGAACTTCTTCCTGTGGGGTATTCCCCAGATTAAAAAATCCTCTAATGAAAATATTAGAGATCTGACCAGGCTGGATTAGAGTGCTAAGGTCACTTGTATGAGGTTCAACAAGGCTGGGTGCTGTGCTTGGACCACAGCAACCCCATGAGCACTCCAGGCTTGGGGCAGAGTGGTTGGAAGCTGCCCAGATGAAAAGAACCTGAGGGTGTTGGTTGACAGCTGTATGAACACAAGCCAGTGGTGTTCTCAGGTTGCCAGGAAAGCCAACAGCATCCTGGCCTGAATCTGCAGGAGTAGGAAAGAGATTATGCCCTTGTACTGGGCACTGGTGAGGGCATGCCTTAAATAGTGTTCAGTTTTGGGCCCCTTACTCTGAGGAGATTGAGGGGCTGGAGCAGGTCCAGAGAAGGGCAAGGAGGCTGTTGAAGGGGTTGGAGAACAGCAGCTGAGGGACCTGGAGGTGTTTAGTGTGGAGAAGATTGAAGGGAGACCTCATTTCTCTCTGCAACTCCCTGAAAGGAGGTTGGAGTCAGGTGATAGAACGAGAGGAAATGGCCTGAAATTGTGCCAGGGGAGGGTTAGGTTGGAGATCAGGAAAAATTTCTTTCCTGCAAGAGTGGTCAGGGACTGGAACAAGCTGCCCAGGGAGGGGGTGGAGTCCCCATCCCTGGAGGTGTTCAAGAAACATGTGGACATAGCACTTTGGGAGATGATTTAATGGCCATGGAGGTGTTGGGTTGATGGTTGGACTCAGTGGTTTTAGAGGTCTCTTCCAACCCAAATAATACTGAGATTTTAAAAGATTGTTTTCAGATCAGTTTTGTGGTTCCTCTGTAGCACTTTTCAAATGTACAAATCAGAGGATTGCTTGCCCCTTCTCATCTTGCTCAAAGGGGTGCAAGTGCAGCAGGAAATGTGCCAGATGTTGGCAGGTACTTGATGTTGTTTTCCTCATCTGAACTTTAGACATTCTTCTAAAAGTGAAATAATGCAAAAGATCAAGAGTCAAGAAGCTCCATGGTAAGGATCACCAGTAACCTCGTCTTTACTTTCACTGATTTAAATATATACTTAATAGAAATCTGACTGCAGCAATATGCAGGGCAGCAGTTGGAGGTTTTAAATGTTTCCAGCTGCTAACAGCCACGCAGTGTGACTCTGCCCCTTGCCAGGCTCCGGCTGATCAAACCCTCTCCGCCACTTTGCACGACAGCAAGTTCTCTTTCAATTTGAAGGAGTGACAGAGCAAGCTGTAAAATATAATTAAAACCATTAAAACCCTACATCAAAACTTCCCCTTTTCAAAGGTTGCACAGAACTGACTAATTCTAACCAAACCAGATGGATTCTTTTCTTTTTTTTTTTTTTCCTACGTACACGCGAGTTCCAAAGTTAAACGTTTCCATTTCTTGGAGGCAACTCTTCATAACCACCAGGAACAGTCTGGGTTTGAGTTCTGTGATTCTAAAATTGCTGGAGTCCAGAGAAGCACCTCTGTGAAAGAGCTGCAGTGTGCAGGGCACTGTGAATCACACACTAAAAAGGAAAGCAGAACACAGAATCCTAAAATGGGTTGGGTTAGAAGGGAGCTTGAAGATCGTCCAATGCCAACCCCCATGCTAAGGGCAGGGACACTCCCCAACTAGATCAGGCCTCATCCAGCCTAGCTTTGAACACCTCCAAGGAGGGGACATCCACAGCCTCCTTGGGCGACCTGTTCTAGTGTCTCGCCACCTTCACTGTAAAGAATTTCTTTCTAATCTCCAGTTTAAATCTGACTTACTCAAGTTGCAGAGCAAACATGTTGCAGAAGAAAAGGAGACTTTTAATCAACATTTGATTTCACTGTACTTAGACATAAGCCAATGGTTTACAGCATGTGTAAAAGTTCTCTGGATGATGAGGCCTAAATGCCAAGGGGACAATTCAGATGTCACCTAAAGAGTGGCTCTGGAGTTACAGGCTCCTAGGAACCAAAATGCTTCTTGGCTTAAGCTCACCTCTGTCAGTGGGGAATCTGCTCTCCAAGCTGCTGCAACTCAAGGAGTTGTGCCTAAGCTCAGATGTCCCTTGTTCCCACTCACATGGAGCCAGGGGATGTGATCTTGGGGGACTGCTTGCAAAAATTCCCCATTTCTGTAGTTGTTTTCTCTCTGCCACATTGTTTTAATAGGTAAGTAGTGCACCAGTGTGATGCTCTGGGTTCTTCAGGGTGTTCCAGCTGAGTAAGTACTTTGTAAGAGAAGGAGTGCAGTATCTTCCCACCATTTGAAAGAGGCCAGCTCCCAATATGCTCAGAGGGTGAGGACTGGTGCATGTAGCAAAGACACCAGCATCAAGGATCAGGGCAGGGCCAGCCACTAGATGAGTGACAAATGCTCTCCATGAACCCCTCTGCCTTCCCAAAGGGAAGAGAAAGGGAACAAGGGAGAGAGGGATGGAAATGAAAACAAACCAGGACAATTGGCTGCAGAAGAACAGAAAAGACAGCAAATAGAATAAAAACTAGGAAAAAAATACAGAAAGAGTTTGAAAGGATAAAAATAATTTAAAACCCAGGAAAGAAACCTGGAGAAAGGCAAAACATGCATACCTGGGTTCTTCATGTTCAGCTGAGAACAGCTATCTTGGTGAGGAAAAGTCCTTTCTTCTCTGCCACCTGTAGTCTTCGCTTGATTGGCTGTCAGAGGTCCCTGGTAACTAATTACTCTGCTCTAATCAGACTCTGCACTGAAGAAAAGCAGCCTTGCAAACATCACAACCATTTCCAAACCTCTGCAGCTACCAGAAGTTCCACATTTGGGCTTACAAGGTGCACCACAAACCCAGGCAGTGTTTCAAAGTGGGACTTTATTAATGCTTTTTTCTTTTCAATAACACAAAAGCAGCAACAAAAGTGATTGAAACCTGCAGAAACTGAACAGCTCTGGTACCATTACTTATTTCTGATTGTTTCAAATGCATTCTAAACTGAGTGAAGAAAGTTTTGACCTCTCTTGTAAAGGGCTGAATTCAGTCCAATTTGTCTTGAGCTGAGGTACCACAACACTTTTTAAAGTACAATTACCTGAAAGATGAACACAGAAGTTCCCTCACGGGCACCAGTAAAGCACAATTCTTTCTTTACCATCAGAACATACTTAGTAAAACAGACCAGCAGCAGCATTCCACCTCTAAGAAGACAGTGAGGGAAGCCCTTCCTTAGCTGTTTGTTGTTAATGGTGTAGTCTCTTATTTCCAGTCTCTTTTCCCAGCAAGCTCTGACTTGCCTCTCTAGGGTCTGCCAGTTTGCATGAAAGAACAGTCACTTTCAGCCCAGTTCTCCAGCTGGGTGCTAAAGTAACCTGTGGAAATATTGGAGGGGGGTTTGTTTTTGACTGCTGCATAGCAATTGGAAATGTATTCTCTTCAAATCTCACACAGCATGCATCACTGTAAGCTTTGGTTACACAAATTTTAACCTTATTTTATAGAATTCCAGGCTGGTTTGGATGGGAAGGGAGCTTTCAAGCCCATCTATTCCAACCCCTCTGCAGTCAACAGGGTCATCATCAACTAGAGCAGGTTGCTTACAGCCCCAAACAATCTGACCTGGAGTGATTGCAGGGATGGGACATCTCTTATCTCTATGGGCAAACTAAAACAGTGTCTCACCACCTTCTGGGTCAAAAATCTCTAGTATAAATCTGTCTTACAGTTAAACCATCCCCCCCTTCTCCTGTCGCAAGAGGCCCTGCTCAAAAGTGTGTCCCCAGATTTCTGATGGACCTGTTTTAAGCACCGAAAGGCCACCAGAAGGTCTCTCCAGAACCTTCTCTCCTTTGGGCTGAACAAGCCAAACAAACTCTCTCAGCCTAACTTCACAGCAGAGGACTTCCAACCCTCCCGCCCTTGCTGTGGCCTCCTCTGGCCGTGCTCCAAAAGGTCTATGTCACTCCTGTGCTGAGGACTCCAGTGCTCAGAGCACTGCAGGTAGGGGCTCAGCAGAGTGGAGCAGAGGGACAGAATCCCTTCCTTTGACCATCTGTCAAGTACACACTTAATGCTGTATGGCTGTCACCACTGGAGGAAAACACATTCATTTTTTATCTAGAAACTGGGATTGTTCAGCCTGGAGAAAAGGAGGTTGTGGGGAGACCTTATGGCTGGTTACAGCTCCCTGAAGGGAAGAGGTCAGTCTCTTCTCCCAAGGAAAAAGTGATAGGACAAGAGGAAACAGCCTCGGATTGTGCTGAGGGAGGTTCGGGTTGGATACAAGGAGCAATTTCTTCCCCAAAAGGATTGCCAAGCCCTGGAACAGGCTGCGCAGAGCAGTGGTGGAATTCCCATCCCTGAGGGGTTTCGAAGCCATGGAGATGTGGTGCTGGGGGCCATGGTTTAGCAGTAGACTTAGTAGCATTGGTTTAATAGTTGAGGTCAGTGTTTTTTACATCCAAAACAGTTCTGCAATTCAGAATATAGAATCATAGAATGGTAAGGTTGGAAGGGACCTCAAGGATCATCCAACTCCAACCCCCTGCCATAGGCAGGGACACCTTCCACTAGTACAGCTCACTCAAGGCCTCCTCCAACCTGGCCTTCAACACTTCCAGGGAGGGAGCAGCCACAACCTCCCTGGGCAACCTGTGCCAGTGCCTCACCACCCTCACTGTAAAGAACTTCCTCCTAACATCCAGTCTAAATCTCCCCTCTGCCAGTTCAAACTCATTGCCCCTTGTCCTGTCATTGCAAGACCTTGTCAATAGTCCCTCCCCAGCCTTCCTGTAGGCCCCCTTCAGATACTGAAAGGCTACTATAAGGTCCCCTTGAAGCCTTCTCTTCTCCATGCTGAAAAGCCCCAACTTTTGTAGCCTGTCCTCATAGCAGAGCTGCTGCAGCCGTTCAATTATCTTTGTGGTCCTCCTCTGGACCTGCTCCAAAACTTCCATGTCCTTTCTGTGCTGGGGGCTCCAGTACTGTACACAGTACTCCAGATGTACAAAAACTAATCCTTGTTTTTAAGAGTTCAGCATAATCAACAAGGAATTTGTCAGTACTAAGCACACTACTGAATGGGAAACAGCCCTGGGCTTAATGACCATCAGATACCTTAAAGTAAACTTTGCTGCGCTCCAAAAGAAGTTGCCATTTCAGTGCAGTCTTCTTGTCTTCTGCTAGGGCCAGGAATTCATGGACCTGTTAATAACATCACAGAGCAGTCCTTCAGCCTGTAATTAGAGCATCTCCACAACAAAATGGTGATGAAAAGAGCATCTTACATATTTTGAGAAGTTTCAAAGCTGTATTTTACTGCTTTAAGTTAGTGTTTGGTGTGATCTGTGTACTGAGAAAGTCAGATTTATCAGTATAAATTACAGAGCATTTGAAAGTCAAAGATAAGGAATTCCAAACATGTTCTCAGATGTGGGAATTAGTTAAAATGAAGTGGTGGCCTGAATAGGGGCTTTACTTTTGCATTCAACAGTTTTCTTCTTATTAGCAGCTACTGACTTCTAACTTTTGACTGGTAAACATACTCTGTGTGTGTATCCATAGGTACACAATTTTTTTTAACTGGTGTACAGAGAACAAACAAACAAAAACCACAAAAAAAACCCCCATAGACTCATTCCTAGAATGGATTGGGTTGGAAAGGACCCTAAAGATCATCAAATTCCAACCCCCCACTAGACTCCCCACTAGACCAGGTTGCTCAAGGGCCCATCCAGCCTGGCCTTCAGCACCTCCAGGGAGGGGACATCCACAACCTACCCAGCCAACCTGCTCCAGTGTCACCATACACACACACACATATATATATGTATATATACAAAGACATATGTGTACACACATACATATTTATTTATTTATTCACGTCCACTGGTCATTTTCTTCAGGCTTTACAGCTCAGAACAAATAAACCCCAGCTCATTTCTACTTACTGTGCAGCCTAATGTTTCCTCAGCGACACAGTCAGACAGGTAACAGGAGAAAAGAGTGCCTGTGTGATCTGTCACATCCACCAGGATATCAAAGCTTGCAAACGTTGACTGGGAATCTGAAGAGATATCGCTGCAGAAAGTGCAGGTGTTTGACACTTCGCTCACTATGAAGCGGCAAATTGAGCTGAAACATCAGGAGAGAATTAGTGCTGCTCTGCAATTCCTCCTGTTTGGAAACTCTTTTCTAGGCTAAGGTTTCCCAAGAGGTTTTTTTTTTGCTTTTTCCATCTTCTAAATTCTTAAGTTTGTCTGAGATGAAATGGCCTCTCTCTCCTGCTCTCCTCTGGAATCTGAAAGCAAGTCCTTCATGAAGCATACTCATAGAATGGTAAGGTTAAGAACGGACCTCAAGGATTATCTAACTCCAAACCCCTGCCATGGGCAGGGACGCCTCCCACTAGCACAGCTCACTCAAGGTCGCATCCAACCTGGCCTTGAACACCTCCAGGGACGGAGCAGCCACAACCTCCCAAGGCAACCTGTGCCAGTGCCTCACCACCCTCACTGCAAAGAATTTCCTCCTGACATCCAGTCTAAATCTCCCCTCTGCCAGTTCAAACCCATTGCCCCTTGTCCTGTCATTGCAAGACCTTGTCAATTGTCCCTCCCCAACCTTCCTATAGGTCTTCTTCAGGTACTGGAAGGCTACTCTAAGGTCTCCTAGAACCTTTCTCTTCTCCAGGCTGGAGAGCCCAAATTCTCTCAGCCTGTTCTCATAGCAGAGCTGCTGCAGCCCTCTGAACATCTTCATGGCCTCCTCTGGACCTGCCCCAACAGTTCCATGTCCTTTCTGTGCTGGGGGCTCCAGAAGTGTACACAGTACTCCAGATGGGGTCTGACAAGAGCAAAGTACTCCTTTCCTTGCAGTTTCTGGAATTCAAGTGTTCAACCCTGCAAGTGTTCAAAGCTGGGATGAATGTGGTCTTGAACAGTCTGGGCCAGTAGGAGGTATCCCTGCCTATGGCAGGGCCATTGGACTAAATGATCTTTAAGGTCCCTTATAACACATCATCTCCCAAGGGAAGAAGTGGATTCTCCTACACTGGCCAGTTTTAGGGCTCAGCTAGGTCAGATTATTTCAACTATACTATCACTTAGAAAGGTTGGACCAGATGATGTTTGGGGTCCCTTCCAACCTGACAGTCTGTGTTAATCAAAACCATTCTATGATTCTAAGTCTACACAATAGGAAACCACATAGCATTCAGATTGAATGTTAGGAAGAAGTTCTTCACCATGAGGGTGATGAGACACAGGAACAGGTGGCTTCCACCACCAGGTAGGTGGTGGAAGCTCCAGCCCTGGATGTCTTTAAGGCCAGGCTGAATGAGACTCTGAGCAACCTGATGTAGTGTTAGGCATTCCTGCCCATGGCAGGGGGCTTGGAGATAGATGATCCTTGAGATCACTTCCAGCCCTGACAATTCTGTGATTGTGATTCTCCAATGGAGTTTTATTCCTTGTCTGGAACTGGACTTAAATATTGTTCTATCTAATTTGGGTCAGGAGAACAGGGACAAGCACTGCATAACACAAATGTAAACCAGGCAGTTGCTTACCATCTGTTACGAATAACTTTAGATGCATTATCATCAATGTCCAGGGTGGAAATGTAGCCATAAATAATGCCATAGACTGGTTCCAGTTTCCCTTCACTCTGTAAAGCTTTCTCTTTCAGCTGTTCCACAGTGTACACATCAACTATAGTCTCCACTGAAAAGTTTAAAAGACACATTAAACATGTCTGAGAAGGAATCGGTGTAGAAGAGCAAAAACAAAAAGAGGTATTAAAGGAATCAAAAGGAGAGGACTTGATGTGAAACAACCAGAAAACTCCCCCACACTTCCCTTTGGAAACAGGTTTGTCATCCAGGGGAAAGAAATAAAGCAAAAAGGGGAGTCAAGGCAAAACTTTATATGCCCCCAAAAATTTATTGGACAAAAACATCCCCTCTCCATTTTTAGTACTTCTTCAAGACAGAAAACATGTACCAGACAGGCTGCAATTGGCAGAGTCGCCAACCTTGAAAAGAAATAAGTCATAAGGGGTAGTCCCAGTCAAGAACAATCCAAACATTCAGCCAGGCAAGACTTGAGTTTTGGTTTTGTGAATGTACAGAGTAAGAATTTGAGATTTCAGCTGCACTGTGAAAGTACACTCTATGGATAAGGTCAGGGTGTTTGGATCCATGCTTACAGTTAAAGGAATCTTTTGACTGCTCATCCATTTTGTCATGCAGAGCTCCTGAGAATGCGCTGTCTTTTATGAAGCTGAACAGAACATTTGCTTCTGCTGTTTCTGAAGATTGCATTTTTTAAAAGTTATTACTACATGTAGCACAGAAATAACAGCATCATTAGATAGAATCATGGAATTGTTTTGGTTGGAAAAGCCCTCTAAGATCATTGAGTCCAACTATCAACCCCATACCACCATGGCCATCAAACCGTGTCCCAGAGTGCCATGGCCACACCTCCAGGGATGGTGACTCCACCACCTCCCTGGGCAGCCTGTTTCAATGCCTGACCACTCTTGCAGAAAATGTATTGTGCCTGATCTCCAACATAAACCTCCCCTGGTACAGTTTGAGGCCTTTTCTTCTTACCCTGTCATTATTTACTTGGGAGAAGAGGTGAACACTGGCCTCACTCCAACCTCCTTTCAGGTGGTCTCCCCTCAACCTCCTCTTCTCTAGACTAAACAACCACAGTTTTATCAGCTGCTCCTCACCAGACCTGTTCTCTAGAGCCTGCACCAACTCCACTGTCCTTCTCTAAACTTGCTCCAGCCCCTCAATGTTCTTCTTGGAGTGAAGGGCCCAACACTGAACCCAGTGTTTGAGATGTGGCCTTATTCAGTTAGCATCAACATGCTGTGTCTTGGAATTATCCAAGAGGTGCTTTTGGTTTTTTTACTTTAACTTTTAATCCTATATGGAATATGGGAAGGCTGCTTAGATAAAATAAGAATAAATGGAAAATGAAAAGGGTGGAAGCCAAAAGTCACTGGTAAGAGAGAATAAACAGGGAGTTTCCTTAAGCAAGCAGCCAAAAGTCATCAGACTTCCAACAGATCCATTCCTACATTCTAGCCCATAATAATTTTTAATACTGGAGTGATATTTCAACAGCTCTTACCTGGATTAGTTGTAATGATGGTTTTTGATATCACAGTTGCAGTCATGCAGTTCCTAAATTTGTCGAAATTTATTCTCACATCTGATGCAAAGATTACTGTGCACATAGGAAAAAAACAACCCTGTTACTGTAGAGTATCACATTAAGAACTACATAGCAGCATAAACCCCAGACTGTGATACCTGTTTCTCGTGGGATCCAACTCTGTGCAAGCTGGATGGATTCATTATCCCAGCTAAATTAAAGAGAGATAATGGATCAAAACAGTTTGGAAACACCACTCAAAGTGTTTATTAGTAAGCTGCTAAATTATGTAGTTTAAGTGGTCAAAAGGGACACAACTCCTTTGTCAAATACACGTGCAACTGAAATGCTGTGTGCATCCACAGGGATCTACTTTACAACCAGACAGGATGCTTTATGGATGGTCTGAGACAGCCCCTCTTTTATCCCATGCCAAACTGGATAAAATGAAGAGCTATTTGATTGTTTAAAATGATTCAATGCAGAATATAATGGGGGAAATATTGCCTGCATTTCAGGGCTCTGACAAAAGGAATTTCTAACTAAAGCAGAGCACAGTTAAAATGACTGCTTATCAGCTGAGCCTTTGCTGAGGGAACCAGTTGATAGCTCACGTCACTAGGCCAAACGTTCAGCCAGCTTTCCAACACTGGAGCCCTTGTGACTGTGGATGGTGAGACTGGAGTGAGGTCTGTGACCTCAGAAATGATAATGCAATGATTTGGTCCCTTGATAAAATCTCTTTCAGCCACTCCTAAATTTGGATGGCAAGAACACTGCCAAAGCACAGTTGTGTCTGGTGGGGTTTTTTTTTCCTGAATCTTTGGGAAAAGACTTAAGGCTTTTCCTTTCCATCTGGCATTGCTCAGCCACCTCTTCACCGATGGCCTCAGAAGTATCTTCACTACAGTCCTGTTGCTCAAGAGTTTCCTGAATGTTTTCCTCTAGCTATGGTTCCATGAAATCACAAAAAAAACAGAGTTTGGAGCAAGTACAGTAACAGCACCTCTTCTCTGCTTCTGAGGAGTCCTGAAGGACACAGCTCTGAATTGCTACTTGCCAGCACTAGGATAAGACTATCAGTGAAGGTCCTGCTCTAATTGACACTGGGAGCAGCTCAAGGGGTGGAGAACCTCACACTCCTGATTGCCTGTTAGTGTTTGTGTGTGACCATTAACTGTGTTAAACATTACAGGGAGTGATAATGCAGTTTCTATCTCAGAGTGCAATGCTGTCTTGTTACATCTATCTAGGGAGCAAAGGTCGTTTTGACCAAGGGACAGTAAACCCCATGCAAATGGCTACCCACAGGCCTTGCACATAGATAAACCAGGAGTTCATTGAACAAACTGTGGGCAAAATGCAAAAGTCCCTGTGTAAATAAGTCACTATTTACATCCATAAATAGGATGGGTGTAGTCAATAAATGGGATACAGGTTGAAAATATGGCCAAGTACACAACACATTAAAACTAACAAAAAAAAATGTTCTCAACCTGTTTCCATTCCACTTGTTTGTTCTGTTTGCCTTTAAAAATTAAGCCTGTTCCTCTTCTTATTCTCAGCCTAGCTTGTGGAAGAAATGTACTGCCTTTGCAACTGGTTTTAAATGCCATTTCCTGAATTATCTCAGATTTCCACATTAAAAAAAAAAAAAAAAAAAAAAAAAAAAGGAAATAGGCCTTACNAAAAAAAAAAAAAAAAAAAAAAAAAAAGTAACTGGAACTGAGCTTCACTCTACCATTCACGAGCTCTCAGTCTGTCAGCAAAGTCATAAACTAGACAATACATATGAGGTCACTCTAATGAATTTCATTTTGGAAGCCTCTGCTCAGTATGCATTGCTGCTTACTCACAAATATCAACACATCTAAATTAAAGGGCAGTGTTTTATCAGTATTAATGTCCCTATCCACTTTTTCACTGATTTGTGTATTTTAGTGCATAAAAAA
>VWZE01024226.1:0-12632 GCA_013396675.1 Eubucco bourcierii | reverse complement strand
TTGGATGAGGCCTTGAGTGAGCTGTACTAGTGGGAGGTGTCCCTGCCTATGGCAGGGGGTTGGAATGAGATGATCCTTGAGATCCCTTTCAACCTTACCATTCTATGATTCTATGATTCTATGTTTTTGAATGCTATGAATTCCTAGGGCAATCATAAACACGTGTTGGAAATTGCTACTCTGAATGACAACCTAGAATCATAGAATCATAGAATGGTAGGGTTGGAAGGGATCTCAAGGATCATCTCATTCCAACTCCCTGCCATAGGCAGGGACACCTCCCACTAGTACAGCTCACTCAAGGCCTCATCCAAACCTGCTGCTTCCTGTCATGCTCCTGACACTTCAATCCCCACAAGGATCTTTGCATTTCAGCACATTCTTCAAAATCATTATTGCTTTTGTTTGAGGTCAGACAGCAGCACTCATTTTCAAAAAAAAAAGCAATACTTTGACAGAGAACCCCTGAACATTTGGAAAAGAAGGTCCCACCATCAGCAGCATGGCCAAGTCCCACCAGCCCTGTTCATCAGCTGCTGAGTAACACATTGCAAATCAAAGTGTGTTTTGTTTTTCGTTTCACAACTTGTTTACACTGTACTGGCACAAACATGCTGGATTTTTGTTATTACTTTTGACTTCACCACATCTCTTGTGGGCCATAGCCAGCTCCTTAACATTCTTGTGGAACAGTTTTCTGCTATACTGGACTGGGAGAAAAGGTAATTGCATCAGAGGCAGCCTTTTTTGCTTCACAGAACAACTTCTCCATCCTGAACCACGTTTGTGTTTAACTGCAGCATATATTTGGGGGTTTTCACAACTGATAACTCATTAAAATAGCATCCTAGCCACCAGCCATGACATACCATCTGGGAAATAAAGGGAGTCTAAATTTTAAACCAACCAATAAATCAAGATAAGTTTTCAATCCCTTAGCTTTTAAAACAAACAAGAAAGACACCAAAAGCCAACAACGTTGTGACACATTAGCCAAAATTATTCCCTCCTCAGACTCAAAATGAGGTCATTGAAAAGCTAGGCCCTACCACTCACTTTTATTGGGAAAGCAGATAATTCAGCAATTATAGGAAAAGCAGCTCTGCTGGAGAGCCCAAAAGGAGCCTGGTGTCTTCTGACTTCCACCAACCTGTCATCTGTAATTTGGGAGCATGTTGAAATTTCTGGACAGACTCAGCCTCCTCACCGTCTCAAGGATGCTGTCTGTTGCAGTACAGAAACAGCAAGGATGGTGTAGTGGTTTGGCCCCAGCTGGGGGCCAAATGCCCATTAAAGCTTCTCTGTCACTCCCATTCTTAGATGGATAGGGGATAGGGGAAAATATAACAGAAGCCAATTATAAGATAGAAGCAATTAAATAAGAATCATGATAAGCACAGGCAATTGACCACATGCAGAAGTGGAAACAAAGAGAAATGTTATAAGGCTTCCAGGATACCTTATAGTAGCCTTCCAGTATCTGAAGAGGGCCTACAGGAAGGCTGGGGAGGGACTATTGACAAGGTCTTGTAATGACAGGACAAGAGGCAATGGGTTTAAAGTGTCAGAGGGGAGATTTAGACTGGATGTTAGGAGGAAGTTCTTTCCAGTGAGGGTGGTGAGGCACTGGAATAGGTTTCCCAGAGAGGTTGTGGCTGCTCCCTCCCTGGAGGTGTTGAAGGCCAGGTTGGAGGAGGCCTTGAGTGAGCTGTACTAGTGAGAGGTGTCTGTGCCTATGGCAGGAGGTTGGAACTAGATGATCCTTGAAGTCTCTTCCAACCTTACCATTCTATGATTCTATGTTATTCTCTACTTCCCATTAACAGACAGTGGTCAGTTGATTTCAAGGGGGGCTTCTACACATAATGGTGTCCTGGAAGGCTAACAGGCCTAAAACATGTCCTGGCTTGCCCCACCCATCTGCTGATGNAGATGATCCTTGAGATCCCTTTCAACCTTACCATTCTATGATTCTATGATTCTATGTTTTTGAATGCTATGAATTCCTAGGGCAATCATAAACACGTGTTGGAAATTGCTACTCTGAATGACAACCTAGAATCATAGAATCATAGAATGGTAGGGTTGGAAGGGATCTCAAGGATCATCTCATTCCAACTCCCTGCCATAGGCAGGGACACCTCCCACTAGTACAGCTCACTCAAGGCCTCATCCAAACCTGCTGCTTCCTGTCATGCTCCTGACACTTCAATCCCCACAAGGATCTTTGCATTTCAGCACATTCTTCAAAATCATTATTGCTTTTGTTTGAGGTCAGACAGCAGCACTCATTTTCAAAAAAAAAAGCAATACTTTGACAGAGAACCCCTGAACATTTGGAAAAGAAGGTCCCACCATCAGCAGCATGGCCAAGTCCCACCAGCCCTGTTCATCAGCTGCTGAGTAACACATTGCAAATCAAAGTGTGTTTTGTTTTTCGTTTCACAACTTGTTTACACTGTACTGGCACAAACATGCTGGATTTTTGTTATTACTTTTGACTTCACCACATCTCTTGTGGGCCATAGCCAGCTCCTTAACATTCTTGTGGAACAGTTTTCTGCTATACTGGACTGGGAGAAAAGGTAATTGCATCAGAGGCAGCCTTTTTTGCTTCACAGAACAACTTCTCCATCCTGAACCACGTTTGTGTTTAACTGCAGCATATATTTGGGGGTTTTCACAACTGATAACTCATTAAAATAGCATCCTAGCCACCAGCCATGACATACCATCTGGGAAATAAAGGGAGTCTAAATTTTAAACCAACCAATAAATCAAGATAAGTTTTCAATCCCTTAGCTTTTAAAACAAACAAGAAAGACACCAAAAGCCAACAACGTTGTGACACATTAGCCAAAATTATTCCCTCCTCAGACTCAAAATGAGGTCATTGAAAAGCTAGGCCCTACCACTCACTTTTATTGGGAAAGCAGATAATTCAGCAATTATAGGAAAAGCAGCTCTGCTGGAGAGCCCAAAAGGAGCCTGGTGTCTTCTGACTTCCACCAACCTGTCATCTGTAATTTGGGAGCATGTTGAAATTTCTGGACAGACTCAGCCTCCTCACCGTCTCAAGGATGCTGTCTGTTGCAGTACAGAAACAGCAAGGATGGTGTAGTGGTTTGGCCCCAGCTGGGGGCCAAATGCCCATTAAAGCTTCTCTGTCACTCCCATTCTTAGATGGATAGGGGATAGGGGAAAATATAACAGAAGCCAATTATAAGATAGAAGCAATTAAATAAGAATCATGATAAGCACAGGCAATTGACCACATGCAGAAGTGGAAACAAAGAGAAATGTTATAAGGCTTCCAGGATACCTTATAGTAGCCTTCCAGTATCTGAAGAGGGCCTACAGGAAGGCTGGGGAGGGACTATTGACAAGGTCTTGTAATGACAGGACAAGAGGCAATGGGTTTAAAGTGTCAGAGGGGAGATTTAGACTGGATGTTAGGAGGAAGTTCTTTCCAGTGAGGGTGGTGAGGCACTGGAATAGGTTTCCCAGAGAGGTTGTGGCTGCTCCCTCCCTGGAGGTGTTCAAGGCCAGGTTGGAGGAGGCCTTGAGTGAGCTGTACTAGTGAGAGGCGTCTGTGCCNCACTGGAATAGGTTTCCCAGAGAGGTTGTGGCTGCTCCCTCCCTGGAGGTGTTCAAGGCCAGGTTGGAGGAGGCCTTGAGTGAGCTGTACTAGTGAGAGGTGTCTGTGCCTATGGCAGGAGGTTGGAACTAGATGATCCTTGAAGTCTCTTCCAACCTTACCATTCTATGATTCTATGTTATTCTCTACTTCCCATTAACAGACAGTGGTCAGTTGATTTCAAGGGGGGCTTCTACACATAATGGTGTCCTGGAAGGCTAACAGGCCTAAAACATGTCCTGGCTTGCCCCACCCATCTGCTGATGGGGGAAGCAATGGTGGAAGAAAAACAAAGGCTTGGGCCATTATGTCCTCACCCAAAGCTATAAACAGGTACCCACAGATGTTTATGCACTTGTGAGTCTTGCCCAAATAAAGGTAAGCAAGCCCTGGTTTCACCTAATATGGGCATTTTTGCAAATGCCATTCTGATTGGTGAATCTCTGTGGCCAAAGGAGCCACTACAGTCAGGCAAATAATATAAATTGAGCTGGGTTGCAAGCAGCTGTGCTGCCTCTGTCTCACTGTGACTTACCCTGCTCAGATAATGTGCTCTGCCCCACTGCTTTCAGATTGGGCATCATGTTCTGCTCTCCCTTGTGCTTCAGAGCATCTTAGCTCTGATGTTTTAGGCTTGAACTACCTGGAAACCTCAAGTTTACTAGGAAAAGGCTTTAAGTGCCTCACAATGTGGCAAGAAGCACCACTGACATCGTGCTCTCTGCACATCTGCAAGAGATGCTGCCTGGACCTCTGCAAACCCCTGTGTTAAGAGGAACCAGGATCAGGTCAGAGATCATCCACCTCTTTCCCAGCACCCTGCTAGAGCCTGGGAAGATCTAGAAGCCTCTCAATAGCTATCAAAATGCTGAACAGTTCCAACACTGCTGTGAAGGAACCAGGGACTATCTCTGAATTCTACACCACTGCTGTGAGTAAAACAGACTTTCCCTAGGACTCCAGGCTGCCTATTTATAAGTGGGGCAAAGCTGTTTTGTGATTAAAACTTTTCCAGTTTTCTGATTTTCCTAAATTGCCTATAAGCATCCTTGTGAATGTTTTCCTGACGGAATTAGAACCCAAATTTAACTAGTTTGTATATTGTTTGTGGGCAGGGCTTTTTGGATTTATTTTATAGATATTTTATAACTCCTGCCTCATTAATCACCCCAACTAATTCAAATGGTTGCTCCAATTAGCACAGGAAGGACATGGAAGTGTTGGAGCAGGTCCAGAGGAGGGCCACAAGGATGATCAGAGGGCTGCAGCAGCTCTGCTATGAGGACAGGCTACAAGAGTTGGGGCTCTGCAGCCTGGAGAAGAGAAGGCTTCCAGGAGACCTTAGAGTAGGCTTCCAGTATCTGAAGGGGGACTTCAGGAAGGCTGGGGAGGGACTATTGACAAGGTCTTGTAATGACAGGACAAGGGGCAATGGGTTTAAANGAATATTTTAATAGAGAAAATTACACTATAGGCTGTGAAAGGAAAACGTCATGATGTCTACTTCACTCATACACTTGCTGAAGAATTGTTTGGGAACAACAACCAAGACATTAGATATGTCTCAGTCTCTGTCTGACTCTTGTTGGATCTAGCAACTTCTGGCTCTTCTGATGATTAACTCTCACTAACCACTTTCCTTCTAACCTCCCTGGCCAATCCTCCAAGCTCAGCTTGCGTGTAAGGCAAACCTTGGGGTAAGGTGTAGGGGTGGGGAGAAGGTGGAAAGGTGGTTGGGAGCCCCTCCTGGGGACTCTGATTTCTGGGAGGGGAGTTGTGTTTCTCTATTACCTTTAACTTGTATATTTCTGTAACTATTCCTGTCTATTGTGTATATCTCTGCTTGTACATTGTGCTGAGCTGTAAAGAGAGCTTCAGTCCTTAACTTCTGGTCACTTGAGTTCTAGTCTGGGTCATTTTACAAAGTGTGGGGGTCAGGGAACTCCCAAACCATCACATCATGAAAGGACAAACGTTCAGCACTGGGGAAATCAGTGGTGGTACTTAACACTTCTGATTTTTTTAGGCTACATATGGCTGCTAGGAATCTCATCATCAGAGCCTTGGCCACAGTTTCAAACTCCTAACGTTGTGAGCAAGTGTGCCTGAAAAGGCTGCTGCTGATGGCAGCTCCATCTGCTACTTGTTCACAGCACATATCATCAGGAGACCAGGAATGACACTCTCCCAGCTTTTCATGCTCTTGCACTGCTTGGCATCAATAGGATTTCAGAAGCACATTCATGTCTCTGCTCAGAGGGGAGCATGATAATGCACTTGACATGCCAACATGCCTTCTCTGCAGACAGCAAACTGGCCTGCTCTTTACTTTATCATCAAGAAAACAAAATCCCGTGGGATTCTTTTCTCTCTGTTGTGTTCAGAGGCAGATGTTTCTTCCCTCTGCTTCTCAGTGCTGAAGTCCACTGCCTTTAGTCAGTATTTTCCTTTAATCAATATTTTCCTTTCCTTTCCTTTCCTGACAGAGTCATAATCTACCCTTCCTTTCCATTTTTGCTGTATGTCATTTTTGTCTCTCCCTGCTCTGCTTGGACAAGATCCAATATTTTTGCTTTGGAGTACCCATCCTGTGATAATTATGACTGGTTGAACACCTACTATCGTTTTAAAACCTTAATTCACCCTTTAGGGCACAGCAAGGGATGTCACTTACTACAGGGTAGTTGTAATTTGTGCACTCTGGGCTAGATGGTTGACTTTCATTTAACTGAGGGATTTGTGTAGAAATTGGCATCAACACATGATATCCATGGTCCAGAGCATCAAAGGCCCAAGTTTACTTGGTGTAAATTGGGTTGTTATTCTTGTCCTCTTGCTCTGAAGGGCACGGATTTCTGAATTTTATCCCAACATGCATATACCTGAGTGGATGCCAGAAGATAAGGGACCTCAAGGAACATCTAGTTCCAACCCCCTGCCATAGATACAGACACCTCCCACTAGTACAGATCACTCAAGGCCTCCTCCAACCTGACCTTGAACACCTCCAGGGAGGGAGCAGCCACAACCTCCCTGGGCAACCTGTTCCAGTGCCTCACCACCCTCACTGCAAACAACTTCCTCCTGACATCCAGTTTAAATCTCCCCTCTGCCAGTTTAAACCCATTGCCCCTTGTCCTGTCATTGCAAGACCTTGTCAATAGTCCTCCCCAGCCTTCCTGTAGGCCCCCTTCAGATACTGGAAGGTTACTCTAAGGTCTCCTGGAAACCTTCTCTTCTCTAGACTGAAGAGCCCCAACTCTCTCAGTCTGTCCTCATAGGAGAGCTGCTCCAGCCCTCTGATTGTCTTCATGGCCTCCTCTGGACCCGCTCCAACACTTCCATGTCCTTCCTGTGGAAATGTGAGACATCAGACCAAAGTCTAACTAATGTGACAGAATGACACATTCAAGATGAACTCCAACTATTTCTGTGGTCATGGAAACAGAGACTACATCAAAAAGCCTCACTGCTAATCCCTCTGGACAGGACCTGGACCTGGACAGGACTATGCAGTAGTCCTCTCCAGTGTGTTTCCTTCACATCAGCACTGGTCTGTGGTTGTGTGAATTTTGAAGACAGTGGCTCCTCCTGAATTACCCAATTAGTCTATCAAACAATATCCTGACTTCATTGGAATTTCACATCCTGAGTTTGATGGTTGTGTTATCCTCAGTTGTATTTTTCATAAGGCTGTCATGGCAACAAAGGGACAGTGAGCTTTTCCAAGTCCTGCATCCTAGATGAAATGAAATGGCTCTGGTTATTAAAAGTAGCTGCCATTTTTCAGCTTCTTCCACATGGTTGTGTCTAACTTATTTGCTAAGCTTCATGATCTCCTCCTTTCCCCCCTTCTATAGAAAAATGTGAAAAGTGAGGTGGTGCTTATTTTTAAATCATAACTCTGTATTAATAGCTAACTGTATTGCCTGTGTTGTCAGAGTATTTCCATCCTCTTGGTGGAGACTGCTTCTGCCAAATTGCTCTTCTGTTCCATCTAGGGCAGGCTCAGTCAGGGGTTCCAGCATCCCCAGTACACCAAAGCCTCAAACCAACAGCCCTTCCTCTGTGTTTTTCAGTGTGGACATTGACACCTCACCTCCAGCACTGAGCTTCTCCTTGTCCCATTTGTTGTCATTGCTGTCCCAAACTACAGCAGGTGCAAGTGATAATGGAAACATATTTTAAGTATGAATGGACAAATTGCTGCAGACTCAGGCCTGAAATATGCTGAATTAAAAATGACAGATAAGACACATCTCCTGCCAAGCAATGTAATGTAGTTGCCTGTGAGATTGTTGTTGCTCATATCTTGTTTGTGGCAATTTTGGCAGCTTACTTGTAGAGATTCATGGTCATAGAACCATAGAATGGTAAGGTTGGAAGGAACCTCAAGGATCATCTAGCTCCAAGTCCCTACCATATGCAGGGACACCTCCCACCTGAACAGGTCACTCAAGGCCTCATCCAACCTGACCTTCAACACCTCCAGAGTGGGAGCAGCCACAACCTCCCTGGGCAACCTGTGCCAGCATCTCACCACCCTCACTGGAAAGAACTTCCTCCTAACATCCAGTCTAAATTTCCCCTCTGCCAGTTTAAACCCATTACCCCTTGTCCTGTTGTTGCAAGACCTTGTAAATAGTCCCTCCCCAACCTTCCTGTAGGCCCCCTTCAGATACTGGAAGGCTACTTGGAACTAGATGATCCTTGAGGTCCCTTCCAACCTTACCATTCTATGAGGTGCACATAAGCAGTGAACATGTATTGCTGGATTTCACTCCTAGGATATGGCAGAGTGAAGTTATATGATGCAGTACCCAATTTCAGCCAAAGCAATCTTTCACAGCCTTTACAACCTTACAGACACTCTGAATCCTGGTGGGAGAATAGTCAGTAATTTTAACCAACATGACACTTTCAGTGATTTACTTTTATAGGCTGATTTTGCAACTGAAGTTTTGGCAGCCAGCTTTTACCAGTTTAGCCAAACCTGTAAATAATTGAGACAAGAACTATTACTTTTGCAATTGTATGTGCTTCGAGCTGCTGCAAACACCTGATCTTCCCTTCAGTGCCCATAAATCTGCTAATTATAAGAGACATGAATTCTACAGCACGTGGAGAACTGTGGGATTTCTCTTTTCAGTTTGATGTCTACTGGTGGGCATCCAGGAGTGTAAATCTTACAGGAGAAATTAGAAGCAAGAGCAGGTAATGTGAAAGAAAAATTATAGAATCATAGAATGGTAAGGTTGGAAGGGACCTCAAGGATCAGCTAGTTCCAACCCCCTGCCATAGGCAGGGACACCTCCCACTAGTACAGCTCACTCAAGGCCTCATCCAACCTGGCCTTCAACACCTCCAGGGAGGGAGCAGCCACAACCTCCCTGGGCAACCTGTGCCAGTGCCTCACCACCCTCACTGCAAAGAACTTCCTCCTAACATCCAGTCTAAATCTCCCCTCTGCCAGTTAAACCCATTGCCCCTTGTCCTGTCATTACAAGGTCTTGTCAATAGTCCCTCCCCAACCTTCCTGTAGGCCCCCTTCAGATACTGGAAGGTTACTCTAAGGTCTCCTCGAAACCTTCTCTTCTCCAGTCTGCAGAGCCCCAACTCTCTCAGCCTGTCCTCATAGCTGAATACTTATCAAATCTACTGGCCCATGGACCCCTCCACACCATACTAAGCATTCCAGGTACAGACAAGCATCAATTAATATTTTTTAAAATCTGGTTATCAATTATTCATGAAGGAAAATTCTAGTTGAGTTCAAAACCAAACAGAAAACAGAGTATGAAATTAGCAGGCTCCAGAAAAAGAGGCAGAGGCAATATCACATAAATGTCAGCTTCAGGCTGAAGCTATGAGTATAAAATGATAGGATCAGCTCTCTTTATCTTGTATGGTCTGAAAACACTATTTGATACTGCCCAGCACTTTCACAGAGTGCTAGGCTTAAACTCTGCTGTTCATCTTCCTTATCTGCCTGCTCATCAGTGTAGTCTGTAAATGTCACAGAATCTTAGAGGTTGGAATGGACCTGCAGAAATCAGGTCCAACCCACTGCCAAGCAGGATGACCTAAGGTAGTTAGCACAGGAATGCATCCAGGTGGGGTTTGGAAGTCTCCAGAGATGGAGACTGTGCTGGTTTGAGGCTGATTGGAATGTTTTAATGGAGAAAATTATATTATAGGCTGTGAAAGGAAAACAATGGTGATGGTTACTTCACTCATAGGCTTGCTGAGATGTATAAGCCAAGAACACAAACATAGATAAGGCACTCCACTCTCCCAGAGAGTCTCAGGCTGTCTAACTGTTTCGGTCTGGACCTCTCTGCTAACTTAACTAATCACTCTACTTCTAACCTCCCTGGCCAATCCTCCAAACTCATCTTGTGCGTAAGCCAAACCCTGGGGTAAGGTACAGGGGTGGGGAGAAGGTGGAAGGGTGGTTGGGAGCCCCTCCTGGGGTCTCTGATTTCTGGGAGGGGAGTTGTGTTTCTGTATTACCTTTAACTTGTGTATTTCTGTAACTATTCCTGTCTGTTGTGTATATCTCTGCTTGTGTATTGTGCTGAGCTGTAAATAGAGCTTCAGTCCTTCACTTCTAGCAGGCTGAATCTAGTCTGGGTGATTTTACAAAGTGTGGGTGGGCAGGGAACTCCCAAACCACCACAACTGCTTCGATATCTCATCTCTAATCTCAGCAGCTAACACCTGAGCTTTGCTTTCTGCTGCTGGCTGCTGCTTTGTTTACGTTTGTCCATCAGAGATAGAGAGTGGGTAACTTTGACCCCTTCTGGGCAGTTTTCTTAGTCCAGGAGGGAGTTTGGATTTCTGTACTATTTCTAACTCGTGTAGAATTGTGAATACTTGTGTATATGTGCTATAAAAACAGCTCCATCTTTCTTCTGAACCATCTGAGTTAGCCTGGGAAATTTCAAATAGTCAAGGGGGGGAAGTTCCTAATCCACCACAGAGACTCCATAATCTCTCTGAGCAGCCTTTCAAGGGAGACTAACCTTAATCCCACAGCTCTCTAAACAGGTTTCTTGGTTAGTTACAGTAACTCCTTCTGTGAAGGCAGAAATAGCCCAAAGCCATGTTTTCCCAGAAAGATTTGACACAAGGGCTCTGCTTTCCTCCTTTTGGGGTCTGTTTGCCTGAGTCAACCTGAAGAAAATCAAGGTCTTGGTGGTTTCCATGAGTGTGAATGTAGAGGAATCATAGAATGGTAAGGTTGGAAGGGACCTCAAGGATCATCTAGTTCCAACCCCTTGCCACAGGCAGGGACACTTCCCACTAGTACAGCTCACTCAATGCCTCCTCCAACCTGGCCTTGAACACCTCCAGGAGAACTGTTAAATTCCACAGAAAATATTGTTGCATGCAACTGCTCAGAACACTGAGTATGGTATTGTACTTAAAAACCTTACAGCAAGATCTTTTGTTCCAACAGAGTCACCTTCCCAGTGTTCTCCTTCAGAGTGATTTGAATGCCCAGAAGTGTCCCTGGATATTCATTTTGTTCAGTGAGGCCCCAGACTTTTAGACTACTTCTAAGTAGCTGCTTGAGCCTCACCAAACCAAATTGCAGTTAGGTAAACACTGTGAAAAACAAGGCACACCACATAAACAGCTGCAAACAATGTCATTAATAGAATAATATTAGTATAGTGATAGGCTTAAGCACCCTCATTAATGAACCTCATCAGTTCACACATTGAAAGTACAATGCAATTAGCTTCTTCCACAACTGCTCCACATCCAATGCCAACTAGCAAAGCCAATTCCCTGTACTGCAGAACTAAGTTCTTCAGAAATGTACATGCACGTTTCATGATGACTTCCTAATTGCCAGCACAGTGCACACAGGGTCCCTAGAGCAATGTCTGATTAGATATTAGTACTCACAAGTAAGTGTGAATGAATTCCAGGTAATTTCATGCACTAATTATGCATGTATTAGTTTTGCTGCATTTCTGAGAACAAGGTTTATGAAAATGATCCAATACATTAGCCATGAGACACACTCATGGCAGTAATCAGGACTCCTTTGCTTTTAAAGTAGGTCTTGCTACACTGAGGCCCATTAAATGTTCTTTGCTTTCACAGGGACCGTGGTGCCAGCAGAAAATCTCTGTAGAGACTGTCAAACCCAGTGAAAATATGGAAGAGTTCCTGAAAGAGCATAAAATGATTAGGTTTCCAGTGCAATGACTGTAAAAGGGATCCATGAAACTGATTTGCAGCAGGGAGCCTGAGCTGCTGGGAAAAGAATCATAGAATGGTAGGGTTGGAAGGGACCTCAAGGATCATTGAGTTCCAACCCCCTGCCATAGGCAGGGACACCTCCCACTAGTACAGCTCACTCAAGGCCTCCTCCAACCTGGCCTTGAACACCTCCAGCGAGAGAGCAGCCACAACCTCCCTGGGCAACCTGTTCCAGTGCCTCACCACCCTCACTGGAAAGAACTTCCTCCTAAAGTTTGAACACCATCAACTGACATGCCCTGTAAATTGAGATTCAGGTCTAAGTACTTAGGAAAACCTAAAGAAATCTAAGGAAAACTTTAAACTAGATTCAAAGGGGTAAAGGGACAAAGCCAGGCTTGCTAGTGATAAGCCTGAGGGCAGCGTGGTAGTGTTTGATGGATGACATTCCAGCAAATTCCTTCAATCTGATGTCTCAATGGAGGTGGGGGATGGAGATCTGTGTGATGGTAGAGACACCCTGTTGAAACCAGAGAAGCCCCTGAGAATAGTCATGTAGGAATTAGGGCACCCTCCAAGGAGGTGGCGGGATCAATAGCCCAGCTCAAGTGCATCTACACTTAATGTACAAAGGCATGAACAACAAACAGCAGTAGCTGGAAGTCATTGTGCTGCAGGAACTGCAACACAGTGGCCATCAAAGAAACATGGTCAGGAGTAACGAATGGCTGGAGAGCAGCTCTGAGGAAAAGGACATGGGGGTCTGGGTTGATGAAAA
>VWZE01024225.1:47372-63333 GCA_013396675.1 Eubucco bourcierii | reverse complement strand
CTTCATCTCAACTTCCAGCTGACTGAGTTCTAGTCTGGGTCATTTTACAAAGTGTGGAGGGGTGGGGAACTCCCAAACCATCACAATAAATCTTAAGAGGAGCAGCTGAAGGACCTGGGCCTGTTGAGTTTGAAAAAGAGGAGGCTGAGGGGAGACCTCATTGCTATCTACAGCTACCTGAAAGGATGTTGTGGAAAGGTTGGTGTTGGTCTTCTCTTACAGGTAATCAGTGACTGAATAAGAGGGAATGGCCTCAAGTTGTGACTGGGTAGGTTTAGACTGGCCATTAGAAATTTTTTTTTCACAAGACAAGTGTTCAGGCATTGGAATGGGCTGCCCAGGGAAGTGTTTAAAGGTCATTTGGATGTGTGCCTGGGGATATGGTTTAGGGGTGAACCCTGCAGAGTTATTGGTTTGACTTGGTGATCTGGAGGGTCTTTTCCAATCTGAACATTTCTGTGATTCTGTGAAGTCAACTTACTTTGGCTTTTTGGAAAAAGAGACGAAAACAACCTCTTGGATCAACATTGCAGTTTCTGGCAATTTCTATAATAAACTGCATTACAACTGCTTGGTGTGCTACTTGCTCCATCAGAGCTTTTTTCTGAGGAAAAAAAAAAAAAAAGTTAAAGTTCTGATTTAAAGATAGTTCCTGTGATTGTATTTTTTAAATGCAGCATAATTTTCTTTTGTTCTAGTTCCTAAATACATAAGAACTGATGCACAGGGACACAAGGAGACCGGTCATTAGCTATAACTATACTTACGTGGCAGTGCACTACAGAGTTCTTCAATGAAGCAGAGAGGGTGGAAAGCACAGTTACAAGAGCTGACCAAGTTGAATAGCTTTTCTATAGTGCAAATGGCAAACTGTATGCTTTCAAACAATTTACACCTTCTTCATACCTGTTCACTTTCTAGATGAAAACACCACAATGTGAGATATTTAGATGTTTCTTCACATACAAGATATGGGTGATCAGACAGAAATCTTTGACTATCATCCCATCTGCTCAGCATACCTAATAAGAGAAATGTAGTTAAGATATTCTAAATGGATAAATTATTTAATGAAGCACAGAAGTCACTTGCATTGATACACCAGCATATATAACACCTTTACAATTCACCAACTTCAGAATGATAGCATGCAGTTAAATTTGGGGACTTTATTCATATATCTAACCAACACAAAAAGAGTATTACAAAAGGGTGTAATCAAACTTCAAAGATTCTAAAAGTAGATTTTAACAGTCACAATTTCCTGTATTGTAATGCATTTTCGTGCATTAGTTTAGACAAAAGTAATTTTGCCCAGGTCTTAGTTAAAAAGCCTGCAAGAAAGTATTTTTTTTTCTTTTTCTGCTGAAATGCACAGCAGTGGAGAAGTCCTCTGATTCCACTATCATTACACTTAGCAGTTCAAGTATGTGAGAAAACTTACGCCTTTTGCTCCTGTTTGCATACTCCGAGTGTTGCGCCTCAACTTCATACTTGCAAAGATTGCTAAGACTGACAGGACTAGAAACCCCTTCTTTAAAATAGTTAAGATCCTTAAAAGCCAAATAGCTTAGTAAAATTCACATTGTACAAAGAATTGTATTTTGTCAATTCAGTACTGTTCTTGATTGCTCTAAATTCCAGATACGGCTATAGTATGCCACAGGCTGTAATTTACAATGGAACGCACGTCAGAGAACCATCAAAAATTTGCATTACTTTACAAGATCTGCTTTGTGCTTAACTGGGTTCAACAGTTATGACAGAGCTTAAGTGACACCTAGTGGATAATTAAATATAATTTTAATAAATAGAAAAATTTCATGCATACACTCTCAGGCATTTCTAGGTATTTAATCAGTCATTACTCTTGCACCTTAATGGCCACCAGAGAAACATTTATTAAAAGGAGATGCCTATGGATAAATCCTATGCAATTCTACACAAGCCACTTCCATTTCTATGAATGTCCCTGTCCTTTGACTGAACAGCAAAGAAATTTGACAGAAATTCAGTTTTTAGGTCTTAAGTTCATTTGAGCATTAATTTTCAATTAACAAAGCAAGCGGTTGCTGCTTACAGGAACTAACAAGCTTCCACAATTTACATCTTGTTTTGACATTACCTGTCCTTTTGAAATAAAGCTGAGCAAGGTCTTGCATTTGTTAGCATTCATTCTGTAAAGCAAGGAACAACCCTACACAAATTCCATACAAGTTTCAAGTGCAAAATGTTGGAAAAAGCACACTCACCGAAGTGCCTAATCTTCTGTTCATGTTTTTGCATAAGTGGTTCAGACACATTTTCATCTTCTATTTCTTTTCTTTTTTGATTAATAAAACTCTGAGAAAGAGGAAAATTTCATTGTCACAGAAACTCAAGACATGCTCCTATGTATCACAGAAGGGTATTACATTTGTTACTATTTAAAAGGCTCTGTTCTCATTTTAGAGTCATGTATATATATACTTCACATGGTTTTCTTCAAAAAGTCTAATACATAATAGCAAAATTGTAAAGTCTCTCTATAGTCTACTAATCAAAGACCTCTGAGACTCTAACTTCATTCCTCTGGTAGGAATGTACTTTACTGTCAACAAGTAAGAATCGTGTGCTTTACAGCCCAAGTGAAGCTGAACTGGTGAGAACAGGAGAGACACTAGGTGTTGAAATTAAGTTATGATTTGACTGAGAAAGAAAAAGATTTGTACTAAACAACCTGTGTTACAGCAGTCAATACTAGATGCAAACTAAGTTTCACATTTTAAGAGTTTGGCACAGCGAACAAACATTCTTCATTTGACGAAGGTATTGCTCAGGAGATTTGGCAATACTTGCTCTACAAAAAATCATACAGTGGTTTGGGTTGGAAGGGACATTTAAAGAACATGTAGTTCCACCCCCCAAAAGCAGGGCCATTTTTGAGCAGCACATCAGGTTGCTCAAAGCCACATTCAACTTGACCTCTACTGCTGCCAGGGTTGGGGCATACACAAATTCTTTGGGAAATTTGTTCCACTGTTTCACCACTTCCATCATAAAAAAATTTCTTCCTTATATCCAATCTAAATGTACCATCTCAGTTTAAAGCCATCATTCCATCTCCAATCACTACAAGTAGAGGGGGAAATAAAAAAAAAAAATCTAAAAAATCTCCACCTTTCTTGTAAGTCCGCCTTTAATTACAGAAAGGCCACAATCCAGTCAATAAGGGCACTTCAGCACTGTCTTTTCTACTGGCTGCACAACTCTAGCTCTCATCTGTTCCTTACAGGAGAGGTGTTCCACCCCACTGACCACTCAAGTGGAAGGAGAAAAGAGGCTAAGACTTGCTTTCATGCACACTGATATGAGTCATACCTTATTGAAAACCTCCTTACTAACAGGGTCTGTGTTCCATAGATTCTGTCTTTCACTCTGATTTAGTGCTTCTTCTTTTCTTCTCCACTCTTCCTCTCTCCATCTCAACTCTGCAGCCTCGGTCTTTGCTTGAGCTAATTCCTGATCGCAGGATTCTGAATTATGCAGTGCTAAGCTACCAAGTTTTTGCTGGGCTTCTGCTAGGTTCCATGTGCATTCTACAGAGTGCTTCACAAACTCTCTTTCTTTTTGGCAGGCTAACTCAATCCCTTGGCTGTATGTCTGTGTGGAAAATGAGACATTTATTGAGAAAAAAATTTCCAGTTTAGTTTGTATGTGTGTGGACATGCATAAATCCCAAGGACAACGCACCCAGAAGGCACCTCAGACATGCAGCATTATATCGGCAGGGATGATGAGGCATGGTATGGTACAGCTTGATCTTTTTTTACAAAGATTTCTAATTCAACTTGTCTTAACTTTGTCAAGTGCATATGCAAAATCACGGATCACATACCATTATCATTACTACTCTCCAGACTGTAAAAATAATTCTGGCACAGCTGAAAGCCCTCTGGCTATCTCTGGGCTGCAAAGCTAGCAACAGCAAAGACTGAGAATATTCTGAATATATATACTGCTGAGAAAAAAATATCAATTCTGTGATGTCAGATCACAATAGTAAAGTAATTGCTGCTGCCTGCATTCCATGGATTAGGACCTAACAGATGTCTAACATCTTCCCATGAACTGACTGTGGAAGTGGAATTTAAGTTATGAAGCAGCTGAGGCCCAGCACAAGCATATGTTCCTTTTGGTCAAATCTACTGAGGTCACCACAGATAGCTGGAAGAGATAAGTGACCTCTTCAAGCACCAATACTTATATTACTTCCAGGTGTGTGCTGTCAAATTCAGTAACTTAGGAAATTATCCTCTAAAGCACATTGCCATGCTTCCTCAGCAAGAGTAGGGGAAAACCATAAAAACGCATTAGTTACTCAGCCTTCCAGTGCCAGTGCCGAATGAAATTTGTGGTGCCGATAACCTCTGGCTGAGAGATACGAAGAGCAAAACAAGTTGTGAAAGATTACTGGGAAGAAATTTGAATGCAGGCAGGTACACTCATGCCAGCTTTGGGAACTGCAGTATTTGCGCGTTTTTTAACAAAATGAAAATGCTGCTGTTTGGAAAGCCAATATAATGGTACCTTCTTCCAAGATCATGTATAATTTCTCACAGTGCATTTATAAAATGTCGACTTGCCTAAGGCAACAGAGAAACACACTGTCCATAAATCTAGTTGCTTTTAAGACATAAGTACACTGGGATAACTCCAACCCAGCTCCCTCCACCACCTGCCAAACCCAGAATTGTTACTCACGGGTGAGGGAGCACACGAGACCTCACCCAGACCCCTTCAACGGTAGCAGCGAATTTGCTGCTTCTGGCGTGCTCCAGGGCGGCGGAATGGCCCCGGAGGGACGCAGACACCTCCGCACTCCCCCACCCCTACACGCGCCGGCATCCGCGGTGACCCGAGGCCCGCTGCGCGCAGCGCGGTCCAGCTGCGGCCGCAGGGCAGCCGAGGAGCCCGAAGCACCGACCTGCTCAGCTCCTTGCCGGCCGGGGCGGGGGAACCGCGCCTCAAACGACGAGAAACGGCGCGAGGCCGCCAGAACGGCAGGAGGTGGGGGACACAAATGTACCTGCACTTCTGGCAAGCGCCGAGGAGAAGTGGGAGCCTGCTCCCGCTCTTCGTCCTCCTCCGACGGAGGGCCGGCGTTCCGTGAGGCCGGGAGCCAGAGCGCCATCCCCAACACTGAGCCCCACCGGTCGCCCGCGACGCTTACAGACTTCGCCGGAAGTGAGGCAGCACGCCACTTCCGGCAATAGAAATGCGTCGCGCGCTCCCCAAGGCGGGGCCGTCGGGCGGGGCCTGAGCCAGCAGCACCAGTAAGAGGCGAGGCGAGGCGGGGCGGGCTGTGCCGGGCCAGCAGACCTGCCTCTGTGCCCGCCCCTTACCCGCGGGAGGCGCAGCGCCAGGCCTGCTCGCTGCTGCGGTGCGCTGGCATCACACTACCTATCAGGCCTAGCCGCCGCTAGAGACCGGTGGCCAGATTAACGGCAGCGCCTCGCATGTCCGTGCTGGGAGCGGCGTTGGCTCTTCCGAGAAGGCGGAGAACCGTCTACCTCCCTGGAGGCTACAGCAGGGCGGGCGCTGAGAAATTACACATTTCTGTATATGTGTGTAAGAGCTGTATTTAAACAAAACAAAACAAAACCCAAAACCCAAACAAAATGCGTCCACGATTGCAGCCTTCCGGTGCCATCCATCGCCGTGAGGGGCGCCTCCAGTGCTGGGTCCTTGCAGCCGCCGTGGCTGTGGGGGTGAGACGAGCCCACTGTGCTGCCACCCTGACCCAGTAGCCCAGTTACCACTCGAAGTAATCATTGCTGCAGGTCGACACTGATACGGGAAAAGTGGCTTAGAAAATGTAGGTAACGATTGACTGTATAAGGCATCATCAATCAGGTATACACAGAGAAAGGTGGTTTAAGCATCAGAAGGCCCAGAAACACTCCCATGGAGGAGAAGAATACTGTATTCAAAGATGAGAACATCAGAAGCTTTGGCCAGGAATGTGATCCACAACTGGTGCCAGATGGACAAAAGACTAAGAGGGCAGACCAAAGAAGATGCCGAGCCTTCATCAAAAAGACTCCAAAAGATGACAACCAGGTGGCAATGAGCATGCGTGAAGAGGTGGGACATTATGGAAATGAGTTCCAGGAAATGATTGTAATAACCTATTCCTAGAACTAATTGTACTAACCCTGCCCATGCACTGAATCTGTATGATTTTGTAGAATAAGTACCTTACCTGAACAAGGTGCAGGTGTGCAGGGTTTTGGAGGAGTGATCCCCCCTGTCACCTGGTGCCAAATAAAGATGCCTTTTCTGAGTGTTGTGGAGTATTCATTTTCCGTAAGTCAACACGATGAGGCTTCAAGCAGAGCTGAGTGTCCCGGGTGACATGGAGGGAGAGGGGAGCAGAGGCGGGTAGCCCCTGGCAGGTTGTGTGATAGAGTGGCTCAAGGAATGGGGTGGTGGAAACTTGTCACTGCGCTTATTCCATGACCCTGAGGTACCACACCACTCCATACAGTGAAGACACACGTGTATGAACAGGTGTGCCCGTGTATACATACTCTATGTATATGTGCATGTATATAAAAATATATCGCTTTTGAATAGTTGTGTATGTAAGGAAGTTCTTTCCAGTGAGGGTGGTGAGACACTGGAACAGGTTGCCCAGGGAGGTTGTGGATGCTCCCTCCCTGGATGTGTTCAAGGCCAGATTGGATGAGGCCTTGAGTAACCTGTACTAGTGGGAGGTGTCCCTGCCTATGGCAGGGGGTTGGAACTAGATGATCCTTGAGGTCCCTTCCAACCTTACCATTCTATGATTCTATGATTCTATGTGAATGCACCTTGACCTCTTAGAGCCTGGGAGCTGGGTGGAATTTTAGAAGGTTGGTTCTTACCTAGAAATGGAACTTAATGTAAAGTGAAGACATACTTTTGCAGTGACGATACCCCCGTGAAGATTAGAGTATACCCCCATGGTAGCTACAATTTCCTGTCCTTGGGTTGTTTAGCTCTTGCTCCAGACAGGAAGCACTGACAAGTGCTTTGGGGTTACAAGCATAAAATCTGCTAGAAATAATGTGCAACCACAAGATTGGAGTAAATGTGGAGGGTTTTTTGTTATGTGATGTTTATTTAATTAAGCAGATAACTGTTATGCAAATGAAAATTACTAATATGTTACTCATACTAGGTTTTCTAATCAAATGTAATTAAAAAATGGTTGTGTTCACTCGTTTATTCCCTTCTAGGTATCAAAAGTTTCTCTTGCATATAATGCTAAGATCTATGAAGTCAGTCCCTTTTACATGAGAGAATAAAAAAGTACAAAATACTAAATGAGAGAACTCCCAGTGATAGATCTTAATCTGGCACCATTTTGAGATTATCTGTATTAAAGCCAAGGGCCTATTCAGTCCCTTCTGAGATAGAATCCTGCAGATTTACAATGATGAATGTATGTGTAAGGCTGGACTAAGGAGTCTCATGTGAATGCATTTTTTTCTTAAGGCTACATGTCCCAGTGTGTTTCTACCTGAGAAACAACATTTTTTCTTAGTGTGTATGTCATGGCGTCAACAGAAGGTGATAGAGTGCTTTCCTCCTTTTGTCACTCCCTGGTTTCATGAGAAGATGCGCTTTGAGAAGGTGACTTTCACTCGTTATATTCCCTGGGCTAGAAATTCTAATACCTTAAACCTCATAAAATCTGTAGCTCATGCACAATCTTGTTTTTCTTTGCAAGCGATACATCCTTCTTGTTTCATGTATATTTCACCATAATGAAGTATTTGGCCTGTTGGAGTAGTTGTCAACATTTCAGATTTTTATAGTCTGAAGCTTTATCGTCAGTGGTAGAGACCATCTGTCACATTTACAATTTTTACCTAATTCAGGAATGCCAGCAGTGTTCGTGACAGTAGTTGAACTGTCAGTTACAATTGTTCTGGAAGCAATGTGATACCTCAGTTCTAATATGCCTATCATCCATCCAAGACTTTTGGTCATTACAGCAGATGTGATGTGAATAAAGACCCAGATGATTGATAGTTTTTTGCTGCCATTTTGCATGCCGCATTAACACCTGGATGTAATGTGAGCAGGAGTCTTCCAGTGTGTTTTTGCTGTTCTGTGCTGTATGTTTATTAGTTGTGGTTGTGGTCAATGGTATCTTGTGCTTGAAAATTGGTTTTGTTTTTGTTTTGTTTTGTTTTTTAATTATATAAGACAGAATGGTTGACAAGCAAAATCACAAGGAAGTTGTTTCAAAATGGGAATAGACAAAGTTTAGAGGAACAGTGTATTTTACAGAAATTTCTTTCAGGCTCTTCTCCATGCTTTTTCAAACCACTCTCTATATATCTGCCTGTTTCTCCAGGATTCTTTCCATCTGTCTCAAAAGAGGCCTTTCGCAGAAGGGGTAGGGGTTGGAAACAACCTCTTAAGATGATCTAATCCAACCGCCCTGCTGGAGCAGGATCACTTAGAATAAATTACATAGGAACATATTCAAGCAAGTTCTGAATGCATACAGAGATGGAAACTCCACAGTCTGGGCAACCTGTTCCAGTGCTCTGCCACCCTCCAAGTGAGTATCTTTTTCTTATGTTTGCGTGGAACCTCCTGTGTCCCAGCTTGTGTGCATTGCCCCTTGTCCTATCACTGGACACCACCGAGAAGAGTGGCACCATCCTTGTGACATTCACCCTTTAGATCTTTATAAGCATTAATGAGATTCCACTTCAGTCTCCTCCAGGCTAAACAGACACAACTGTCACAGCATCTCTTTGTAAGGCAGAAAGACTTTGTAAAGTCAGAGTTCTCATTTGCTTCTTCGAAGGGGTTGGAATTTCATTTGAAGGCGTGGAAACATTGTCTTTGAATAAGACATAATTCTTTGTAGTTAAACAGAGAAGACTAAAGGCAGGCAAATACATCTGAGTTTATTTATTAAAATACATTTAATAACTGATATATGAGTTTTATTTTTATAAGATAGTTGTACAATCTTTGCATAATACATAGGAACATTCAGAAACTTCCTCATACCTTCTCATTTGTCTGTAATCCCTGTGGAAGATTACCTGTACTTCAAGGTGTTTGCACTAACAGCATTTTTTTTTTAATTATTTGTATTAGAATTGGCCAAGAATTCAAGTGCTTTCCAAACACAGATTCCCTAATTGTACTTTTGGTCTTAGAGCTCACAGAATTGTACTTATCCTACTGTAAACATGATCATTTTTTTCCTGTGAAGAACAGACTATTCTGAAGTTGATACAGACATGGACAAAGAAGCAATTCCAGCTTTAAAGTTTTTGGTTTTGTTTTGGTTTGGTTTTTTTTCCTCAGAATATTGCATACTTAAAAATGTAAATGGTATCCTAAAAGTACACAAACACAGATACATAGTATTAGTTAACTTTGATTTTACTTAGCAGTAGCCTGACAAAGAGTAGGAGAATTTATTCTGAATAGGTATTGAAATTTTCCTGTGAGTGCCAGATTGAAAATTAGTTGGTGTTACAACCAATGAATTTACTCCTTCCTGTTTCCCTGAAGGTACTTGAAAGTGCCATAGATCCTACTTCAGTAACTGAAATTCTTGGAAGTATGATCTTTAAAATGCTTAAATAGTTGAATAACTGAAAATGATGAAGTAGGTTAATTTGTTCCCATGATCTGTCTGTCTACTTGTGTGACTTTCTAATGTATATGATGTGGTACAGAGTGCTCCCCTTACACATTGCTCTGAACTGAGCCGTTTGAGGGCCAACCTTTACTACCTCCACTAGAGTCAATGACATGCTTTTCCTTTTCTAGGCCAAGCTGTGTATAACCTAGTATAACACCAGGCTAACCTGACAGGTCTGCTTTTCAACTTTTTCCCACCAGCAAGTCTTTGTTTTGAGGTCAGTGGCAAATAATGAATTTAATCACTAGACAGTCTTTTAGAAGCCAAAATCTCATTTATTGTTTGTAGAGAGAATTGCGGGAGTCAACAAAAATAATCATAATGCCAATCACTCTACCTTCAGTTTCAACACTAAGTAACCTATGGCTAGATTTTTAAAGTCATACTTACAGGAGCAGGGGTTGTATTAATTTAAAGTGTATCAATCTTTTAGCTTTAATTCAGCTAGTACACCTTTGTCCTTACTGAATCTCAGGTTTTTGTCCTTCTGGGACAAGCCACAACTGTAAAGTCGACAGAAAGTCAAGCCAGAAGCTTGTCCTGTAAATCCATCAGGTGTCAATCACAGAGTTACCTTGTGCTAGTATTTCTTCTCTGTGTGTTTCTATTTTAATTTTCTATTTTATTATATTAATAATACTATTAGAATAGTATTTTAAATTAGAATGGACTAGCTCTACATCTGTCTTCTTTTTTCTCTTTGTTTTGTCTGCTTTTCTCTTTCCTTTGCTGTCCTTCCTCCATCTCTTCCTGCAAAGTTAGTTTTTGAGTAATAGTAAGTAGTTTTTGAGGAGCAAACAGTACATCTACTTTAATAATTCACCTACAATAGTAGAATTTATTTTAAAAATTCAAGGTAATGTAATGAAGTTTGAATTAATTCAGTTTGTATCTTCATGTAATAGGTTAAGTACATATTTTCCCACACGCTATTTAATTTGTGACTGAAAAGCTTTTAGTGGGTGTTGGGTTTATGCCATAACCCCTTGTAAAGGGTTAAACCTCCTGGTGGGGGTCGAGTGGTCTGAACTTGACCCCAGGTCCTCCTGACTCCTCCCAGGGGTAGTGACCCCAGGTGTAGTATTTATCCCACTCCCACTTCCTGTCTGTTAGGATCAGACATATTGTTTTAGTTTCTTTACTCTGATTTTCTTATTTCTAGTAGTAGCCTAGTTTCCTAGTAATGTTCAAAGAGAACAAGAATAATAATGTAGAGTTCATTTTGGCAGATAGTACTGCTAATCTTCTAAAGACAGCTAGTTTTTATAAGAGGTAAAAAGGCAAATGGATTGCTGGGTGACAAATAAGTGCTGTTGTTAAGGTCCCTGGTTATGGGACATTCATATATATCCTACAACTGCAGGCAAGTTCTTATTTTTCTACCATGGCAAATTAAAAGTACATTGTGTTCCCTGTTTTGTAAATATTTCTTGTACATTTTCTATATATATTTTTCCAAAATGCTTTGCTTCAGATATTAATGTTGTCTTTTTGCTTTTAAGGATTTTTTGGTATAATTGCAGATTATGATGACATGTTTGCTGAATGAACTTTAGAATGTTGTAATCTCATACCAGCTTCAAAAATTTGCTCCTGCAGCTGAATAATTAGAATAATTAATTGTTTGCCAGGTGAGACAACTCCTGATTAAACTGAAAGCACTGAGAAATTAGCTGGCCCAAGATTTAACATACTATATATAAGCACTTGTGATATGTATCATCTCAGAATGCATACATCTCTACGCATACATCCTCTGTCTTAGCTTTGGGCATCTTCATCCCTGAAGTATTTCAGGGCAATTGAGACAGTTGCAGAGTGGCAGCACCAAACTCCAGTGCTGCTCTGCTAAAAGAAATCCTTCAAAACTATTTAAAAACATAACTGATTTCACTCCATTGTGCCCTCTTCATTTCTTGTTCAGAAAACAAAGTAAGCAGGTGCACCATAATCAGAGCACTGGAGATAAAGTAAATAAGGTATTTGCTAGACAAATAATTAATCTCTCCCATCTATCAGGAAAAAGAAATCTGATGTTGCTGTGTTCTTTCTTGCATACAAATGCAGATCTGAGTGGTTTGGTTTGTTTTTTTCCTGTGGGTTTGCTTGTTGTGGCCTTTAAGAATGTGAACTGAAAGTTTCCTGACAGAAAGGAGGACATTATACTAAAGTGGAATTGCATCTTAAACATTGCCAACATCAAATAATTCTAAGTGATTCTGAGTACCTGTCATTCCTGCACCACTCTTCCTAGGCTCACTAATGTCCCAACCACTACTTACTACTAACAGCATCTTTATGCATGAGGAGAGGGGCAGCATTCCATCAAAATCATTCATAATTTACTAACTTCTGATTGTACAGCTATTAATGAAAATTCAAGCTGTTGATAATAGCTGATGGCTATTTTTCTGTGAGTGCTTTTTTGCTTCTTTCACAGTAGGGGATGGCTTTGCATTTTATCAAGAGAATTATATAAGTCTCCCTGTTCCTAGAGTACAAGCTGACTGCTGCATATCCTGGTGTGGATAGAGAATTACAGATGAAAGCTTCTTCTCACAAGTTGCCTGAAACATGTAATTATCATACCTGTCTGAAGGAAGAAACTCATCTACTTATTAGCACCTTTGTGAGGACAGGAGTTTGACTGTTTCTTTGGAGCAGAAGGGGATGCTTCTGTGCTTTTTGAATGTGGAAATGCTTCAGAGAATGTACTGAACGTGAACTCTGACCACTTAAATCTTACTTACAGACAGTAAGGATAATCTCTCTGGATAGGTATACTAGAAAGCCTAGTAGTAAAGGTTTATGTTCAGTTATGTTCCTTCATCCACAGATTATGTGAAAGAGGCATTGAAAAGATGTTCAGGTTTCTTTGTACCAATTTGCTTCGATGCTAGTTTTCTATCCTTTCTCTCTCTCCCATGTATAGGCCTTGTTTTTTCACTCTGCTTGTTCTTGCTCGTCACTTAGGGGACTTTATTTTTCCTATCTTTGTAAATCCTGCCAGTGACTGTTATTGCTGTGGTTCATTGTTTCCTGAAGCAACAATAGCAGCCTAAAAATATTATATTTCATCCCTCTCACTGCACTATGCATTGAATTATGCAAAAGAAGCAATAAAACTGACTTGAATTCTATTAATCTGAGTCCATTGCATCTTAGAATAGCTTTGAACAGAGAGGAGCATCTTTTCTCCAGGCTCAATTTTTCACTGATTAGTTTTCAAAGTTCTTGTAGTTACTCTACATAAGAATGCCATTATTTCACATGAAAAGCTACATTTTTGTGCATAAATTGCAGGTACACAAGATACCAGACTTCGTAAAAACTAACTGTTGGGAAGTTCTTCCAACTGCAGAAATACTTTCTGTGCATTTGGAACGGAAATTTAGAAACACGTGCTCTGGTTAAACAAACGTTATGTTACATGACTCTTTACTTTGGGTCCTAAGAATGATCTGAATGGAAATAAAGTGCTAATATATTGGTAAGGGAATAGGTGAATTGAGGGTACCCTCAGACTAGCTCAAATCCAGGCAGTGAAATGGCAGCATCACCTCATGTGTGTGACTGAATCTGGGCCTGTCAGGTGCTGCCTTCAAATCACCTATTCCTTTACCAGTATGTCAGCATGTGCTGGTTTCAGGCTAATTGGAATATTTTAATGGAGGAAATTATACTATAGGCTGTGAAAAGGAAACAATGGTGATGTCTACTTCACTCATAGGCTTGCTGGGATGTTTGAGAATAAGAATACAAAACAAAGATAAGACACTCAGGCTTGCAGACACTCCCAGGCTGTCTAGCAGCTTCTGACCTTCTCCTCTCTGCTGAGCAATCTCACTAGCCAATTTCCTTCTAACCCCCGTGGCCAATCCTCCAAACTCACCTTGCATGTAAGCCAAACCTTGAGTTAAGGCATAGGGGTGGGGAGAAGGTGGAAGGGTAGTTGGGAGCCCCTNCTAGTCTGGGTCATTTTACAAAGTGTGGTGGGGCGGGGAACTCCCAAACAATCACACAGCACTGTCTTTTCCTTCAGGTAGAGAGCTTATTTCTTTGCTTCTTCACCACTACTGGTCTGTTTTCCTCTGGGTATCAAGGGTAGGGGTAAATATTGTTTGAAGGTACTGTCCTTTGATTTCTCTGTCAAGCTTGTGGAGGGAAGAGGAACTGCTAAAAATGCAAAAGTCAGAGTTGAAGGCATGTGAACAGAATTTTTTTTTTCCAGTTTTGTTTTTTTAAAGTAGAGATCATTAGAGTCTTTAACAGTATTTTTCATTACATTACCTGCCTTGAAAGCAATTCCTTTTTGAAATTAGTTCTTTGGGCCACTGTGATCCACTAGGAAGACTAGTGTGCAAATGGAGCTGCTAATGAAATATTAAAGAGCTGCATGTCTGCTCTGTAGTTCAAAGGATTCTACTCCCTGTTCTTCACAATATATGCTTTATGAGGAAATGCTCCGGGGCAGTGATAGTGCCTCAAGCATATGTTTTGATCTTGCTGGCCCCATGCATCACATTTCCCTTCTTGGGTGATTTATACTTAAGATATCAAACTAACATCAAATTACTGCTTTTCATTGTAAAATTTCTTTATAATTGTTGTTTGCTGGTGGATTTACCACAAGTCTTTTTTCACCTACAGTGCCTCTCTGCAGGTCTTTTGACCTGCAGAGCAGTGAAAAAACTGCTTTTCAATTCTGCAGTTGCAATGATGGATCTGAAATGTTCTACAGGGGGATGTTTAGAATCATAGAATCATAGAATGGTAAGGTTGGAAGGGACCTCAAGGATCACCTAGTTCCAACCCCCTGCCATAGGCAGGGACACCTCCCACTAGTACAGGTTACTCAAGGCCTCATCCAATCTGGCCTTGAACACCTCCAGGGAGGGAGCATCCACAACCTCCCCGGGAAACCTGTTCCAGTGTCTCACCACCCTAACTGTAAAGAACTTCCTCCTAACATCTAGTCTAAATCTCCCCTCTGCCAGTTTAGGCAGTGGTTGCATTTTAGATCCTTTACCCTCAATTTTTATTTTTAAGGGAATCGCACCAAAAAAGGAAATCTCCACAAGAACAACCATTACAGAGCTGCTACTTTACTATAGGAGGAAGAATTTTGTAAGTATTTATTACAATAAGAATGCAGACTTGGTTGTGGTTTTATAACCATTGACTGTTAGGGTCTACTTAATTCTTGCCTTTGTAGATATCTAAGATACATTAGGTAGCAGTGGTAGGTAAGATTTAAGGCAATGCTTGAGGGCCTAGATTTTGTTGTAAAAGCATCAAATCTAACTGACTGAACCAAGACCATCCTCCTGGCAGTTATTATCTGGTCTCTCCCAGATGCTTTTATTTACTAATTATTAAGCAACTCATTCCAGGGAAAGCTCAGAAAAAACCAAATAATCCTCGCATTTGTTTCAACTGGATGTAAGGCTTAAGCAGATACTGATCTCTGGATTTTATGGCATTTTGATGTTCCCTGTCATTTGCTGACAGCTGTTTATTACTAGCATTTACAATCGCTTCTCTTTGCGTGCTTTTGATTGGTGAATTTGTGCTTTTTCTCTTTATCATTACATCTCTGACCCAGACTGAATTGCAACCCATTAGTCCTCAGATGAAAATGTGCTACCAATGCTCTTTGTGTTTTGTTTAGCGGCTTTATATCTAATAGGTTTTCTATTAGATAATCCTGTGGGGGGAAAAAAAAATTCTACCCTCCCTGATGGAACAGAATGCTCACAGCAGATAAAGTGCTTCTATTTGAGTAACAGCTGCTGAATTTGGCCCTCATAAATTGTCTCTTGACCTGAGGTAGTGGAACGATTTAATTGGGTAAGCTCCCAAAGATGACAGGATTTTAAGATTTTAATGAAAGGTCTCAATTGTCTAAGATCACAAGTGCTTTTATGAAGTACTTCATCTTCCTCTGAGCTCTGTTAGCCAGGGAACAGTCTTTCAGCATTGAACTCTAGGTGAGAAGTTATACAACTGAGATACCGTGGAAAGAGATAGGATGTATGCGTCAATGCTGATACCTCTCTGGTTTTGACTTTGCTACACTTCAGTGCAGAATCACAGATTCTTCTATTTTGTGCATGTAAACATTCAAATTTTGCTATCATGCAGTCAGTGACTAATGGACTAATTTCTACTTAGTGCTTAGGCTTCTTTGCTGGTAGTTGCAAATGGCTTGTACCTGGTTGTGAAGGTTTGGGAGTTCCCTGCCCCCCCCCCCCT
>VWZE01024225.1:11339-23764 GCA_013396675.1 Eubucco bourcierii | reverse complement strand
TACAGTGAGGGTGGTGAGGCACTGGAACAGGTTGCCCAGGGAGGCTGTGGCTGCTCCCTCCCTGGAGGTGTTCAAGGCCAGGTTGGATGAGGCCTTGAGTAACCTGGGGAGGTGTGCCTGCCTATGGCAGGGGGTTGGAACTAGATGATCCTTGAGGTCCCTTCCAACCTTACCATTCTATGATTCTATGATTCTAATGACACCTATGTTCTGAATTTAGAGAGTAAAACATCTTTAAAAAATACGCAGACTAATGCTGTTCTTTTGGAAGGAAGGAAGAGATTATGAATTAGCCATTTGTATGCTATTCCAAAATACATTGGAAATAATTTAAAACTGATGAAGACAAGAAAAATATAGTAGTAAATAGCATTTGCACTATCATGCATAGGGTGATTTGAAATAATGCTACAACACTCTCCTCTCCTGTTAAATCCTTGCTATGCAGACTAGAAACAAACCAGAAACACAAACCAAACTATTTTTCTAAGTTTATCTGCTTTTACGTAGAAGATGTTTTGGAATTAAGGGTAAATACAGTTCTCAGTCAGAGACAGATGAAGTTCAGATCTTTCTGCAGAAACTTCAAACTGGATCCTATAAACCAACCCATGCTTACTTCACGGAAAACTGTGTGTACTTAGGTGTACAATTAAAATGTACTGAGAGATTTCAGACTGTACAAATTAGATACACATAGTCTTACCATCTTTAATGTTGCAGGATGCTGAAATACTGTGTTTTGAAATTGGTTTATTTTTTTTCAAATTAAGCACTGACATGCAAAAGATCAAATGGTCCTCTTGACTTTAGCTGCTCAGATATATTTACCTGGATAGTTAGGTGAGTCTCAGGGATGAATGAATCCTTCAATTTATGCATTTATTTTGAACATTGTGCATTGATTCCCCAAAGCACATGAATGTGGAACTTTGTGGGCATTAAAATTAAACAGCCTGCCATAATTATATTTGAAATCAAATGTATGTGAAGGGTCTCTGAAATACTTCTATGTTCCAAGGTCTCAAGCAATTATAGCAGTATCAGTTTCTAGTGAAAATAAATTATAGCCTCAAAATACAAAGTCCAGAACTGATGTCATGTATGACCCTGGGATTTTTATTCTGTCCTCACAAGATGATATTCTGATTGTTACTACATTGTAATATTGCTTTATGATTTTAGAATAGCTGATAATGATAGCAGTAAGTCATGGAACTATTTCTTCTGCCAAAAATAGGCAATTAAGAGAGAAGCACCAACAGCACAATAATTCAGAAGAGCATAAAAAATCAACCACAAAATCTCACTTATTTCTTATTTGAAAAAATTATCTTTTTAAAAGCAACAGACATTGAAGTTTTTGTTCTGTGTATGAACAAATGATAAATTTAGTGGAACATAAATAGCAGCATGCAACATGTACTGCTACAATTCTGAGAACTCTAGAAAGCAAGCTAACAATTTACATGACAGTGCCTAAGAATAAACTGAATTCTGCAGAATGCACAGGAACAAATATGAAGTGGTATGGGTGTCATTGGTTGTCTAAAAAAATATGTTTATGAAACTGAACATTTTAAGTATGCTTACATTTAGAATCACAGAATGGTAGGGGTTGGAAAATCATTGAGACCAACCTCCCTGATAAAGCAATTTCATCTACATCAGGCTGCACACAAAACCCCTCTGGGCAGCCTGTTCCAGTGCTCTCTTAGAGAAAGTTTTCCTGAAGTTCAGATGGAACTCCCTGTGTTCCAGTTTGTGCCCAGTCTCAGTTTGTGCCCACTGTTCCTTGTCCTGTTGCTAGGCACCACTGAAAAGAATCTAGCCCCAATCTCTTGACACGTGCCCAATTTATAAACGTCAATAAGATCTCTCAGTCTTTCCTTGTAAGAGAGAGGCTCCAATCCCCTAATCATTTATGTAGCCCTCCACTGGACTCTCTCCAGTAGTTCCTTGTCTCTCCTGAACTGGAAAGCCCCAAAATGGACACAGTAGTCCAAGTGTGGCCTTACTAGGGCAATATTTACACATATCTGCTTTTCTAATACTGATTGCCACTACTGGTTTTCATTAATCTGAAATAATATTTATTTTCATGTGTGAGATGCAATTCATAGCAAGCAGCAGAAAATTTTATACCAAAAATCACAATCAGCAACTGAAAGGAGAAATTCTAATTGGATTCAGTTTTAAGATTTCTGCCCCTCAGAATCCCAAACTGGCATTCCTTATAGCATTCAGAGATGCCGCTGCTAACTGCTTTTGGAAGAGACAAGGGTGGAGGCAAGACAGAGTTTGATTGCTGTGCCTCCTACTTTGATATTCCTCCTCTGGCACTGGTAACATGCCTGACACTGCAACCATTAAAAGTGGGAGTCTGAAGATGTTTAGTAGCCAAGTGGACCAGAGGCACTTAAGTAGGTATGCTCCCTCATGGAGGGAGTGACCTGCATGGAATGTAGAAAATGAGATGTTTTGCAGACAGTGGTGGGTGGCAGCTGGTAAGGCCGAGAATGAGAAATGTGATGAATAAATAAAGCTGGGAAGGTGAGATAGAAGATGAACTGGAGAGGGAATACAAGACACACCAGACCTCATGCTTTTGCATACATTTCTTGATAGGGAATACAAGAAATATGTTTAGGATAACCTGTAATTCTCAGGACCAAGCTTAAAGGGAGGATGAGAGACTTCTACAGAGGATGCTGATGAAGGGAATATGCTGCAAAGCCAAGCAAATAAGAACAAAGACCAAAAAGATGGAGCAACAGTGCTTAGAGAAAACAAAACAAAGAAAGACTACAATTTCCGATTGCCAAGAGGTAGGAGAAAGGGTGTTCTTGCAGGCAGGAAAATGTAGAATAAGCAACTTTTCCCTGCATCTCTTCAAGGATGTAGAGATGAACACCCTTACTATGTATGATCTTTTTGATGGCACCTGGGAACCAATTGTTGTGCCTGTCAAGCCTATGCTTACCAGCTAAATGGGAGACTGTATGCGATGCAACCGAAATACTCTGGAGAAGGCACTGAGTCTTCACATACATCTTTAGTAAGATACACCCTGCCACAAGAACAAATCACTAACAGATAAACAGCCATAAAACTTACTATCACATCTAAACCTGTAAAACCTGCTATCTGTTCTAAAACTCCAGTCAAAGGGCCATAATAATCAACCCATAGTCCTCCTCTGTGAATAACACAGAAGACTTGCACAGAAGTGCTACAATGTCATTCTATAAATGACTTCTACCTAACTTTATAATTTACATGGAAAATCTTAGTTGTCTTGATTTACAGTCCCTTGAGAAGCATCGCTGTTGCACCCTTAAAACATCTGATTTCTTTTCCAAGTCTAAATGGACCTTCGCACACAAAAGAATGCGTTATGCATTAGACAAATACAACTTGCACACATTAATTTTGAAAAAGTCATGATTCAGTGCTATTTCTGGAGCTGTAATTTGTATTTAGAAAGTCATTCTATTTTAAATTATTTTGGAACAGCTTGTCCAAAAATACTGGGTTATGCATAACATAAAACAGCAACTTGGAAATAAATATGATTCCATAGCAAAGATTAATGCAAAGAAAGAGATCCTTCCTGATATTTATAGAGAACTTTGAACTTAAGAATTAAGATTGCTTGGTTGTCAGAAAGTGTGAATTATGTTTGAAGAATAGCATGCATATACATGAAGTAGGGGGAAGGAAGCTCTTGAACAGCTTTGGATCTAGCCTCTAGACAAAACATGAATAACTCAGTATATTCAAGGAATTATAGGAGTAGATGCTAAAGCAATAAACTGAAGTAATGCTTCACTGAACTGGAAAGAGAAATTTAAATGCATTTAACTTCTTGGGACTGTAATATCCATTTATCTGTCAAAAGGGTTCTTTGTAGAATAGCCTTCAGAAATATATCATGACCTAGTATTATAATCTATATCACTTGGAGCAGTTAAGCTGACCTTTCTATGGCTCCATGTCTGCAAGGCTCCACATTGTGCAGGTGTAACCTCCTCTACCTGAGACTTACACAGAACCAAGGGTCTATTAAGAGAATAAAAAGTATGTTTTGTTGCTTGGCCAAGTTTTTTCAGGCAGCAACTGCTGCTTCTGAAGCTTTGCCCGACACCTCTGCCTTGAAGGAGTAACTAACAAACCGTAATCACCAAGGCTTTTCTTAGAGTCAGCTGCCTGCTCTGCATTGAGATGGGAAGGGACCAGTTTCTTGGCATAATTTATTGCAAGCTGCACTTACTATGCATTTGCACCGGGCAGTGGAACTGGGTCCATGCTGGTGCACCTTAGGCCTACAGGCACTCCCAGGTATTTGTGTATTTTCAGTAGGCTGGAAACTCCCAGTAGCTGTAATTCACCATCTCATCCTTTCTCAACTTCCAGTATCCAACAGAAGCACTACTGCAGTTAAAAATACAGTAATTACACCCGCTTAAGCATCAAGTGGAGCAGATGAAACAATGAATACAAGAATGGTCTTTGCTTTTTTTGCCTTTTTTTTTTTTTTTGAAGAATACAAGGCAGTGACCATTAAAAGAACCCCATGCATTCAGTGAAATGTGCATTCTAAATATCCTCACATAATTTTCCCTGGCAAGAATTTTTATCTCTTTGAAGAGGATGGGTGTTGTGGATGATCAACTGAGCTCTTAAAACGGCATGTTTAGTTTCATCTGTGAGCAGTAACATACCCACTTAGTACTGTAGCCATATAGAGACCCAGTTTACGAAAGATTTCCCAGTCCTCAACTTCTATTATCTTCCCAGCAATTAAAAAGATGATACCAACTGGCATATACCTAGAAAACAAAAACAACATTATGAAAAATTGATTTTCAGAAATACTGCATGCTCACCATAGAATCATTCCTCGCACAGTGTAACTTTTTACAACCGATAGAAGTTTTTTCATATTCTATTACACAACTGAAGATTTTTTAAATATTGTCATACAACTGACTTTATTTGCTTAAAGCAAGACTGCAATAGAGGTGATGAAAACACAATCCTGTCCATAGTCTAACAAGTAGTGTATAAGCTGGCGTCACAGAATGCACAAAACTGGAAAAGGGTATAGGTTTTATACTACTACAGCAAAAAATACGTGCATAGCCACAAGCTTAGTTGGAGGTCAAAGTCTTCAGGTTGGAGACCACAACCTGTATGTTCTACAATTGCACACAGATGGTAAAGGCCTTCTGTGCTTAGAGCAGCTGCCTTACAGCACTTGGCACTGTATGTGAGTCACCTGCACAGATTAAGAATGATTTTGGTATGCTTGGATTGTACAGCAATCAGTGTCTTGCCTGATGGAGAGATCTCCATCCCCAAGCAAAGTCACACAAGTCCATAGTTTATGGACAGTAATAGCTGGATGGGTTATTGTCTACAGAAAATTCAAGGCAAAAATCACAACTTAGGCTAGCACCAGCTCGCTCCGTTCATTTTGCTAGCAGACAGTAGGTTGTCAGAGAGAAGCTGCTGCTTCAGAGCTTTGAGTAGTACAAATTAATTTGTGACTAAATGAAATGTATCAATATTTATAAAATATATAGATTCATAAAATGTGTGTGTGCTACCTCACATGTAAAATAGTACCTTGTCCTTATGCAAAGAAGGGATGTGTAGTTCCTTCTGAGCCCTGACTTTGGTAAAAGCAGGACTAATGCCTCACACTACCAGAATCAAATTCTACCTTATTCAAGACAACAGCTCCCACATCTGTAGAAAGAGAGACCCTACAGCCCCAGTTTCAGGCACATGCAAGACAAAGGGTGGTCATCTAAGGAGTAGAATCTTCTATTTGTGGCATGTACTAACTCTCAGGACTCATTAGTGGTAAATTTTCTGCAGGGTGAGAACCCTATTTCGTGGGGTTTGTGACAGGGCACACCCAAGTCCCTGCCCCACCGGAGGCTTGAATAGGGAGTGAGACTCTTTCCTCCCATCCTCTCCCCCGCTTCCACCCCCACACCTCCAGTTCCGGGGGTTTGGAATGCGTAAAGAAGTAGGCGCGAAGTTCCTTCCCCCATCCCTGCGGACTTGAAGAGGGAAGAGTAAATCACCCCAGCATATATATATGGCAACAGGATCTTGCGTAGCATCTAGAAGAATGCTGAAGAGAAAGCGCACGGTCCCCGCCTTTGGACCGCCGCATGCTTCCTGCCTACTGCAGGGACCTGCCTCTGCCGTAACTGCCACTGTTCGTGGGCACACTGCCGAGCACCCTGGCTTTTCCCTGCACTGCCCCACAATCTTTGCCTGTGGAAGTTGTGTCTACAGTCAGTTTGGACTCTGACAGGTTTACTCGCGTTGCATTCCATGCTGTGTTGATCCATCGCTGAATTACAATTTGCAGTTCCAGCTCAGACGTTCCCTAGGGCTCTGGCCTGGCTTTTATTTAAGTGGGGCAAAACTGTTTTGTGACAAAGCTTCTCCCATTTTCTGATTTTCCTGAATTACTAAATTACTGATAAACATCCTTGTGAAGATTTTCCCAAATGAATTAGAACCCAAATTTAACTAATTTGTATGTAGTTCATGGGCGGGTCTTTTCAGAAATAAAATAACTACATATTTTATAATTCCTCCCTCGTTAACTGGCACAACCAATTCAGGGTTGTAATTCAGATGGGTACTGAACTGTCTGCCTAGCACAAGACAAGCTTCAGAAATTAATTTACCTTTCTTTAAAGGCAGGAAGAACTGTGCAACTAAACTCTGCATATGTTTACTGTTTTACATGCATCTCAGTGTGTGGGGAAGGGAAGAAAAACCCATGGAAGGGTCAGATCTGATAATCTAACATTTGTGTGGAACACAGGGATATGAGCAGAGTTATTAAACAGCTCAAGGCACTACAAGCTCACCCTCTGGAAAAGATTGTGTGTGCTCTTATTTCTGATCCCATAATTGTCACCTACATGGACAAAAGCTACGTGAAGAGCTGTGAAGACTTTCTATCCACTACCAGATGAGTTGCTACATTTTAAAACTGTTTTTCCTGCCAGAGAATGAGACAATATTGAGAGAATACTGTCTTAGAAACTCTATTAACAGCAGGTAAATGATGCCTACGTGTACTTTACATACATTTTGGATTTTGCTTTGTGCTGTGGCTTGCATATTAATATAGTTTTAAAGAAACCTAGCTCCAAGAAGAGCTATCCTGTGAACATAATGGCTACCAGGGAACAGTGCTCAAGGCTGAGAAAGGCATGTGGGTGCTTCTACAGTACTCAAATGCTTCTACAATACTCAGATCACTAGTGCAGTTGAGCTGGTTTGATATAAATCTCTACCAAGAATATCTGAAAACCTCTGGTTTCTTGTGTACAAACAGGACTGTTTCTGTAGTGTACAGTAAATAGAAGTCCTGTTCTCCAGTTTCCTCAAAAGGATCTGTAGGAAGGAAACTTTTAACCAGCCTTTCTCTTACAGTTGTTTGCTTTAAAGCTCTATAAAAAGCAAATGAATTGTGAGTCTGCTCCTACCTGTTCAAAGACAACATCCACTTTAAAAAGTTGTTAGAAAATGCCAGAATATCCTTGGACTTACCACATAATTATCTGAACTATCCTCATTGTGGCTTCATTCAGTGCATTGAAAAAATCCACCAGCACTTGTCCTTTCTCTCCCATTTTCCCAATAACCATTCCAAACACGAGACAAAAGATGATCAACCCCAGTACATTGATGCCATCAGAATACATGCCCACGATTTTGTATTCTTGGGTTTTGTTCTATAGATTAAGAAGAAAGAAGTTATGTCTTGAAAACACTGAATTTACTTTAAAGAGTTCTAAAATGAAAACACATTGAGATCTTTCTTTGGAAAAGCACAAAGCTCTTCCCTAGTTGCTCCACTCCCTTTCTGACAGTATCAAGTAGGCAAGTTCAGGAATGAAGGTAGAACTAAACTGTCTTTGAAAGCTTTGTATCTGAAAGCTATGCAAGAATCTGATCAAACCCTAGCAGAAGATAAAGCACACCTTACTCTATGTTGCCCCTTCTATAGACTTCTGACACCAAGTATGGCAAGACTTACTACCTTCTGGTGGAGAATGAAACATGGCTGACATAGAATCCTTCTGAGCAACTTGAGGGTTTGTGTCTGGATTTAAGACCATTGGATTTAAGGCCATTGGATTTAAGAATTCTTCGCTTCATCCTGCTTCAGGATCTAATTCATGTCTTTTCATATAGCTTATGTTCCCATGCTTTCCTTACTATGAAACGAAATTTGGAAGGAGTATATTAAAATGCCTATTGATTTGTTCATACTTCTTTGCTCATGTTCTATTGAAGTCCTTCCTCCTTCTTCTCCAGTCTAAGTTCAGGCTTTAGAAAACGTGAACAAACCTAATCAGAGGCTTGTTAAACCTCTTCACTTCTATTTCTTTACATGTTTGGTTTCCTTTTTTTGCAGAGTAACAAACTATTAGTTAACAAACCTTTTCCACTGTCTTACTTTCCATTTAAAAAAAAAAATTATATTCGTTCTGCAGTGCTCAGTTATCACTACTGCTTAAACATTACATGCTGCTATAGACCTTTCCACAGCAAATGTTCTCTTTAATTTCTCAGCAAATCAACAATTCATTAGCATATACATTTAATGGAGTGGTATGAATAGATGATTTTCTTACATCATCTATTATGTTTGGACTCAAGACCTACTTGAAGATCCTCATATTCACCTCTAGCATTTCCTTACTAAGTTTTGTTCCCTTGCTAAAACCTGTCCATGTACCATTTCCTTCCTTTTCTCTATCACTCACCACACAAACTAAGCAAATTTATTCAGTGTTCGTTCTCCCCACTTCATGTATTATGAAGGAATATAAGAGTAAAGGTCACACCTCTGAAGCCTCTGCTGTCGTAGCAGTTGTGACAGGTTCTTCCATAAATGTGGAGCTGTTTTTATCCGTGCTAGTTGTAGTATTGATTTTTTCACGTTTGGTTTTATACTAGAAAGGTATTAAAAACAAATAAAGGAAGAAAACAAAACAACAGAGGAACTTCTTTAGAAACATGAGAAAACCAAGGAGTGTAAAAATAATGGAAAAATTAATTACTCTGACTTGAAGGTAAACAGACAAACGTTATTTCTCAGTTCATGTGAGACATCACAGTTATGTACTTCAGATGTACTTAGTATAACTATACCAAGATACATGGCAGTCATTCATTGTGGTTGAGCTCACCACCTATTAGTCCCTTTATCCCTTGTTATAAGGCCCTGAATGTCCTATACGCCAGGTAGACAAACCCAACAAATTTCTTCTTCCCCCGCCTAGCAGTCTCAAGATTCCTGGGCACCAGGCTGACTACTTCTCTCCTTGCTGGCCTGCAGGATCCCAGGCACTTGGGCAGCCGCGTCTTCTACTACAGAACAGGGAAGTGTAACAGCAGTTAAGAGCATTGTGTGTGGAATTGAGCAGTTTCAAGTACTGAAGCAGAACCCGAACCAGAACTACTATTGAACAGTGAGGCTATGATTCCCTGGTGACCAGACAGACCCCCACTGTCATCTGCTTCCTCCAAAGTCTGAGGGCCAGACTTCTTTTCTTCAGTTCAGTGTTTTTCAAGGCCAGGTTGGAGGAGGCCTTGAGTAACCTGTACTAGTGGGAGGTGTCCCTGCCTATGGCAGGGGGTTGGAACTAGATGATCCTTGAGGTCCCTTCCAACCTTACCATTCTATGATTCTATAAGATTATGATTGCTGTGCTGATACAGCAAACCACGTATTAAGATTTGACCCTATCTACAGAGGGTCCAGGTGATTAAAAGCTGAGCTAAGTGGTAATGTTATAAAATCATGCTACACTGATGCTTATAGAAATCCCATGCTATTCTGATTATAAGTACTGTGCTATCCTAATCGTAATACCCTGTTAATAAAATCAAGTCTTAATTATAACTACGTGCTGTCATCATTTTGACAATGATCCCTAAAAGAACGTTGGTCCTCTTAGTCAGGTGATAGTAATTAACATATCAGAAAAACTGCATATAAGTTTTTTAAACTGGAAGTACATTCCATGCTGTGCACAGTAGGACAATAAATGTAATTTCCTGGAGAAGCTTAACTACCTCACATACCAACTGCAGCTGCTGGAGAAAACAAAAAAACGGAGGAGGAGAATATCACAAAAAAATGAATCTATACATTTATGGATAAGGATGACTGAATGTTAAACACATCTAATATACAGACAGCCGTTTCCTCTTTCACCTGGCAAACCACACTTTTTCTGAAAGATGTCTCAAACAGACTCTACCAATAAGCGATGGACATTAGACATGAGGGTTTCTAAGGACATGTATCCTCATGACTTGCTTCTGTTGTGCTGCCACTCAGCAAGACCTAGGCAGGCAGGAGAGCTGGGTGGGGACATGTGTAGAGTCTTGTATTTGGGAAAGATACGTGTACTGGTATAGGTTGGGAATGGACCTGTTGGGAAGCAGCTCTGAGGAAAGTGATCAGGGAGTCCTGGTGGACAGAAGGATGACCATGAGCCAGCAGTGTGTCCTTGTGGCCAAGGAGACCAGTGGCATCCTAGGGTGTATTAGAAGGGGTGTAGCTAGTAGGTCAAGAGAGGATGTCCTTCCTCTCTGCTCTGGCCTTGTGAGGTCATATCTGGAAAATACTGTGTCCAGTTCTGAGCCACTCAGTTTAAGAAGGACCAGGAACTGCTTGAGACAGCTCATCATAGAAAAACAAAAATTTAAAGGAGTAGAACACCTTCCTCATGACAAAAGGCTGAGGGAGCTGGGTCTCTTTAGCTTGGAGGAAACTGAGTGGTGACTTCATTAATGTTTATAAATACATGAAGGATTAGTGTTGGGAGGATGGAGCCAGGCTCTTCCCAGTGATGCTGAATGATAGGAAAAGCGGCAACAGATGAAAGCTGGAGCATACAAAGTTCCACATGAACATAAGGAAAAAGTTTTTCACAGTGAGGGTGACAGAGCACTGGAACAGGCTGCCCAGAGAGGTTGTGGAGCCTCCTCTGGAGACATTCTAAACCTGTCAGAATGCATTCCAGGTGATCCTGCTCTGGCTGGGTAGCTGGACTACATGATCTTTCGAGGTTGCTTCCAACCTCTAATATTCTGTGATTCTATGAGCTCTGCCTGTTCTGAAACGGAAAGTCTTATACAACACTGAGTTTCTGCACCATGCTGATAACAGTGTTTACCATAAGGGAAACGAAACCACAAGGCCTTAAAACAAGGGTTTTCTATGGGAGATTAATATACTCCTGGGCTCCTCAGAAATAATTCTTATCTGACACAGTTTTGTGGGCTATAAAAGGATAATAATGAGTAGTTAGCAGTGAAAACTACAGTAACAGAGAGAGGTATTCAGACTTACCTGTTGAAAGCAGGCCTGGACAAGGTTTTCTGGGAACATGTTTCTGTTAACAAATCAGATGTTATTTCAGCATTGCAGCATACTAAGAACACATTGTTTACATTAACAAAATGAACTTGAAGCACAGAGCAGTTTGTGTTTCTTTCTCCAAAAAGCTGTGTATTTAGCACCATCAGATACCCAAAGAAATTAAGGAATCAGGACTCCCTGTTATTCATTGATTTTCTGCTGTTGATTTTTTTGTGCTTATTATTTAGTATTTGACATTTCTTTTGGTAAGCAACTAAACCCAGTGGTTTACTATAAGCTGAGCTACAAACCCTGAATTACAGTTCATATGACTTCTTACTATAGGAAAACTTTTTCATGCATGAAACTGCTGTAAATGTGTAAACGTTCATGTGGAAGTTACTGGTAACAGATTGCATTAGGTTTTATACTGACACTGATTGCACCCCTCATTAATTCCTGAGCAAGTAACCATGAGGAATAAGATGAGCCATCCAAAGAACTGCCATTCTGGTCATGGACAAACAGGAAGGGATGGAAGCTGGGAAAAGCTCTGGGTTGGCGAACACAGGGATTTGGGGTTGAGGACTGCTAGCTACCTCACATGAAAACCTCAGATGAAGCTATTCTCAGAGATACATGCAGAGATGGCCCAGATGATGCTACCAGACAGTGACTTTTCCATGGCAAATGTATACATGTAAGTAAATACGCATGTGTGTATTTTGCAAATGTCAAAGACCTGTGTGTTTTGAGTTGCAGACGCCAATGTCAGTCACATTTCCTGAAATAAGAAATGTTGAGACAGGCAGTTTTACCTATGGAATCACAGAACCATATCAGCTGGAAAAGACCTCTAAGATCAAGTCCAACCGTTATGTGGCAGTTGATTCTTAAATATTAAGTAAAAGTTCTACAAAAAGAAACTGTTGGGCAGGAATAGTGACACAGAAAAGAGAAAAAAACAATGAACAGAAATATTTTTGAGGGAAATATTTAGACC
>VWZE01024223.1:12189-23188 GCA_013396675.1 Eubucco bourcierii | reverse complement strand
CCTTCTTGTGGATGGGGATCACATTGGCCAGTTTCCAATCGTCAGGGACCTCTCCTGTGAGCCAGGACTGGTGGAAAATGATGGAGAGAGGCTTGGCCAGCTCATCTGCCAGCTCTCTCAGCACCCTAGGATGGATCCCATCAGGTCCCATGGACTTGTGGGTGTCCAAGTGGCTCAGCAGGTCCTGAACTAATTCCTCATGGATTTCCAGGGGAACACACTGCTCCCCGACCGCATCACCCAGCTCAAGAGTCCACTTGTCCTGAACTCCTCCCTCCTCACTGTTGAAAATTGAGGCAAAGAAGGCATTCAGGACCTCAGCCTTTTCCTCGTCTTCAGTTATGGTGTCCTCACACTTGACTTTGTTGAATGTCCTGAGGTTGGCCTGGGCACAGCTCTGCAGCCTGTCCAGGTTCCTCTGGATGGATCCCTGCCCTCTAGCAAGTCGACTGTGCCACACAGCTTGGTGCCATCTGCACACTTGCTGAGGCTGCACTGATTCCTGTCCATGGCACTGACAAAGATGTTAACCAGCACTGGTGCCAGCACTGATCCCTGAGGGAGCCACTTGGTACTGGTCTCCAGATGGACATTGTGCCCTTGATCAGCACTCTCTGTGTGCCACCATCCAGCCAGTTCCTTACGCAAAGAGTGGTCCACTTTTTTATTTTGTAAAAAAGCAAAACCACCAACAACAAATCATACCCAAGCACCTTAGCTTTTCTTTTGTTTGAAACCAGTGCTGAAACTGGGTAGCTTCTTTGCACAGCAAGAGGCAGCACTGACATTTCCAGCAGTGCAACTGAGCAACAGATAGCTCTTCAAACCACAGTGCTACCCTAGGCTAGCAGAGGAGCAGCGAAAGGCAAAAGCACACCAGAGGAAACTGATTTTTGGTGTCATCTTCAAACTTACCATCTCCAGCAGGTTCAAGAGTAACTGGCTGTGTTTCCTGACTATGTTGTAAGCTCGACAGCAAAGCTCCACAAACTCTTGGAAACGCTGTGGGTTTTTTCCACCTTCAGTGATGAAATATTCCATCTCTGAGGTGAAGATGAAGGGAGCTCGATCCCTTGGAAAGAGAACAATTACATAAGAAATCTCACCCAAAATAGCAAATCATGCAAGACAGTTAGTATTTGTAACTCATTATTCACCTTTGTTTTTCCAGCATTACCTCCCTCATTACTTTATGTCTCCCTTCTTCAATGTAGACAGCTCTGTTGCTCTGTCTGGTGTCACTAAGTGGGGTAGAGACAGGTTTCACAGTACAGAATCATAGCATGGTAAGGTTGGAAGGGACCTCAAGGATCATTCAGTTCCAAGCCCCTGTCGTAGGCAGGGACACCTCCCACTAGCACAGGTCACTCAAGGCCTCCTCCAAGCTGGCCTTGAACACCTCCAGGGAGGGAGCAGCCACAACCTCCCTGGGCAACCTGTGCCAGTGTCTCACCACCCTCACTGTAAACAAATTCCTCCTAACATCCAGTCTAGGGAGAAATCCAACAGCTGAACAAGTGTGGAGCTTGCATGTGTGCAGTTCTGGAGCCCCCAGCACAGGAAGGACATGGAAGTGTTTGAGCCAGTCCAGAGGAGGCCTCCAAGATGCTGAGAGGGCTGCAGCAGCTATGCGGTGAGGACAGGCTGAGAGTGTTGGGGCTCTGCAGCCTGGAGAAGAGAAGGCTTCCAGGAGACATTAGAGTAGCCTTCCAGGATCTGAAGGGGGTTCCAGGAAGGCTGTGGAGGGACTATTGACAAGGTCTTGCAATGCCAGGACAAGGGGCAATGGGCTTGAAGTGTCAGAGGGGAGATTGAAAGAGGATGTTAGGAGGAAGTTGTTTGCAGTGAGGGTGGTGAGACACTGGCACAGGTTGCCCAGGGAGGTTGTAGAGCACAGAATCACTCAACATGATCTTTGATCTTTGATCATGTTGGGTGATTCTGTGCTCCACAACCTCCCTGGAGATGTTCAAGGCCAGGTTGGAGGAGGCCTTGAGTGACCTGTACTAGTGGGAGGTGTCCCTGCCTATGGCAGGGGGTTGGAACTGGATGATCCCTGAGGTCCCTTCCAACCTTACCATTCTGTGATTCTATTCTATGAGTCTATCAGGCTAACGAGCCGTTCAGTTTTATAAAATAAATCAGTCAAGAAGGCAACACCCCTGTTTAGACAGAGTTTGATTGCAATTCTGCACCTTAAAATTTTTACTGTGACTGTGACAAAGGAGTTTACTCAAGACAATCAGTGAGAAACAAGGCTCATTTTAGAGTGGGTTGTTTCTTCTTTTTTTTTTTTTTTCCTGTGTACTGCTTTTAGAGATGTAAGATTTTCATGGGAATGCACTTTGCATTTCCTCTGGAGATTAGTAATGTTTGGATATGTCATGAGAGGGAGGAAAGAAAGGAAACCTCAGGCAACTGAAGAGATCATAGTGAGAAAACTTGGTCTGGGGTGATGGGAACATTAACAGGGACTTCACTGAGGGCTACGCACATGCTGCATTCATAGAAGACCAGTAAGATGATGGGGATTTGTTAGGAAACACTAGATGTAAACTGATTAACAAAGCCTCTGAAGTCAACAATGGGTTCAGTTTTTCCTACTTCCCATCTAACTTTACAGGCCATTTGAAAATGACACATTGCCTTGCTTCTATCTGAAGTAGAAAAAGTGTATGAGACAACCAACAAAAAAAAAAAAGACCTTTCCTCTGATCCAATCTAAACATCTTAATAGTGTGGTCATGGAAAAGTTGTAGTCACACACAGTAATACAATGAAATCAAAACAGTTGTGGTTCAAATTGCCATATGGGCGTAGGAGGCTGAGTGAGGAACCATACAGAACCGTCTGCAACTTAAAACTCAGCTGCTCAGCAGCATACACCCCCAGATATCCCCCTGATGGCTGTTTTAAAACCATTTTGGCTGAGTCAAGGTTGAGTAAGAGTATTCAGCATGACTACAAGGAATTCAGTAAAAAATGGGAAAATCATTTAGTGTTGAATGCTGACATCCTTTGTTCTGCAGCAAAAGCACAGAGCTTGTTGAACCCCACTCTCAAAAGAGAGTAGACAAACAGGAGTGCTTATTTCTCTAGACCAAGCTAAAATAGGTAATCAGAGTAATTATGTGTACTTGTAGAGGCAAAAAACCAAACATAAGTGCACTCCTTTTACATATTAAATAATGAAACAGTGAACAACTTGCCAACACAATTCATCTCAAGCAAGCACACCACCATTAAAACATATGCCTGGAAAGGTGACCACCAGGGATACTCCATCTCTCAGCTTAATGGGAGAAGTTCAACCATAAATACACTTCTGAGGTGGTTATTTAGCTTATTCTCAAAGACTTTTAGTGACAGAGTTCTTTTCTACCTCCCTGTCAAATTTCTGTCCCAGTCCTTCCCCTGACAGTCTCTTTCCTTAATGCCTAATCTAACCTTGCTGTCCTTCCATCCTATTAATGTTTGCTCTTTCCTAAGGGAACACAAAGATCCTGTCTCCTTTACAGCAACCTCTAATGTATTTGCAGATTGTTATGTCTTCCCTCAATCTTCTGCAGCCAATTGCTTCAACCTTTTCTCCTAAGTCTTGTTTTACAGATGTCTGACAATTTTAATTGCTTTTCTCTAGACTCCTTCTATTTTCTCTGAATTTCTTATCCCCATCATTCTAAAAGTGAAAGATTGAAAATATGCCAGCTGAAGTTTCACCAGTGTCACACAATACAAAAGAATTACTTCACATTTCAAGCTTTCCAATTCAATATTCTATCACTGACTTCTCTGTACCAAAGATCTCATAACCTTTTCTGAAAATTAAAAAAAACAAAACCTAACTATCAGTGCTAATCCCAATTGTCATCACAGGCAAAACCTCTCACAATAGGCCTCTACTGAAAATTCTCCATCCCATCATAGTGGTTACTAATCAAAATATGGGATGATATTAGCCCTGTCACAGACCTCGTGGCATGGCATTTGGATATCCTTCCATCTTGATACTGAAACCCAGGCACTTTCCACCAATGCTGGTGAGAGCACTTCTGCACCACAATGGTTTGAGCTAGGCAGTTCTTTCTTAGCTTGCAGTAATGTCATTTGTGAAAGTTACAGGACACCTGCTAAAGCTCCATCATTAGATGGTATCTGTGCTTTTTCCTTTACTGAGAAAAAAAAAAAAAAAGATTCTCATTGAAAAAATAACCCCTTGAGAAAGGTGAATGCTCCAGGACAATTCTACAGTGCTGTCTTTTGAGACCTGAAGGCAGTCTCTTCAGCAAGCACAGAATCTAGAGCAGTAGTAGGCAAATTTCTGCAATTCTCTGAGTGTTATCTTAGTCCCAATCCAATTTAGCACAACATCACCTTGCCTTTTGAACTACAGATTCCACCATTCCTGCTTTGGCCTTCTCTTGCAAGGGATCATAGATTCACCCCCTGGAGGAGAAGAGTTCCTTTTGACTCTGGATTAGTAGCAGGAGCCCTGACTTGGTCAGCAGGACATGGGAGGGGATTGTGCCCCTTTGCTCTGCTCTCCTCAGACCCCAGCTGCAGTCCTGTGTGCAGTTGTGGAGCCCCCAGCACAGGAAGGACATGGAAGTGTTGGAGCGGGTCCAGAGGAGGCCACAAAGATGCTGAGAGGGCTGCAGGAGCTGTGCTGTGAGGACAGGCTGAGAGAGTTGGGGCTCTGCAGCCTGGAGAGGAGAAGGCTTCCAGGAGACCTTAGAGTAGCCTTGCAGGATCTGAAGGGGGCTCCAGGAAGGCTGTGAAGGGACTATTGACAAGGTCTTGCAATGCCAGGACAAGGGGCAGTGGGTTTGAAGTGGTAGAGGGGAGATTGAAAGTGAATGTTAGGAAGAAGTTGTTTGCAGTGAGGGTGGTGAGACACTCGCACAGGTTTCCAGGGAGGTTGTGGTGCACAGAATCACCCAGCGTGATCATGTTGGGTGATTCTGTGCTCCACAACCTCCCTGGAGGTGTTCAAGGCCAGATTGGATGAGGCCTTGAGTGACCTGTACTAGTGGGAGGTGTCCCTGCCTATGGGAGGGGGTTGGAACTAGATGATCCTTGAGATCCCTTCCAACTTTACTATTCTATGATTCTATGTTTCTATACCTATTCTTTCTCCTTTATTGATCAAAAAAATAACCACTTGAGAAAGTGAATGCTCCAGGACAACTCTACAATGCTGTCTTTTGAGAACTGAAGACAGCAAGCACAGAATGTAAGTGATGTAAGTACATTTAAAGTAACCTCACGATAGAGCAGTAGTTCTGAACTTTGGATGAAGTTCAGATACTTCACTTGTAGGACTCCATGGCAATTTTCCCATTGACTTTTGCTACCAGTTGCATTTTCACTGGCTTGTCTTGCAAAGCTGTGCTCAGACTCACTTAGAAAACTTATTGCTTGTAGAGTAGAAACATTGCTCACAGTTCCACAGATACTGGCTGAGACTTTCTTTCTCAAATCACCCAGACCTCATGTATACCCATCCACATTTAAATAAAATGACAGTCTAAATTTCAATTGCCAAATAGCAATTAAAGTGCTATAAAAAGGAATAGAAAAGTGAACTAGCAAATTTGAAATAGCTGTCCCAAAACCCCAGAATTTATTTATCCTGAGGGATTTACTCTCAGTTGTACTTTTAATAGGTTTTATTTCCAGTAACAGACAGATGGAGAATCTGTCTTTGCTTGCCCAAACAGGGATCTTGTGACTAAGCTTCAAGGTAAAAAGGACATATGTAGGATGTAGAAGTAAGGCCTGGCTACAACAAAGAAATGCATAAAGAATGCCTGGGTACACAGAAATAGCATTAAGGAAGTCAAAGCTAAACTGGAGCTATAAATGGGGGTGGATGTGAAGCTTAACAAGAAACTGTTGATAGATCAGTAGTAAAGGATGAGCAAAGACAATGTGCAGTAAAGGATGCGCAAAGACAATGTGCAGTAAAGGATGAGCAAAGACAATGTGCAGTAAAGGATGCGCAAAGACAATGTGCAGTAAAGGATGAGCAAAGAAGCTGTGGATCCCCTGCTAACTGGTGATTTAGTGACATGGGAGCACAGACAAGGCTGAGGAACTCACTACCTTTTTGGTCTCAGTCTCCACTGACAAGGTCCCACAGGTGATGGGCATCAAGCTAAGAATAAGCCACATATGGGCTCTGGAAGTGATGAAGGCTACAATCATCCTGACCTGAATCCATGGGAGAGCAGCCAGCACATGTCCTTTACTTAGCACTTGTTAATTCATACTCTGCCAACATTAGAAAGACATTGCTGCACTGAAGCAAGTTCAGCAGAGGCCATCCAAGGTACCTGGGGGCTAAAGCACTTGCCTTTGAGCAGAGGCTGAGCAAGATGAGCTTGCTTCCCCAAATCACACAACCACAGAAGGTCGAGGGCTGGAAGGGACCTCCAAACCTCATCCAGTCCAACCCCACTGCCAGAGTGGGATCATCTATACCAGATCACACAGAGACACATCCAGGCCAGTTTGATGAGAGGGTTTTCAGGAGGCTAAAACCCAATCTTGTAGGATCTAAAGGAGATTATGAAAAAGATGAATCCAACTAAGAATAAGAGAAAGTTGAAGTATCTGAGGTTCTGACTGGCTATAAAAAAAAGTATTTTTAGAATCACAGAATCATAGAAAGGTAAGGTTGGAAGGGACATCAAGGATCATCCAGTTCCAACACCCTGCCATAGGCAGGGACACCTCCCACTAGTACAGCTCACTCAAGGCCTCCTCCAACCTGGCCTTCAACACCTCCAGAGAGGGAGCAGTCACAACCTCCCTGGGCAACCTGTGCCAGTGTCTCACCACCCTCACTGCAAACAACTTCTTCCTAACATCCACTTTCAATCTCCCCTCTCACACTTCAAACCCATTGCCCCTTGTCCTGTCATTCCCAGACCTTGTCAATAGTCCCTCTCCAGCCTTCCTGTAGCCCCTTTCATATACTGGAAGGCTACTATCAGGTGTCCTGGAAGCCTTCTCTTCTCCAGGCTGAAGAGGCCCAACTCTCTCAGTCTGACATCCAGTCTAAATCTTCCCCCTGCCAGTTTAAACCCATTTTTAGTGAAGAGGATAATTAAATATTCAAATTTAAAACCTGGAGAGGTTAACCTGGGAGGTTTTTAAGATTCATTTGGACATAGATCTGAGTAAACTGGTCTGAATTAAGTTGACCTCACACTGACATTGAAAGTAAATGCCCTGTGAATCCTTGGGTCAAGTAAACTATGCCCTGTAGATTTGAAACATGCATCTAATATTTTTGGCCTAGATTCTTCCATCAGGTTACCAGGAGCCAAACCTTATTTATTCATTAAGTTAGCTCTTCTTATGTGAATATCGATGGTGCTGTTATGGTTATTTTTCACTACTGGAGCCTTCACGTTAGCTTTCCAGTAAAATCACTGTGTTGGACATGCCCTCTATCTTGATCAGTAGTACAAGAATCATCTCACACATTGGACAGGCTTACTTTGAAAGATTTATCTGTTTCTGTCAGCAATTGAACTGGGTTTAATCATGTTTAATGGGTATAGCAGAGAACAAGCTATAATCCTCGCCTAAGCTAAGGACTCTGATTCATCATTCTGTACAGATCCCTCCTGTAATCTAAGCCAAAGTAACTATTTATTTGTGCCCCTTTGCCTGTAAAAAGTGCAAGGGAATGTGAGTTAACTAAAAATCCTTTAATGGTGAGCCAAATGAAGTCAGTGAGTTTGTAAATTATAGAGGCCTGATCACGCATGGTCCCACAAGATTACTATGCTAAATTACAGTACGGCTAACACGAATGTCCACAGCAGAGCTCAGACACAGTTCTTAGCACAGATCTAGTATCTGTAACATGCACTGACACAAGAACTTATTTGGAACCTTTCCTTGTAACAAGAAAATTGGCGAGTCTTGTAATGGGAAAGCAGAAGCTGGTTTGAGACTTCTCTAGGTGGCTTTCAGTCTGGCTGTATTGCCCTGATCTCTGCTGCAACCACAAGTTACTCTGCAGCCTGGTCACAGAGTTTCTTCACTCATGTCACATTATTTCAGCCCTTTTGTACACTTGGTTAAGTTTCTACTTTGGATTAATGCAGAATATGTCTCTAAGGTAATATGGACAATGCCTAAACAGCATACAGAATCAGAGAATGGTAAGGTTGGAAGGGACGTCAAGGATCAGCTAGTTCCAACCCCCTCCCATAGGCAGGGACACCTCCCACTAGTACAGTTCACTCAAGGTCTCATCCAACCTGGCCTGGAATGCCTCCAGGGAAGTTGTGGAGCACAGAATCACCTAACGTGATCATCACATTGGGTGATTCTGTGCTCCACAACCTCCCTGGACAACCTGTGCCAGTCTCTCACCACCCTCACTGCAAACAACTTCCTCCTAACATCCACTTTCTATCTCCCCTCTGACACTTCAAACCCATTGCCCCTTTTCCTGGCATTACAAGACCTTCTCAACAGTCTCTCCACAATCTTCCTGCAGCCCCCTTCAGATCCTGGAAGGCTACTCTAAGGTCTCCTGGAAGCCTTCTCCTCTCCAGGCTGCAGAGCCCCAACTCTCTCAGCCTGTCCTCACAGCACAGCTGCTGCAGCCCTCTCAGCATCTTGGTGGCCTCCTCTGGACCTGCTCCAACACTTCCATGTCCTTCCTGTGCTGAGGGCTCCACAACTGCACACAGAACTGCGTGTGGGTTCTGAGGAGAGCAGAGCAAAGGGGCACAATCCCTTCCCTTGCCCTGCTGCCCACACTGCTCTTGCTGCAGCCCAGCACACAGTTGCTGTCTGGGCTGCACTCACACTGCAGTCTCATCTGGAGCATTGCATCAGACCCCACACCCCCAGGGCCTGTTCCTCAGGGCTGCTCTCAGATATACACCACCCAGCCTGGAGCTGTGCTTGGCATTGTGCCTACCCAGCTGCAGAACCTTACACTTGGCCTTATTGAATGTCATGAGGGTGGCCTGGGCACAGTTCTGCAGCCTGTCCAGGTCCCTCTCGATGGATCCCTGCCCTCTAGCAAGTCAACTATGCCACACAGCTTGGTGCCATCTGCACACTTGCTGAGGCTGCACTGATTCCCCTGTCCATGGCACTGACAAAGATGTTAACCAGCACTGGTGCCCGCATTGACCCCTGCAAGAGCCACTTGGCACTGGTCTCCAAGTGGACATTGTGCCAACAATACATGCCAACAATGTTTTCAAACATTATCCACTTTCAATCATGTGCATCTTATATTGACTGTTTAAAAAATACTACTGAGTCCTGCTCAGGCACCTGCTGAGCTGACTTGGGATCCTCTGTTCAGATATATGTGAAGCAGCCTGCATTCGAAGTCAGCAGCAATCAGACACAGCATTATTAAAGTGGAATAAAACCTTTGATACACTGTTCTTTCAATACCTATGTTTGAAAGTGCTCAGCACAATGTTCAAAGTGCCTTATACCATTTCTTAAGGCCATCAAGTTGTCCAGGTTTGCTAAGAGTTTGTTACTCAGTCTGTTGATAAAACACTTGATGTACAAGGAGATCAGAGCAATTCCTCTTGTTAACAGAGATTGTGGAACAACATTTTTTCCTGTTCTTACTGACCCTCAGTAGAGAAAAAAAAAGATTTTCAAACTCAGATCTAGGTTGCCTTACAGTAAATAGAATGAGTAGGGTTGCACTCCATACCTATGAAATAGGAAACAAGTCTCTTCAGTATGAGATTGTCATTGGGAAGCTATGGTCACAGATTGCTACAGGAAATTTGAATATCAGTAGGCAAAACAGAAGTAAAACTGATTGCAAAACTCAATTGTACACAAATTCCATAGGGAAGAGGATGAAATCCTACATGACTTAAAGGTATCAGCACAACTTCCTTTTAAGGATGAAAGACGGAAGTGTAAGGTGCAGAACAAGCAGAAAAAGGTACCTTCCAGTATCTGAAGGGGGCCCCAGGAAGGCTGGGGAGGGACTATTGACAAGGCCTTGAAATGCCAGGACAAGGGACAATGGGTTTGAAGTGGCAGAGGGGAGACTGAAAGTGGATGTTAGGAGGAAGTTGTTTGCAGTGAGGGTGGTGAGACACTGGCACAGGTTGCCCAGGGAGGTTGTGGAGCACAGAATCACCCAACGTGACCTTTGATCATATTGGGTGATTCTGTGCTCCACAACTTCCCTGGAGGTCTTCTGTGCTCCACAACCTCCCTGGAGGTGTTCAAGGCCAGATTTGACGAGGTCTTGAGTGACCTGTACTAGTGGGAGGTGTCCCTGCCTGTGGCAGGGGCTTGGAACTGGATGATCTTTGAGATTCCTTCCAACCTTACCATTCTATGATTCTATGATACCAAGACCAAGCAAGAGAGATGATTTTAAATGTGCCTGAAATACACCTCCTGGCATGTGAGAGCAGCTCACTTATATAAAAATGTATGTCTAGAAAGTTTGTGGGAGAAATAGATGACACCATCAAATATTTTTGAGTGGAGCAGGAAAGAAAGAAAACCATGTCTCTAAGCCTGTTATACTCAGAAAATGATAGGAAATAAAGTAACATACTCAGGAGATTTAGACTGGATATTAGGAGGAAGTTGTTTGCAGTGAGGGAGGTGAGACACTGGCACAGGTTGCCCAGGGAGGTTGTGGTTGCTCCCTCCCTGGAGGTGTTCAAGGCCAGGCTGGAGGAGGCCTTGAGTGAACTGTACTAGTGGGAGGTGTCCCTGCCTATGGCAGGGGGTTGGAACTGGGTGATCCTTGATGTCCCTTCCAACCTTACCATTCTATGATTCTAGGAAGGTTTGATTCAGGACAGAGCTGTAGTCCCATACTGTTCCTTGCAGTTGGGCATGGTGTGATGTTTTAAGGGTTATTTGAAGGAAGTAACCTTACTATTCTATGATAAATAGGCAGCACGATGTCTTTACCCCCAAAAAAAAAAAAAAAAAAAAAAGGAAAAAAAAACAATTATAAAAA
>VWZE01024220.1:5131-20142 GCA_013396675.1 Eubucco bourcierii | reverse complement strand
AACCTGTGCCAGTGTCTCACCACCCTCAACCTGTGCCAGTGTCTCACCACCCTCAACCTGTGCCAGTCTCTCACCACCCTCACTCCAAACAACTTCCTCCTAACATCCACTTTCAATCTCCCCTCTGCCACTCCAAACCCATTCCCCTTGTCCTGCCATTCCAAGCCCTTGTCAATAGTCCCTCCCCAGCCTTCCTGCAGCCCCCTTCAGATCCTGCAAGGCCACTCCAAGCTCTCCTGGAAGCCTTCTCCTCTCCAGGCTGCAGAGCCCCAACTCTCTCAGCCTGTCCTCACAGCAGAGCTGCTGCAGCCCTCTCAGCATCTTGGTGGCCTCCTCTGGACCAGCTCCAACACTTCCATGTCCTGCTTGTGCTGGGGGCTCCAGAACTGCACCCAGGACTCCAGGTGGGGTCTCCACAAGTGCTTTGCCCACTGATTTGCTGGAGCTCTTCAGCACTCCGTGGGGTCAAGCAAAGGAAGGAAGGCAGCACCAAATTCCTTTGGCAAGGTGAGCTGACAGGCAGCCAGGTCTGCATTACAGCTCTTGGTCTTTCTGTAAGAGGCTTGGCTGGGCAATTGGTGCTGCCAGCTGAAAACATTCTGGAGATTTTTTTTTTGTTCCAAGTGCTGTGTGATTTAATTGATCTCCCTCTCTTCTGCAGCAAATAGAATAAAGATGTTCAACCCTACAGAAAAGCTGGGACTCCAAGAAAAATATTTTCCAGCATAATAGGAGTGAGTGGGGAAAGGAAGGAGAGAACAATATTCAGCTTTTTAGTTCCTTTCAGGGGAACTTATCTGGATTTCCCTTCCAAATGGGCAAATGTAAGAGGTTTTTTTTCTCAGAAGTACTCATTCAGTTACAAACTCTTTATAATTGTCCAGACTCTTCTCAGTTCTGGGCTTCCCAGCTCAAGAGAGGTAATGAACCTCTGGAGAGAGTCCAGTGGAGGGCAATGAAGATGCTGAGGGGCCTGGAGCAGCTCAGTGAGGAGCAAAAGCTGAGAGCCCTGGGACTGAGAGCCTGCAGAAGAGCAGCCCCAGAGGGGATCTGAGCAATGCTCAGCAAGAGCTAAAGGGTGAGGAGCAAGAGAGTGGATTCAGACTCCTTTCAGTGGTGCCTGAGGGTCAAAAACTAGAACCCAGGAACATGAGGGAAATATTCCTTAGAATCAGCCAGGCTGGACCAACCTAGCACCCAGCCCCAGCCAACCAACCAGACCATGGCACTCAGTGCCCCAGCCAGGCTTGAACACCCCCAGGAATGGGCACTCCACCACCTCCCTGGGCAGCCCATTCCAATGCCAATCACTCTCTCTGCCAAGAACTTCCTCCTAACATCCAGCCTGACCCTGCCCTGGCACAGCTTGAGGCTGTGTCCCCTCCTTCTGTCCCTGGGTGCCTGGCAGCAGACCCCAAACCCAGCTGGCTCCAAGCTCCCTTCAGGGAGCTGCAGAGAGCAATGAGCTCTGCCCTGAGCCTTCTCTCCTGCAGGCTGCACACCCCCAGCTCCCTCAGCCTCTCCTCACAGGGCTGTGCTCCAGGTCCCTCCCCAGCTTTGTCACCCTTGCTGTGAGGGTGCTGGAGGCCTGGAGCAGGCTGCCCAGAGAGGCTGTGGAGTCTCCTTCTCTGCAGAGATTCCAAACCCCACCTGAACATTGTGATCCTGGGCAAGCTGCTTAGGATGGGCCTCATTTAGATGCTTGACTAGAGCATCTCCAGAGGCCCTTTCCAACCCCCACCATGCTGCAATTGTGTATTGATTGATTAAAGGGCTCTGATTTGCTTTGGCAGCATCTTCCTTTCCGTGCCTGAAGCTGCTCCTTGTGTGTCAGGGGAGCGGTGGATTCCCAGTAATGAACTGAGAGGTAGAAGTCCTGAGTTAGGAGATGAAGGGCAGGTAGCTAGTCCAGGGTTACTTTGGCAACCCTTTGCTCTGTCTGCTGCCTCAGGGAGCCCTTCACACTCTGCTCTTTCACCTGCTGAGGCTCCTTACCCTCTGCACTGAGGCTCTTGCATCCTCCTGCTGCCCCTGCAGGCACGGAGCTGCTCTTTTCCAGTGCACATTGACTCATGCTGCTGCTTCCAGCTGCTCTTCTGCACATTTCCCTCAGCATAAACAAGTTTTTTCCCTACCTTGCTTTTTGAAAGTCTGAGACAAACCTCTGGTGAAGGACTTGGAGGCAATGCTCGGTGAAAATCTGGATGTAAGCTGGCACCATGTGCTCCCCACTGAGACTTAGAACCATAGAAGCATAAAATCACAGAACCACAGAATCATAGACTCAGAATCACAGAATCATAGACTCTGAGAATCACAGAAACAGAGAATCACAGAATCAGAGAATCTCAGACTCAGAGAATCATAGACGCAGAGAATCACAGAATCAGAGAATCTCAGACTCAGAATCACAGACTCAGAGAATCTCAGACTCAGAGAATCATAGAATCACAGAATCAGAGAATCTCAGACTCAGAGAATCATAGACTCAGAGAATCACAGAATCAGAGAATCTCAGACTCAGAATCACAGACTCAGAGAATCTCAGACTCAGAGAATCATAGAATCACAGAATCAGAGAATCTCAGACTCAGAGAATCATAGACTCAGAGAATCACAGAATCAGAGAATCTCAGACTCAGAATCACAGACTCAGAGAATCTCAGACTCAGAGAATCATAGAATCACAGAATCAGAGAATCTCAGACTCAGAGAATCATAGACTCAGAGAATCACAGAATCAGAGAATCTCAGACTCAGAATCACAGACTCAGAGAATCTCAGACTCAGAGAATCATAGAATCACAGAATCAGAGAATCTCAGACTCAGAGAATCATAGACTCAGAGAATCACAGAATCAGAGAATCTCAGACTCAGAATCACAGACTCAGAGAATCTCAGACTCAGAGAATCATAGAATCACAGAATCAGAGAATCTCAGACTCAGAGAATCATAGACTCAGAGAATCACAGAATCAGAGAATCTCAGACTCAGAATCACAGACTCAGAGAATCTCAGGCTCAGAGAATCATAGAATCACAGAATCAGAGAATCATAGACTCTGAGGATCACAGAAACAGAGAATCGCAGAATCAGAGAATCAGACTCAGAGAATCTCAGAATCAGAAAATCATAGACTCAGAGAACCAGACTCAGAGAGTCATAGACTCAGAGAATCACAGAATCAGAGAATTATAGACTCAGAGAACCATAGACTCAGAGAATCACAGAGTCAGAGAATCAGAGAATCATAGACTCAGAGAATCACAGAATCATAGACTCAGAGAATCACAGAATCATAGACTCAGAGAATCACAGAATCAGAGAATCACAGAATCATAGAATTATAGACTCAGAGAATCAGAGAATCATAGACTCAGAGAATCACAGACTCAGAGAATCACAGAATCATAGAATGACAGAATCAGAGAATCATAGACTCAGAGAATCACAGAATCATAGAATGACAGAATCAGAGAATCATAGACTCAGAGAATCACAGAATCATAGAATCACAGAATCATAGAATGACAGAATCAGAGAATGACAGAATCAGAGAATCATAAACTCAGAGAATCATAGACTCAGAGAATCACAGAATCAGAGAATCACAAAATTATAGGCTCAGAGAATCACAGAACCATGGAATCACAGAATCAGCCAGGGCTGGAAGGCACCACAAGGATCAGCCATTTCCAACCCCCTGCCATGCCCAGGGACACCTCACACTAGATCAGGATGTCCATAGCCTCATCCAGCCTGACCTTAAACACCTCCAGGGATGAGGCTTTCCTCACAGATGAAATGGCCAACAGAAAGCTTTCCAAAGCCACCAAGGCAAGAGCCAGCTGATGAGTTGCATCTGTATGGTCTCACTTCTTTCAACAGCAGCATAGCCTGGTCCTGACTGCCTGCCGGAGCTGCTTTGAACTATGTCCCGAGCCATGGCTGGATCAAAAACTGCTCCAGGGAGTGCACAGACAATTAGGCAGCCTGGCTGCTTGCAGCCCAGCACCCAGGGCTGTGAACCTCACAAGACATCTGGCTGAAATGCCCCACCACAGCATGCCTTTGTGTGTTCAGTGGAAGGATGGGCAGGGACACATCTCACTTTGGAAATATTATTGTTGCTTCTCCCTCTTCCGCCTGCCAGTCTGAGACACCATGCCCACAATATCCATGTCAGCTTGGTCTTGAACTTGGTCTGACCTCTTCTACAGGCAAGAGGAACAAGCAGCTCTGTGTTTGCAGAGCAGAATACCCAGGCTCTGGGACTCTACAGCAAAACAAGAGATGGTTTATTCACTCCTCCTCAGGCACCGCTGCTCTGCGATGCTTCTTTGGAAGAGGTGAGAGAGAACTCTGGCAGGGAGCTTCTAAGTCAGTATCTACAAGGTGTAAAAGAAGGGGTTTAAGATGCTTCCCCAGTGGAAAAGGACCAGCAAGTGAGGGTTGACAGCCAGATTAGCATAGCCAGTGGTGTGCCCAGGTGGCCAAGAAGGCCGACAGCATCCTGCCTTGGATGGGCAGTGCTGTGGTCAGCAGGACCAAGGCTAGGATCATCCCCAGGTGAGGCTGCACCTGGAACCCTGGGCTCAGTTTTGGACCCCTCACTCCAAGAAGGACATGGAGGTGCTGAAGCATGTCCAGAAGGGCAACGGAGCTGGTGAAGGGTCTAGAGCACAAATCTTGTGCAGAGCAGCTGAGGGAACTGGAATTGTTCAGCCTGAAGAAAAGCAGGCTGAGGGGAGACCTTCAGAAGTGCTCTCTACAACTCCCTGAAGAGAGGCTGCAGTGAGGTGAGCATAAGGCTCTTCTCCCAGGTAACAGCAACAAAATGAGACAAAATGGCCTCAAATTGTGCCAGGGAAACTTTAGCTTGGACATTAGGGAAGATTTCTCTGCTGAAAGAGTGGTTAAGCCCTAGGGCAGGCTGCCCAGGGCAGTGCTGGAGTCACTCTCCCTGCAAGCATCCCAAACCCAAGGTGCAGATGTGGCACTTTGGGATGTCAATCAGTGGTGGCCTCGGGGCAGTGCTAGGTTAGCAGCTGAACTCCATGAGCTTGGAGCTGAACAGATGAGCTTGGAGATCTTTCCCAACCTTAATGATTCTGTGATGTTCCAACAGGCAAAATCCCTAAGCCAAGGCTCACAGTGTGCTGCTGTTTCAGCTGCATAAAGAAAGGTACAGAGATGACACAAGAAGGTCACATTTCTCTCTCCCTGAATGCATGAACCCATTTCTGGACACTAGAAATATCTCTGCTTTTTTTCCCCCTTTTTTGCCACTTCCAGCACTGTGACAAGATTGCTACATTGAGACTTGTTTGCAACATGTTCAGGGAAGGAAAAAACCACCAAAACAACCCCCTCCACACCTCCAAGCAATCAAAAAGGGATAAGGATTGTATCTGCTCAGTCAAGTTGGGAACAACCAGGAATATTGAGTGCTCCCTGTGGTCCTCTGCTGTTCAGAGAAAATGCTGACAGCAGTGGCCTGCTCCTTCAGGGGTAAAATCATCACACAGACACCAGTTTGCTGGGAAAAATGAAAATTGTCTCCTCTAAGAAAGTTGAGTCAAATAGTTAGTGGTTGGCACCTCAGCACATAGACTTTGGCCTTCTGAAGGACCATTTCCCAACCATGGAAGGAATACCACAAATGTGTCCAGAACAATCACTTTGAGGATGCAGCATTTTAATGACTCAGGCATGTGTGAAGCATCACAACCAAGCCCTCTGTGGCATTTTCCAGCCTACTCCCTGCAGTTCCTCTTTATGTTGGGGCATCAGCCTGGTCCTTCCCTGCAGCAGGGACAGTCTCTTCTGGTTGTGTCTGCAAAACAGCTAAACCATTTCTGCTATTATCATCTCTCCTAGCTAGGCCACACCTGGAGTAGCACAGTCACAAAGTACCAGGGGCTGGAAGGGACCCCCAAAGCTCAGCCAGCCCAACCCCCCTGCCACAGCAGCATCTCCTAGAGCAGATCACACAGGAACACATCCAGGTGGGTTTGGATATCTCCAGAGAGGGAGACTCCACAGCCTCTCTGGGCAGCCTGTGCCAGGGCTCTGGCACCCTCACAGGGGAAAAATTCCTCCTCCTGTTTCAATGAAACTTCCTCTGCCTCAGCTTCCACCCAGTGCCCCTTGGCCTGTCCCTGGGCATCACCCAGCAGAGCCTGGCTCCAGCCTCCTGCCACTCACCTGCACATCTTTAGAGCCATTGCTGAGGTCACCTCTCAGGCTCCTCCTCTGCCAGCAGCACAGCTCCAGCTCCCTCAGGCTCTGCTCCTCCCAGAGCTGTTCCATTGCCTTCAGCATCTTTGTGGCTCTGTGCTGGACTCTCTCCAGCAGTTCTGTGTCCCTCTGGAACTGGGGGCCCCAGAACTGGAGTACTGGGACCAGTTCTGGGTTCCTCAGTTCAAGAGAAGCAAGTTACTACTGGAGCAAGCCCAGTGGAGGCTATGCAGATGCTGAGGGGCCTGGAGCATCTCTGAGGAGGAAAGGCTGAGAGCCCTGGGGCTGCTGAGCCTGGAGAAGAGCAGCCCCAGAGGAGATCAATGCCCAGCAAGAGCTCAAGGGCAAGGATCAGGAGGATGGGGGTAGCCTCTTTTAAGCAGTACCCAGTGACAGGAGAAGGGGCAAAGTGGATCCCAGGATGTTCCACCTCAACAGGAGGAGACATTTCTTTACTGTGAGGGTGCTGGAGCAGGCTGCCCAGAGTGGTTGTGGGGTCTCCTTACTTGGAAAGACTCCAAACCTGCCTGGACCCTGCTATCCTGAGGCTGGATGAGCTGCAGAGGTCCTGTCCAACCCCTGCCATGCTGCATTTCTGTAACACCAAGGGTGACAACTCAATGGAGAGAGGAACTGTCTGATTTTACCCTTTCAGGCCATTTTCTGGGGAAGAGGAAGGACAAAGGCATCCTTACACAGCTGAGGCACTTCTACTTCTGCAACAGGAGCTAAGATAAGAAGAGATCTCCAAGTGGCACACTGGGCACAGGGCACCAGCATGACCCCTGGCACAAGACTAAACCCACAGCATGGTCTAGACACACCAAAGTAGGCTTGGTGCTGTCTTAGGTGCACTGCTTCTCTGCGTGCTGTGTAGACATGACCAAAATGGTCCAAAGCAGACTGGTTCCATCATGTCTAGTTTCAACAAAGCAAAAATGTTATTAGGCAAAAAGGGCTCAGTGTGGCATTTATTCAGAGCCCTTTAGGCAAAGTCTCAGGTTTCAAAACTCACAATCCATAATGGCTGGCTAAAGACAAATGGAAAGTGAAGTGGTCTCCAGAGATGTGGTGACTCTGTGTCTGATCCTACAAGACTGCAGTAATACCAGAGCATATGAAAATGGAGAGGGTGGAGGGAGAAACACCACCAGCAGAAATGTCTACTCTGTTTTCATAACCCAGAAGGGGTTTCTTCAGGATTCAGCCTGGGTTTTAGGACCAGTAAAGGGAGCAGTTCCCTCCCTCCTTCACCTCCCTACTTCGGTTCATAACTGTGATTTGTCTTGTGTCATTTGGGGATATCAGCAAACCCTTTCCCTGGTTATTTTGCTTTCTGCAATGGTTCTCTTTTTCTGCTGTGCTTGGCAGTTTCCAGGAGCTGGATGAATATTCAGAGAGGACTACAGTGACTCCATTTCAGCTGGCATGATAAGAAGTGCCAGACAAGCAGGGTGAAGCTTCCCACCCCAAGGCTTCGCAATCCCTAACAGCCAACCTGAAAAAGACTTCTCCATATGAGACACTCTCTGAGGCCATTTCACTCTTTTTCTTTACATGTCCTTAAGTACTTACTCTAGACCCAAGCATAGGTTAGAGCATGCAGGTGCCTCCAGCATGGTAGGGCAGCAGTGGGGAGACACACACCAGACCTTGCTGCCACTGCTCACACTCACTGCTGTTGCAAGTCTGAATCACAGCATGGGCTGGGCTGGGAGGGACCTCCAAAGGTCATCCAGTCCAAGCCCCTCTGCACTCAGCAGGGACATCCTCAACCAGATCAGGTTGCCCACAGCCCTGTCCAGCCTCACCTGCAATATCTCCAGGGATGGAGCCTCAACCACCTCCCTGGGCAACCTGCTGCAGTGTTCCTGCACCCTCCTGGTGCAGAGCTTGTTCCTCACATCCCATCTCAGTCTGCTCTGCTCTGGTTTGCAGCCATTGCCCTCATCCTGTCCCTGCAGGCCTTTGCAAACAGTCTCTCTGCAGCCTTCTTGTAGCCCCCTTCAGGCACTGGCAGGCTGCTGTTAGGTCTTCTTGGAGCCTTCTCTTCTGCAGGCTGCACACCTCCAGCTCCCTCAGCCTGTGCTCATAGCAGAGATGCTCCAACCCCCTGAGCTTTTTTGTGCCCCCTCTCTGGACCATCTCTGTCAGCTCCATGTCCTTCCTATTTTGAGGGCTCCAGACCTGGATGCAGTACTCCAGGTGAGGTCTCCCCAGAGCAAAGTGGCAGAATCAGCTCACTCAATCTGAAGCACAGATGTGTGATGCCAGTGTTCATCTGCCCTCTTTTGGGTTGGCAGCTTTGCTCCCCACAATCACCTGAAGGTATCACCTCAGCAATGCAAGCAGAAACAGTCTAGGGCAGTCCAGGAGAAGGAAGAAAAAGGACAAAGTATCACAGCATGATGGAGGTTGGAAGTGACCTCTGGACACTTATTCCAAATCCTCTGCTAAAGCAGAGGCTCACAGGGTCACATCCAGGATGGTTTGGAGTCTCTCCAGAGGAGGTGATCCCTTGGACTGGTCAGGCAGAGCTGCTATCAAGCTGTAAGAAGCCTCCACAGCTCTCTGGGACAAACTTCTCAATGGTGCCTTGTGGGTTTTATTAGAACTTCTAGAGCTGGTTTGTTCTTTAAAGCATCTAATTGCCCAGGGAGGTTGCGGCTGCTCCCTCCCTGGAGGTGTTCAAGGCCAGGTTGGAGGAGGCCTTGAGTGCCCTGTGCTAGTGGGAGGTGTCCCTGCCTATGGCAGGGGGTTGGAACTAGGTGATCCTTGAGGTCCCTTCCAACCTTCCCATTCTGTGACTCTGCTCAGCAGCAGGAGGATCAGGTTCTTCCTGTTGGATTTGGGGGTGGCTCTGTCTTAGCAAGGAGACTGCAAACCCCACAGCTGAGCAGTGTGCCACAGGGACACAGTCTGCTGCTGGAGCTGGCCCAGGAGTCCTGGGACTGCACCCTGAGACTGCTTTCTGAGATCCCAGCTCACAGGATGTCAGGGGTTGGAAGAGACCCAAAGAGCTCATCCAGTCCAACCCCCCTGCCAGAGCAGGACCAGACAATCCAGCTCAGGGCACACAGGAACANCCCCCCCTCCTGACCCCCAGCCCTCAGAGACTCAGAAACATTTCTTAGATCCCCTCTCAGTCTTCTCTTCTCCAGCCTAAGCATCCCCAGGTCCCTCAGCCTCTCCTCCCCAGGCAGTGCTCAGTCCCCTCAGCATCCTCACAGCCCTCCCCTGGACTCTCTCCAGCAGGTCCCTGTCCCTCTGAAGTTGGGGAGCCCCAAACTGAAGGCAGTGCTCAAGGTGAGGTCTTACCAGGACATAGTAGAGGAGGAGGAGAACCTCCCTGGATCTGCTGGACATGCTTTTCTTGATGCCCCCCAGGACCCCATTGGCCTCATGCCCACCAGGGCACATTGCTGCCCATGGATGTTCTCCAGCAGCACTCTCAGGTCTCTCTCCACAGGCTGCTCTCCAGCAGATCACCTCCCAGCCTCTACTGCTGCAGTTTATTGTTCCTTGCTAGCTGCAGGACTCTGCACTTGTCCTTGTTGAACCTTGTTTGGTTGCTCTGTGCCCAGCTCTCAGTCTGCCCAGGTCTCTCTGGATGGCCTCACAGCCCTCAGCTGTCTCAGCTAAACTGCCCTCACCTCTGACAGCTTCCAGAGGTGCCCACTTGGGTAACCCCTCCTAATTAGTTCTCCATAGGGAAAGTACAACATGGAGCTTACTCCTCCCTCAGCTGTGCTGAGCACCAAGGAGTGATTTTCACCACCATGTGTATCCAGGTCTATCTTAGCAGCCACTCAATCCCTCTCCACTGATGACAAGAAGCATCCAGGCAACCTCCCTGCCCAGTCAGCTCAGGCTCTGACAGCACAGAAGTACTCCTAAGTCTCTTCTTTGGCTCTTAACTTAAGCAGTTCATCTAGGCAGAAAAAAATTGGCCTTCCAGTGACTTTACTGAGACCACACACAGAGGTTATGGACAAGACACTGAAGGGAGCTTTCCTGTGACCTATCCCTTTCTTCCAAAGCTTCTAAAAACTCAGGATTCGTTGGCTTGAGCTTTTTCACATGCTCTGAGATGCACTAACAAGCAGGGAATAGGAAAGAGAAAAACAAAAAATCATTAAATATTAATCAACCATGCCAAGACCTGTGGGGTGTCTCCTGCCTTCACAACCTGAGGGATTCACTACTCCCAGCAATAAATCTCAGAGGCTGGAGATGCAGTTCATGAGGATTTGTAGAACAAGCTGAGGTCTGCATTGCCCAGTGCTGTGTCATGGTGACCTGACACCAAGCTCACCTCTCTTCTAACCCCACTGTGAACCTCCCTGTGCTCCAGAGAGAAGAATTCAGCCTGCAGGGAGGGGACTTCTCCTCCTAACCCGGTGGCCTCGAGTCAGGAAGACTCCTGTGACAGAGCCCTTCAGGATGTGCTGTAAACAGATGAGCCAATGGACAAAAAACGAGCTGTGTCCTGGGGACACAACACACAAGGTTGGGGTTTTTGTTGGTTTTTTTTTTTTTTGCCTGGGGTAGATGTTCCTGAACATCCACAGAGGAGCTGGAGCCATCCATGGACTGAAACTAAACTGACCCTGGCTCACCCTGGGTTCATCTTTCTGTTGCTGTCAGATCTATGGGAGCTGAGTTGCAAAACACAGTTTTAGAGGGGGGGAAAAAAAAAAGGGGAAAAAAAAAAAAAAAGACCCTGGCCTGCCATCTATTTTAAACACAGTGTCTATTTTTCCTTTCATTTTGTAAACCACTTGAGCATTTCTGAAGTGATTCATTCCTTTATCTCCTAAACAAAGAGCTTGTGGCAGCACAGGGCTGGGATATTTTCCTTCGGCAAGCAAAAGGAGTTCTTGGTTCAGATTGCAACAGGGCTGTAAAGAGGTCAGTGGAGAGCAGCCTGCTGCTTGGAGCAGAATGGTGCTGGTGTTCTTTGGGATCACTTACACACCAGTGGGCTCTGCAAATCAGCATATGGCTGCAGGGCATGCCACAAAGAAAGAGGTGGCACAGGATGCCAGCGTGCTAGGGGCTGGGTCTGGACATCATCTGGCCTAGTCCCTGGGCTAAAGCAGAGGCACACAGAGCAGGGTGCCCAGGATGGCTGAGCTGGGTGTGCTCAGAGGAAATCTGCTGCTGAGAAGTGGAAGTGTCACTGCAGACTGCAGTGTTGGCTGGGAAGTGAGAAACAGCCCTGGCAAGTGGCATGATGGCAATCCCCTGCCTTTCGGTGCTTGCTGCCAAGGTGTCTGCTCTCCCAGTTGGATCTTGTCCTGGTCTGAGCTAGAGCAGAGCTGATTCTGCTCAGGGGTTTGACTTCTCAGCTCAGGCTCTGCTCCCTGCAGCACTCTCTGCAGCTCAGGGCAGGGCTGCACACCCAGAGGCTGCTCCCAGCAGGCAGAGGCTGTTGGGGAGAGCTCCTGCCAAGGGCTGCAATGCAGAAAGGCTCTGGCTGAGGTTTGCTGCTGGGCACACCAAGGGCACTGGCACAGCCTGTGTGCCACCCTGGGGTGCAGGAGGTCAGAGGTGGCACCTGTGGAGAAGAGCAGACAGGAGAGGGGACTAAACTGCCCAGCAAGGGACTGCAGCCCATGGATGGCATGGATAACATCAGACAATGAGCCTTGGCTCATTGATGTAACCTGTCCAGACCAAGATAGAACAAAGGGGAATGGCTTCAAGCTGAGGCTGGGGAGGGTTAGATTGGACATTAGGAAGAGGTTTTTCCTGTAGAGTGGTGAGGGAGTGGCATGAGCTGCCCAGGGAGGTGGTGGAGTCCCCCAGCCTGGCTGTGTTTCAGGGTGGTTTGGATGTGGTGCTTGGGGCTATGGCTGAAGGTGAATGTTGCAGAGCAGGGTTCTAGGTTGGGTTGGTGACCCTGAGGGGCTGTGCCAGCCTGGGGCTGGCTGTGACTGATTCCCTACAGTCATCCCTCACTCCCTCCCCTCTCTTCTTTCAGAGCACAGGACCAGACTCTTCTCAGTGTCGTGCAGCATCAGGGGCAACAGGAATGAATTAGAACCCAAGAAGTTCCACCTAAACACAAGGGGAAGTTACCTGTTAGCTTCTCCTTCTCTAAGAGACTTCCAAAAGCCACTTGGACATATTTTAGGCTGTCAGGTAGGGATGGGAGTGTGGGGATGGAACCAAGCTAGAAATGAGGAAATTCAAACTGGAGGTTAGGAAGAAGTTGTTCAGCATCCCTGGAGGTGTTTAAGGCCAGGCTGGCTGAGGCTGTGGGCAGCCTGAGCTGGTGTGAGGTGTCCCTGGGCATGGCAGGGAGGTTGGAACTGGAGGGTCCTTGTGGTGCCTTCCAACCCTGACTGACTCTGATCCTATGTTCCTGTGCCTAGGTGTGCTATAACCACACTGACTGTGCTCAGAAGGAAGATTGGACTAGAAGACCTCCAGAGCTCCTTTCCACACCCCAACATTCCACAATTCCTCAAAGCCAGGCAGATTTCAGACTTCTGCCCTGTACCAGCTACTATCCTCTCTGTACTGTCCGTGTTTCCTTTTTTCTTGCTACTCCTTTTCCCCTCTTTTCACTTCTTCCCTTATCCACATCCCACAGACTATTTTTATTCTTTTCTTTCTAGGTCTCTTTCAGTTCCCTTCTGCCTTTCCCTTCCCTTCTGCTTTTCCTTTCCCTTCTGCTTTGCCTCCCTCCTTATGCTACAGCCTGCTGTGGGTGGCTACGTTCAGCCCCTGCTCAACAACCTGGCTTCTCCCCAACAGCACAAGAGGAGAAGGAGCTGTGCTTGCCAAGCCCTTCCCTAGCCTGGAGGATCAGATGCACCTACTCCCAGCAAGGAACGAGCCTGGTGTGAGCACCACACATCTTCATCCCCTACACCATCATCAACTGGGCTGCAATTCAGCTGATTTATATCACTTGGGGACCAAGGCTGAGCTATTTCTATTCGTGCCAGCTGGTAACTGCTGCAGGTTCAGCTGCTGTTGCTGGAGGAGTGTATCCCACTCTTCAGGTCTGGCTGACAGCAGAGTGCTGAGCACACAGTCCTGATTTTTTTATTTTTTTTTTTCATTCTGGGAGCTTGCTTCTGCAGGCATGTGCACCTCGCTGGCTTTTCAAGCATGTAGCTGCTGATACAGTGCAATTTTCAATTTATTTTTGTGCTCAAAAAGTTGCTCTGAAAGTCCAAAGCTATTCCAAAGCAGAGAAGTGTGTTGCCTCCTCTTGAGCAACTCCAGAACTACTTATGGGTATCATTTTAAAGCATCCTCCAAGCTTCTCGGGGGTCCTCTGACATTTCTAGCCAGAGAGGAGAAAAGAAGCAAGCTGCATGTGGCCAATGGGATGTGTGTAGACACCAGAGCAAGGGAAAGTGACCAAGAAGGCCAATGGGATCCTGGGGTGCATTGAGAAGGGCAATGTCTCCTCCCTCTACTCTGGCCTGAGGACTACAAGTCTAATTTAGGGTTCCCCAGTTCCAGAGAGACAGGAAACCACTTGAGAGAGTTCAGTGTGAAGATGCTGAGGGGCCTGGAGCAGCAATTTGAGGAGGAAAGGCTGAGAGCTCTGGGGCTGTTGAGCCTGGAGAAGGGCAGCTGAGAGGGGATTTGAGCAGGGCTCAGCAAGAGCTAAAGGGTGGGGGGGTGGGGGTCTCAGCCATTTCCCCTGCTAGAAATAGTCCTCAACCAAAGGCATCTGCTGGACAGAGTTACTTGGAGCTGACTAAAGCAGGAGAGGAGACATCTTACTGCTCTTTTCAACTACCTGACAAGAACACACAGAGTAAGTGGAGACAAACTCTTCTTGAGCATCCTCAGACTAGCACAGCAGCTTAAGGGAAATAGGCAAAGACAGAAGCTGTGCAAGGGAAGTGATTACATACTACAGAGAAAAGCATTTTTCACCCTGTCCACATTGTGCCCATGCCTGGGGCTAAGCTACAGCAGTTGCACTGTCCCCCAGCAGCCCCTCCCCAGCTGAGAAGCAGGGTGAGGGAAACAAGAGAACAGCCTTGGGTTGAGGTGCAAATGGTTCCAGCAGAACCACCAAGCCAGGATCAACACCAACAGAGAACGGTCCTCAGCCCAGGGCAAGTACAGCAGTCACAGCAAGCAGGAAGGCAGCCTGCAGGAGAAGGGAGAGGAGCAGCAGCAGAAGACAGCCACACACCAGCATGAGCCAAGCAGAAAAGCCTTAGCAGCAGTCAACCTTCCCCCTTTATAATGAGTGAGGCATTTATGGTCTGAGCTACACCTATGGCCAGCTGAGATCAGCTGCCCTGCCTGACTCCAAACTGCCAACAGCCTGCAGCCCATGGCCCAAGATTGTGTCCAGGTAAAACCAGGACAGCCAAAAGGATGAGACCAAACACTGGCCTGGCCTTCAGAGAGTTTGTGACATGCCCTTCTTTGAGCAGGGGGTTACATCAGGAATCTACAGAGGTCTTCCTCACCATTCTTTGTTATGTTCCCCTTGCCCGGGGAGGTTGTGGCTGCTCCCTCCCTGCAGGTGTTCAAGGCCAGGTTGGATGAGTCCTTGAGTGACCTGTGCTAGTGGGAGGTGTCCCTGCCTATGGCAGGGGCTTGGAACTAGATGATCCTTGAGGTCCCTTCCAACCTTACCATTCTACTCCATAACCATACTGACAAACCATCAGAACATTGCTCTTGGCCATCAATTTTTTTTCAAGCCTAGATAGAGTCATAGAGTCATGGAATCATAGAATGGGAATGTTGGAAGGGACCTCAAAGATCAGCCAGTTCCAA
>VWZE01024215.1:57796-68763 GCA_013396675.1 Eubucco bourcierii | reverse complement strand
ATTCACCACCACTCTCTGGGCTCAGCCCTCCAGCCAGTTCCTAACCCAGTGCAGTGTGTTGCCATCCAAGCCATGAGCTGACAATACATACATATATATACATATATGCATAATCTGGCCATTTTCTTCTCATAGGAAAGATCTATTTTTGAGTAATACAGTATAAACTGCATGATGCTAAACTAAGATTGTTGTTGTCTTGCTACTTAGAGCAAATTCTTACTTTTGTGCAGCCAAGCAGCCCAGGTGATTATTATACTTCTGTTGATGAAGATCTTAAGATTGAGGTGATTGAAAAACTTTTTGCCATGGACACAGAATCGAAAAGCCAGTGCACCTCCCAGGTAAGGAAATGATACCTTTTCCAAAAGCCATAAAGATCAGTCTCCTGCTAGTAGGTAGTTTGGATTTGTGCTGTATGTGCAGATATTTTGATGTGACATGCAGACTGCATCTGCATGTAACATACCAAAGTTCTGATGCACACAACACTAACAAAAACATGCACTTTCAAAAGCTCAGATGTAAATTTCTATCCCTAAGTCTGAAGCAAGTGCTTTAGGGTGTGACTCGGTTGTGGGAATTGATGAGGCAGGAGTTACAAAATCTGCAGTTATTTTATTTCCAGAAAGCCCCACCCACAACTTTATATAAAATCAATTAGATGGGGTTCGGAAATTCGGTCGGGAAAATCTTTCACAAGAATGCTTACAGGGAATTTAGTAATTCAGCAAAAATCAGAAGGCTTGGAAAAGGTTTGCTATAAAAAATAGTTTTGCCACACTTAGGAACAAAGGCAGCCTGGAGCCCTAGGGAGATCTGCGCTACTCACAGTGGAGTACAAGACTATCTCCGAACTCCTACTCCACCACAGTGGCGCTGGAGTAGGAGTTCAGAAATAGTCCCTTGGCTCCTTGTCGGCAGTCTATGCGGCAGTGCCTTGAAGTGCAGATCGTGGGGCAGCACAGGGTAAAGCTCAGGCTGCTTGCAGCATACCCATGATTACGGCAGAGGCAGGTCCCTGCAACAGGCAGCCAGGATCTGATGGTCTGATGCTGACAGTCCGTGGCTAGCAGTCCCTTGCTAACAGTCCGTGGCTGGCAGTCCCTTGCTAGCAGTCCGCGGCTGGCAGTCCGACACTGGCAGTCCGTGGCTAGCAGTCCCTTGCTAGCAGTCCACGGCTGGCAGTCTGACGCTGGCCATCCGTGGCTAACAGTCCCTTGCTAGCAGTCCGTGGCTGGCAGTCTGACGCTGGCCATCCGTGGCTAACAGTCCCTTGCTAGCAGTCCGTGGCTGGCAGGCCGACGCTGGCCGTCCATAGCTAGCAGTCCCTTGCTAGCAGTCTGTGGTTAGCAGTACAACACTGGCAGTCTGTGGCTAGCAGTCTGTTGCTGGCGGTCCCTTGCTAGCAGTCCCTCTTAAAGCCCTCTCAAAGTCCCCCCTAGCAGTCTCCTCAAAGTCCCCCTCAAAGTCCCTCTAGATAATGTGTCCCATTGCCATCTATATATGCTGGGGCGATTTGCTCTCCCCTGTTCAAGCCTGTGGGGGTGGGGTAAGGTACTTGACACCTACTCCTTTCACATTCCAGACCCTCAGGAACCAGAGGTGGGGCGGGGGGGGAGCAGAACAGTTTCGCATCCCATTGGAACCTCCGGTGGGGCAGGGACTAAGCAGAAAGAGTCAGGAGAGAGCTTTCAGAATTTGGAAGCCTACAGACTGAATAAGGAATATAAGCAACAGCATTTCTCTTTTTAATCAACCTAATGGCAAGCAAGTAAACATTCTTTCTTGAACAAAACATAAACAAATTCTTAACAAAACATCAAAATGAGAAAGGAATGCCCCTCATAGCACCTATCTCCTTTAACTGCAAAACTGAAACTCATTTTGGAGATGGTGTTCTTGTCCTGTCTCCCAAAAGATGTGACAGGAAGATGTGACAATGACTCACACATACAGTAACACACAGTCTCAATCTCCTGCATTCCAATCAAGGTGTAAGTGTAGAAATTCTCTCTGTAACACACTTATTTAATCCTCCACTATTGTAACATTACATGGAGCAAGCCAGTGAAGAAAAGGTAAAGTGTAGGCCTGATTCAGCCCAACTAACTTTAGATAATCAAAATGCTGTTGTTGAGAGCTCATACTTCTTTGTAGTTTAAAGCAAGGAACAGGCATTGCTGGCTGGCACCTTAAACTCATCGCTTTCTATTAGTCTTATGGAAAGATTGTGGTGAGTTGGGGACCAAGTGAGGTGTGTCAGTCTGCCAGTGCCATCTGCAGACTTATGTGGACTGTAGTCCATGTCCTGAAGGTATTCTATCCAAATCTGGAGACAGAATCCACCAAAAAACCAATAGAAAGAGTGGACACATAGGAGGAAAATGTGGATCAGGATCAAACTCAGTGCAAGGCTTGACATACAAGCTTCAATTTTGTCTTAATTCAGCATCTGATTACTCTGGTGTGTCCCACCCCATCAGCACCTCTGCTGGGAAAAATGACTGTTAGAAAAGGGCCCGTCATGAGCTGACAGGTGGACCAATGTCAGTTTCCCTCTCTACTCAGCTCTGGTCAAACACCAAGAAATGAGTTTAAATATGACCAATTCTCCAAAGGGGAAAAAAAAAAAAAAACCTCAAAAAAGAAAACAAACAAACAGAACAAAACAAAACAAAAAAACCAAGCAGGTGAGGACATATTTAAGTGCAATGGTGTCCTCACAAGTAATTTTTTTGGTCACTTTTGGATTTCTAGATGCCTTTTTTTTTTTTCCCCTCAGGTAGTTGTATTACAAAGAAAACTTTTTTAATATTTTGGTGTGAAAAAGCCTGAGGTTGCCTCATGTTGTAGAGTCCTGGCAGGCAAGTTACTCTGCTTCAGACCACAACTGATTCTGCAGGCTGCATACAGCCTGCTTTAGTAAATGCTACTTGTCTGGGAGTTTTTTTTTTCCTTTAGTTTGTGGTCTGTCTTTGGTGCTGATGAACATGTATGCTAGCCAGAGAAAGAAGATACTTTTAAATAGGTGCTAGACACTTTCATGTAAGTAAATCTGTCATGCAGTTTCACATAGAATCATAGAATGGTAAGGTTGGAAGGGACCTCAAAGATCATCTAGTTCCAACCCCCTGCCATAGGCAGGGACACCTCCCACTAGTACAGGTCACTCAAGGCCTCGTCCAGCCTGGCCTTGAACACCTCCAGGGAGGGAGCAGCCACAACCTCCCTGGGCAACCTGTGCCAGTGTCTCACCACCTTCACTGGAAAGAACTTCCTCCTGACATTCAGTCTGAATCTCCCCTCTGCCAGTTCAAACCCATTGCCCCTTGTCCTGTCATTGCAAGCCCTTGTCAGTAGTCCCTCCCCAGCCTTCCTGTAGGCCCCTTCAGATACTGGAAGGCTACTATAAGGTCTCCTGGAAGCCTTCTCTGCCACAACTATTATTAACATCCAGTTTCTTTATGAACTTCCTTTTGTGCAGGCTGACTTCAATGAACTGGACCTTGAAACCTTGGCTCCTTACATTCCCATGGATGGAGAAGATTTCCAGCTCAGCCCAATCTGCCAAGAAGAATGTCCTCTCTCTGATAGTGCACAAAATACCCAGCAGAGTCTAAGTAACATGACTACCATCTTCCAACCTCTTGCTTCTGCTTCACAGAATCAGTTCCTCCCAGAGAAATATTGCCCACAGCTATCAAATAAAAACATTAACTCTGGGCATGGGTCTCTATCATCAGTGTTCTTCAACAATGTGAGTAGGTCATCGCTGCCACCGTACCACAATCAAGCCAGCACTCCGCTGTCTTCGATGGGAGGAAGACCAAATACCCAGTGGCCACCTGACCCCCCATTAGAATATGTTCCTGCTAAATGGAGACTTATGGATAAATACTCAGGATCCCTATCAAGTTCCTCAGGGCCACCAATACATTCTCCAAGCATGCCCATGTATAAAAAAAGGTAAGAGTTTCAGTCGTGTAACGACCTATTTGACTCAGAAAAGATTTTCAGGGTGGGGTGGGGAGGATCAGAACTCTTTTTTTTTTAAAATTCAGATGGAATAAGTTGTTCCAGTAGGCATCAGGCTGCACCACTGGGGACATGAGTGCGGTGCTCTCGCAGTGGCAGTCAGTCTGGTGGAAGCAGAAGTGGGTCCATTTTTCATTTACTGTAAAAATGCACAAATGGATTTCCTGCTGGTGAGATAAGAATTAGCCCAGTAATTGTACAAAGCCTGGCTTGACTGCAGGCATTTTAAGAAAAAGTACTGGAAGGCTTTACTGGTCCAGCAGTGAGCTGGGCCCCATACATACCTTCTTATCTTGCATGTTTGGTTTATTTTTTTGTGTAACAGAAAGTAGAGGAGAGTGAGAGGTGACAGTACATTTATTGCTGACATTTAAACACTACAACTAAGAGTTAAAATTACTTTTTTCTTTTCCCCTACAAACCTTCTTCCCTTTATTCACTTTCCTACATGCATGAACAGTATGCAATGAGATGAAGATCAGAGGCTGTAGTCCCAGACGTTTCCTGTCCTAGCTAGGAGTTCCTCTGTAGCTCTTGAGTCTGAAGACTCAAGCATGCAGTTCATTGGTCATGCTGAAACATCCAGGAAGCACACAAACCAGCAATGGCCATTTTAAAACATGAAGCTGTGCAGTTTGCTTTCTGGGATTTCTTGTTGGCAGAAATACCAATGTCTGAACATGCATCTGGAAAGAGAGGGTTTGTCCCCTAACAGCAACCTGTGTGGTCATACTTAGTATGCAAAGTAAGGAGACAGGCGTGGCTCTCAAAATCCTTTCCTTAAAAATCCCATTACTGGGTTTAAACTGGCAGAGGGGAGATTTAGACTGGATGTTAGGAGGAAGCTCTTTACAGTGAGGGTGGTGAGGCACTGGCACAGGTTGCCCAGGGAGGTTGTGGCTGCTCCCTCCCTGGAGGTGTTCAAGGCCAGGTTGGATGATGCCTTGAGTGACCTGTACTAGTGGGAGGTGTCCCTGCCTATGGCAGGGGGTTGGAACTAGATGATCTTTGAGGTCCCTTCCAACCTTACCATTCTATGATTCCCTTTCCACACTATTTTTATATCTGTCTGGAGATACCTAGAGGCTGTTTATGCCAGACTTTCTTTTATCCCAGAAGTTTCTAAAGCTTGTGGGCTGACTAAAAAAAAAGAAATAAAAATGTTCGAGGTCTGCCCACTCTCATGCGTCAAAGACATCTTAACATTCTTTAGAGGAAAGAAGAACCTGTATAAATGAACAAAATGGGTTAGATTTGCCTCCCTACTCACTCACCCACACATCTTTTCCCCACAGACCCCTGGATGGTTTTGGGCAACGAGGCATAGATGTAAACCCAGCGAGAATTGCTCTGTCTAACAGTTTGAAGCTGAAGCGACAACAGGATTATGAAGAACAAGCATTGCAACAGCTGAGTGGGGTAATCATAGGAAATGAATCCCCTTCACCACTTTGGACACACCTTGGTCATCAGTGTAATTGTTTTGCTTTTGTCACTTTCTAGGGAGATCCATCTGTCATTAACCCATCTCACCTAATGTGGAAGAGAATGAAATTTCTCAAAGGGGAAAACCGTTCCTTGATTACTGAAAAGAAGTCTCTCAGCACAAGTGTTCTCACTGGTAAGATAAAAGAAAGGGGGTTTTTGTTGTTATGTATTGAAGCACAATTTTAAGACAGGCTGAACAGAATCAAAAACTCTTTCAAACTGAAATTTAAATATTAGACTAAGATAAAATTCAAGATCAGGTTGTAACACTAAGAGCGGAACATTTTGAGGCACATTTGAGAGCTACCAGGTAGATAATTTCATGTATGTTCTCACACTTACTTGGGAAGTAACAGAGATCACCTGAATGGAGGGGAGATTACCTCGTGAACATCCAAGATTTGAACACCTCAGAGCTGGAATTGTTACTGTCTCTCTCCAACATTGTGTTTCCACACACCAGCATTACCTTGGGTGCAATGCTGCTTGTAGAGCTAGGGCTGTTTCTGGATTTCCTTTGTAATGAGATGTAGGTGTGCCTACGTCGTGTGACAGTCATAGAATCATGGTAAGGTTGGAAGGGACCTCAAGGATCATCTAGTTCCAACCCCCTGCCATAGGCAGGGACACCTCCCACTAGTACAGTTCCCTCAAGGCCTCGTCCAGCCTGGCCTTGAACACCTCCAGGGAGGGAGCATCCACAACCTCCTTGGGCAACCCATTCCAAGGATCACTTTGCTTTGAATTAGTATTATCTACTGTAATTAATCTAAATCTTCTTTTTTTTTTTTTCCCTGCTATGTAAATCAGATGAGTTTGTCTGTAACCCAAGAGGTCTGAGCCAACCAGTGAATCAACTGGAGCAGCAGCACCAGCACCAGGAACAACAGCCACCCACACATGGCAGTCCCGGCGAGAATTTGAAAGCAGGAGCGTTTCCCCCTCCATTTTACACTTCCCATTATCAGGACTATACTGTCCAGCCAGCTCATAAAGCATCAGGTAAGAGCTGGCAGATGTTTAGTCCCAATACTGATGGCACAAAAGAAATACAGACATTAAAAAATACAGTGAAGAATGATAACCTAAGGACCAAACAGGTATTGCTTCGTAGACTTGAAAGGTCAGTTCTTAGCGTGAGACTTTAATGTTTACATTCATAAATTAAGAGGAAAAACAGTATTTTTGCCTTCTGCTTCAATTAAACTTTTCCTTTTCGCCTTGGAGGCTCAGTCATCTTCCATACATGCTCTTGTCTTGTGAGAGAATTAAGTGTGGGAAGCGTTTGTAGGTTCAAATTTTAAACAGGAGCTTCATAAAAGTTGATGGAAGTAATTAAGGGAGACATATGTTATCAGGAAGATATAAGAGTGGCATCAATTTAGAAACTCTGCTCTTTACTACAGCTTTCCTCACCTGCACGATTTTTTTCTCAGAACAATCTAAATTGGGGGTGGAGGTGAAAAAAGGCATGTGTCCCTGTGACACGCTCGAAACTTTTAAGGCACAGGTTTGTTCTGCAACCTGTAACTGGTGGTGGTTGGAGGCATATTTGGTGAGGCACTGGAACAGGTTGCCCAGGGAGGTCATGGATGCTCCCTCCCTGGATGTGTTCAAGGCCAGATTGGATGAGGCCTTGAGTAACCTGTACTAGTGGGAGGTGTCCCTGCCTATGGCAGGGGGTTGGAACTAGATGATCCTTGAGGTCCCTTCCAACCTTACCATTGTATGATTCTATGATTCTATATTGGCAAACACAAAATGACCTTAACACTGGCATAAACAAAAGAGACAGGAGAGGAAAGAAGTCCTGCCTCTCATCTCAGCATCTGCTGGTTTGAGGCTAATTGGAACACTTCAGTAGAGAAAATTACACTATAGGCTGTGAAAGGAAAACATGGTGATGTCTGCTGCACTCATAGGCTTGCTGAGATTGTATGGGGAAAAGAACATAAACATAGATAAGTCAGTCTCTGTCTCTCTGTGGGGGAACAGCATCTGGGGCGATCTAGCTTCTGGCTCCTCTCTGCCAATTAATCTTCACTAACCACTTTTCTTCTAACGCCCCTGACTGATCCTCCTAGTTCACCTTGCGTGTAAGGCAAACCTTGGGGTAAGGTACAGGGGTGGGGAGAAGGTGGAAGGGTGGTTGGGAGCCCCTCCTGGGGTCTCTGATTTCTGGGAGGGGAGTTGTGTTGCTGTATTACCTTTAACTTGTCTATGTCTGTAACTATTCCTGTCTATAGTGTCTATCTCTGCTTGTACATTGTGCTGAGCTGTAAATAGAGCTTCAGTCCTTAACTTCCAGCTGGCTGAGTCTAGTCTGGGTCATTTTACAAAGTGTGGGGGGGCAGGGAACTCCTAAACCATCACACCTAGCAGCACCACCACTGACTTAATGCACTTAATCTCTTCCAGGTATGACCAGTCGACTGCTGGGGCCCTCGTTTGAACCCTACTTGTTGCCTGAGTTGACAAGATATGACTGTGAGGTGAACGTCCCTGTTTTGGGCAGCTCTACGCTTCTGCAGGGCAGCGAACTGCTCAGAGCTCTGGACCAGGCAACCTGAGCAACCCTGCAATATTCTGTGGCCTATACAGTTCAAAACAGCTTCAGTTTTTTTAATATATTTTTGCAAGTAAACGATTTCTAATGCCAATACACTTTTACAGGATTTTACTTAGATATCGAACCTCTCCACCTTACCAAATAGTGGCCTTTTGAAGTTAACTCACTTTATTATTCACATGAAAGAAATACACCCTACTGTATTTTCTCTGTTGCAATTAAAGTGTTGTTTAGAGAGTTTGATTACCCTCCCCTTATCTCGTTACCTGTAATTTATACGCTGACGTTCTCTTCAGATTCCACGCTAATGAAAAGCTGTGGTACAAACGCCTCATCGTGTGCTACTTTGGCTGCAGTACAGCAAAAATTCACTTCTATTGCCAAAGATGAATGAAACAAATTTGATTTCCAACCCCTTTTTTTTTTTTTTTTTGTTGATCTGCCAAATTGAAATCCTTCGAGTCTGTCTTCTTTTCCGGCATTTATCGTATTTAACTTTAATAACTCCTAGAGAAGTATACTCAAGAAAAATCCCAGCTTTATGCCTCTCCCTTCCCCACTTCATTTTTATACACTCTGTTGAAAGAAATGTGAATGGCAAACTACAATGTTTGTGGGCATCTGTGAAAGTTGCACATTGTAAGCTTTCCCCACCCCCCACTCCCCCACTCCAGAAGCAAGCCACATTCTCAGCTGCCTTAATCTGGCTTAGCCCTACAGCCAAAGGAGCCCTACAGATTTACACCAGTGGAGGACATAGACCTCTGTTTTCATTTGTTTTGTTCTTTGTTATTTCTTTTTTTAATTTTTTTTCCCCCCCCTTCAATTTCTCTCTGGGTCAGTTGTTAATCATCTCTTGGTAGTCTTGCTGTCTCTAGGACACAACAATTTAAAGAGCTGTTTCTGCTAGAACTAGTAATATTTGTTAATGGTGTTACTGATAGTTCAGGACTCTGAGCAGCAGCCAGTACTAACACCTCTGATTAATGTTACTCTTTTTTCATTTTAATATGCTAGCAATATCAAACCTTTAAAATTAGAAATTAAAGTAATATTTCTCAGCATATTAGGCTGACTCAGTTACAAGTAGACAAAAAAAAACCTGAGGACTGTGTAGTGAATTGACTAGCTGGCAGGCATCTCTTTTTTACTTATTGAATCATAGAATCATAGAATGGTAAGGCTGGAAGGGACCTCAAGGGTCATCTAGTTCCAACCCCCTGCCATAGGCAGGGACACCTCCCACTAGCACAGCTCACTCAAGGCCTCCTCCAACCTGGCCTTCAATACCTCCAGGGAGGGAGCAGCCACAACCTCCCTGGGCAACCTGTCCCAGTGCCTCACCACCCTCACTGTAAAGAACTTCCTCCTAACATCCAGTCTAAATCTCCCCTCTGCCAGTTTAAACCCATTGCCCCTTACTTGCCTTACATTAATCAGTAGCTGAAATGTCGTTAAAAGGCAGGCACACTTTTTTCAGAGCTTTCAATCTACCATTATGTCATGCACATATTTAAAAAGAAAAGGAAAAAAAAAAAGAGGTTTGGATGCTTTCAAAGGCAAAATAAAACACATTTTAATAGTTAAATTATGAAAACAAAACATTATTTTAATAGTTAAAATATGAATAAAATGCAAGTGAGCAGTTCTGACTTTAAGCCACATAACAGACCTAGAGATAGGGTGGGATCCAGCATTTTGTTTCCTCCACTGGTGTAAATCATCACATCTTCACTGAAGAAGGAGCAGTGGCAACATACAAAACATAAAAATCTGGCCCAGAAACTTAGAACAAAGAATATTTTGGAGTTTGATTTTTTGGTTTTGTTTTTTTTTTTTGAGCCTTATGATTCTACTGAAGCCTAGTTTTTAAAATTGCTTTTATCATGCACTGACACTTGCAGAGAGGGAGCCTTGGGTTCACAGAGCACTTCTGAGTTTGCTGTGTTAAAGTGAGTCTTAACCACACACACACACTTAAGAGAAGCTGAAGAGCTTTTGCTATTGGTACATAATGTCCAAAAATTACAGCCCCTGTTGTAGGTGATCCTTCAAGAGTTTATTAAAAAAAACCCTCATCTGTTCCTAGAGTGAAATTAATTACTGGGGGGGGGGGGGAAATTAAATATATATATTGTAAGCCTCAAAATCTGCTTAAAACTGGCAAGCCAGATCTGGCAAATCTGCAGTGGCAAGGACTTAAAGGCTTCAAGGATTAAAGACACTTGAATACTGCTCTTTTTTTTCTTATTTGTGTAGTTTCAGCATTAAAAAACAAACAAAGAAAAATGTTATACCCTAACAGTTTACTAAACCACGCTGAAAAAAAAAAAAATATAAATATGCCATGTCTTAATATTAATCATACTTTTTATCATCATTATTTCATGATCTATATTGCTGAGTTCTTATTGACAATATTATAACTGTATGGGAACTTTTAACTTGATAAGGAAATGTATTTTGACACTGATAACCTTATTAAAGTATACTGATCCTAAATTCCCTGTTTGCCATGAATTTGTTACTTGTTGTATCATTGTAAAACAAAACAAAACAAAACAAAAGTATTTATTAAATTATTTATAGAAAATAAAGGTTTGCATTGATCTTTGAAGAATTAAAAAAAAAAACCCAAAAGGTAGCCGTAGTTGAGAGCTGGGAAGTAGCCTGACAAGGTCTCTACCATCAGCTTTTATTTCAGAAAGCTTACCCAGCTTTCCTCAGATGGGAGAATTAGTGGCCTGCAGCCCACCCTTCTGAAACATCTCCTATGGCTCAGCTTGCTGCTTCCTTTGCAGAAGTACATTTTTGTCCGAGAAGCTCTTGTAATCCTACCCTAAAAAAGAGAAAAAAATAAAGGGGGGAGGGG
>VWZE01024210.1:0-17205 GCA_013396675.1 Eubucco bourcierii | reverse complement strand
TTCTTTCTTTCTTTCTTTCTTTCTTTCTTTCTTTCTCTCTTTCTTTCTCTCTTTCTTTCTTTCTTTCTTTCTCTCTTTCTTTCTTTCTTTCTTTTTCTTTCCCCCACTACTATGAATGTCTAGATCCATTTCTTTGATACTTTGGCCCCTCAAGTACAAGCAGTATAGCTGCTACATTACTTTTGCAACCCTGCTCTGGAATGAAACAAGGAAAACTCGAGGCCTACTTTGACCTCAATGTTCGTAATGTTAAGCTAGATCTGTACTGTCCTTTGCCTCTTCCACTGAGTGGGAGGAAGGATATGAAATTGGGTCACTATGTTCTTTTGCTAGGTTAGATTGGAGCTGCCAGGTTTCTGCATTTATCAAGAACTAAAACAAGGAGCAATTTTTTACTGATCCCTTTTTCAGCAAAAACTGCTTATATTACCATTAGAAAGGTCAAGGACTTCTGCAATATTGACCGTGATAGGAGCAGCTTCAGCAATTATAGCTGTGAGTCAAACATTATGTACTTCTCCCCCTTCTTTTCCTCCTCCAAAGAACGATTTGCTTATTTATAGGAAATTAATGATGGAGAAGAGCATGATTAGGTCACCTATGCCACCCCATCCTTACTTGCTTATCTATTCAAATATCGTTTTTCCTACTCATCAGCACAAAGTTTTCAGGGAATCATTTTCCCATAGCAACTCGTGTATTAAGTTATACTTAAAGTAGTACACAGATCAGCACCAGGATGTGAATTCAAGTATGTCAGGGTTACGCCTTGACACACTTTTCATCCAGACTGGCTGGCACTGACCTATGCTTTATCTGGGTCATGGTCAGGAGTTAATGTGAGTTGGGTATTTATCTCAGTATGATGGTTTGGAGACAAAGGAGTAAAGAAAATTTAGCAAAATAATATATACACTACAGGTAGGAGTGGTCTTCTGTAACTTCATTCGCTAGCATAGATATAGTGTTTTATATGAAATACCCAGTTCTCATTACAGTGCAAGAATAGAAAGAGGTACAAGGTTTCTATAGATGCACACAACCTAACTTAGAATCATAGAATGGTTTAGGTTGCTCAAGTTCCAACCCCTTACCATAGGCAGGGACACCTCTCACTAGAACAGATTGCTCAAGGCCTCATCCAACATGGCCTTGAACCCCTCCAGGGAGGGAGCAGCCACAACCTCCCTGGGTGACCTGTTCCAGTGTCTCACCACCCTCACTGTAAAGAACTTCTTCCTAGCATCTAGTCTAAATCACCACCCTCACTGTAAAGAACTTCTTCCTAACATCCTAACATCTAGTCTAAATCTTTGCTCTTCCAGTTTAAACACATTACCCCTTGTCCTGTCATTACAAGACCTTGTAAATAATCGTCCCATCCCACCCCTGCCCCAGCCTTTCTGTAGGCTCGCTTCAGGTACTGGAAGGCCACTACAAGGTCTCAAAGCCTTCTCTTCTCCAGACTGAAGAGCCCCAACTCTTGTAGCCTGTCCTCATAGCAGAGCTGTTCCAGCCCTCTAAGCATCTTCGTGGCCCTCCTCTGGACTCGCTCCAACAGTTCAATGTCCTTTTGGTGTTGGGGGTCCAGATCTGTACACAGTACTCCAGGTGGGGTCTGATGAGAGCAGAGTAAAAAGGGAGAATCCCCTCCCTTGCCCTGTTGGCAACACTTCTCTTGATACTTGGGATTGTCCTGACCCAGGTGCAGGACCTTACACTTGGCCTTGTTGAATTTCATGAGGTTGGCCTGGGCCCACCTCTCCAGCCTGTCCAGGTCCCTCTGGATGGCATCTCTGCCCTCTAGCAAGTCGACTGTGCCACACAGCTTGGTGTCATCTGCCAACTTGCTGAGGGTGCACTCAATTCCTCTGTCCATGTCACTGACAAAGATGTTAAACAGAAAATTCTCAGAAACTAAAATGTTTTTTTGCAAATTTACTGGCATGTAGGAACAAGTCTTCCTCAGAAATATTTGAAATTCTTACATGATTGCTTATTTCCTTGCCAGGCAGGAGCAATACTTCAGGGATCATGGAGATAACAATATTTCTGGACATGTAAAATAGGTGTTGCAAAAGAGAAGATGCTGCGAATGGTTTCCTAGAACTTTGCTCCATGTTATGCATTTTGTCTGAAATATTTCACCATGGGAAACTGCAATTTCTCTCAATGCTCACACAATAGGAAATGATGTAGTAAAATAGTTTAGTTTTCTTCTTGTTTTTATGCCTCAAACCTGCACTAAGCTAACTGTATTTTATCTTAGGAATGCAGTTGCAGAGCATTTTCCTATTCAAGTGCAACATACTTCAGAGGCTCATCTACTGATTTTTTTCTGAAATAAAAGATACAGGGATTTTGAAAAATCCTATGCAAAACAAAGATACTTTGTCACAAGTAATTCAGTTATGGGTTATTCTTTGGGCATTTTTTGTTTTCTTTTGTTTGTTTTTGCCTCCACTAAAGCTATTAGCACTTAATAATACAATGTAATTCACTGATTGCCCTAGGCAGTGAAAGATTTTAGTCGCAAATATGTTGGGGGGAGTGGTGCTAAAGGAGAGTCTCTAGAGTCAGAAATTATTCTCTACAACAACCAATTTAAAAGATGAAAGTGAATTTTCTCCTCCATCCTTTAGTACTTCATTTGAAAGTGATTGCTTGCTTAACTTGAAGATGGTTCATTGTCATATATCAGGACGTAGGCACTTCTGAGAATAGAACTTAAGTCACTGTTTTCCCAGTCTCCCTCTCCTCAACACCTGTAGATTGGGTAGGTTTTGGCTTGATGTTCTGGTTTCTTAAACTCTTAATAATCGCTATGCATGTCAGTGTGAAGCCCACACAGCAAAACTATGATTGTGAGTTCCACTCACCAACACAGAACTTAGAAACTTTAATAGCTGCAAGGCAGTGTGTGGTGGATTGTAATGTCGTTTCCACATTCCTTTTATGTAGCAAATAAACAACAAAACAAATAAGCAGGCCAAATAATAACAACAACAACAAAACCCCACAACCAAAACATTAACTAAAACTAGAATTGAATTTCTACAAATAAGGTTTGGTTTTCCATCTGTATATCTGACATGAAAAAAAAAAAAAAAAAAAAAAAAAAAAAAAAAAAAAAAAGAACCATAACAAAACTACTTAGTAAAAGGAATTCTGAAGAACTTAACTCCCAAAAGCCCAAGAGTATGCTTTGGTTGCTGTAGGGAGTTCAGAAATTCATTTCTGTATGGCACTTTTTGTGTGATATCAACAGCTTTCACAGGTGTGAATCTGCAGCAATGCTCACCCATCCATGAAGCAAATCTCTAATTGCAACATGGCTAAGAACATGATTATTTGCCCAACAGCTGTCACCAAAAAAAAATTCCCTAGACTCAACATAGAATAAAAGACTGATCAGCAAAATCACAATAGTCTGTTGTTTTTTTTTTTTAATGGACCTATGTGACAAACCCAGTATTTAGAATGAACAGGCTCTAATTCTGCCTACTTGAACAACAAACCATCTTGACTGTCCCTCTTGTCATTTGCAAATGAACCAGAATTAACTTTATGACTCAAGACTGCTATATATTCTTTCAGAGCACTTTGTGCACTGATGGGACATGACTTATATGCTGTTCAAGTCACAGTCACTGGGGAATACAACTGGACAGCTAAAGTCAAGTCGACTGACTGAAATAGCACTAAGCCTGCAATGGGTTTTTAGGAAGAACAATTTAAATACCAAACAAAAATGTAGGGTCTCTGAGATCCTGACCTAATAAGTATGCATAGAATAATTCTAATTATTTAGAGATTGATGGGTTTCTCTTCAGGTTACTAATTCTCATACATACTTCAGCTAGATAAAAAATGGTATTTAATAAACCTCAGGAATGATATCAGGAAAATAACTGCACCACACCAAACAACTATAGCCAAAAATCCTTCAAGAAATTCGCAAAGTAAAAGAATATGTTGTCCATTATACTGAGGTATTTATTTATTTTGATTGGTTAAGGCAAAACCCTCACAGATAAGATGATTACAACACAGGAATAACAGCCCAAGTTCTGGCCCAAACCACTAAAATCTCCCACCTCACTTTCTTCAAGGTCAGCATCATTCCAGAGCCAAATTTCATTTAAAGAATACACTACTTGAAAACAGAGCAAGTAGGAAGGGGTCACTGGAGACTTAGAGTTTGGCAACTGAATTCAAGGAAATTCTTTTTCAAAAGTGACTAAACTGGAAGCTGAGAGAGGCCTTCCTGAGCTTTAAAGGGGACCTGTATCATGGACACAATGTACTTACAACAGAAAAGCATGCTTTCTATCAGTAAAATGCTCAGAAAGTACAATCAGAAATTGGTCTTTGTTTATATATATATATATATATAAAAATCAAAACCAAAACTGAATCACAAAAAAGCTATTTTTGTGTTATCTAAATTACATATTTTAAGTTAGTTATACATTTGAAGTTAGTTACATTAAAACTGTTTATGAATCGTGACCTCAATCCTGAAGACAATGATGAAATGTCAGAACTCCTTTTCCATTTCAACTTTCCACTGCCCCAGACAAAAATCAAATTGCAAGGTTTTGGAACAAGTAGGATGATATTGATATAGTGAGACTACAGTACACATGAAAAAAAATACTATGGTAGTAGATGGAACAATCCATACAGACTACTTCATTCTAATAGCAGATACATTGCTTTGTTTTTCTAGAGTGCCCTTTACTTGAAGTCGTGTAGTCTTGTAACTTCCTTTTCTATTCAGAAATCAAGTTGTGTGCTTTTTCTTTATGACCGTGAGTATTTCTAGCCACATAAATATTCTTTCATGATTAACTTTGCTAGGCAATTAAATGGTGAATAATTTGCTGTCCAATTGACTATCTTCAAGACATACATAAACTTTCTGCTCTTGTCAGACCCCATCTGGAGTACTGTGTGCAGTTCTGGAGCCCCGAACACAGGAAGGACATGGAACTGTTGGAGCAGGTCCAGAGGAGGGTCATGAAGATGATCAGAGGGCTGGAGCAGCTCTGCCATGAGGACACATTGAGAGAGTTGGGGTTCTTCAGCCGGAAGAAGAGAAGGCTTTGAGGAGACCTGATAATAGCCTTCCAATATCTGAAGGGGGCCTACAGGAAGGCTGGGGAGGCACTATTTACAAGGTCTTGCAATGACAGGATGAGGGGTAATGGGTTTAAAGTGGTAGAGGGGAGATTTAGACTAGATGTCAGGAGGAAGTTCTTTCCAGTGAGGGTGGTGAGGCACTGGAACAGGTTGCCCAGGGAGGTTGTGGTTGCTCCCTCCCTGGAGGTGTTGAAGGGCAGGTTGGAGGAGGCCTTGAGTGAGTTGTACTAGTGGGAGGTGTCCCTGGCTATGGCAGGGGGTTGGAACTAGATGATCCTTGAGGTCCCTTCCAACCTTACCATTCTATGATTCTATGATTCCTTAGAAACAGTAAAACCTGTAAGAAGCTTACTACAAATCAGTTGCTATTTTGACAATGAACAAGCATTTTCAGCACATAATATTATATTCTATCAATGTTACGTCTTCCACTCAAAATAGAATAAAAATGAGGATGGATGTTTGTATTGAAGTATCTACATCACTGTCATGCTGCAAAATACCAAAAATTACCATAAGTATGATTTGACCTTGTCATAAATTGATATCAAAAGCTAATCATCTCTGTACCCTGCAGCTGGACAAAAAATGTTTTCCAGCTCTTAGACGTCACTTGGCTGTCTAGTTGCAGTTTTGAATTCTGGAAGGGTGACAGTCAGTGGAATTATGGACAGAAATTCTTGTGTTTGAATATTACTTATATTTCTCACTCAATGTGGTATAATGTTTACACGATGCAGTTTAAAGCAGCCTGATTTTCCTTATGCTGAAGTTTATTACTTCATTAATTTATTCAAAGGTTATATTGCATCAAAAAGTTGATGACAGATTCTCTACTCATAAGCTTACCTCTTATCTGAGAACAAATCATAGCATAATGGAAGACATGGGAGAGGATTTCATTTAGTGAGATACACTGGTTCTCAAATACCCCACTTCAGACTTCGATTTCATCAAAAAAAAAAATGACGTTAGGCCAATTTGATCACCTTTTCTTCCCTTTCAGGAAATTGTAGGGATTATTGAAAACTGAAATTTAATGAAGGGTAATAATATGAGAAATGCATAGTATTAAAAGATTTGGTAAAATATATTATATCTCACAAGGTCTGTGATAGGAACTAATTTAATGTTCTATTTTTTAGATGTTATTTCTCTTAATTTTTTTAAGCTTTTCTCTCCATTCTTCATAGAGAGACAGAAAGAAAATTTTCTTTGTATACAGAGGTAAGAACAGATTTGAGACAATGAATTTTAAATATGAACTTCCTGTTGAGATTAGTTTCAAATGTAAATTTAAAGGGTTTTATAAATTGGTTTCAAAAGACAAGCATAGTGTAAAAATCATCATGAACATTAAGTATCACTGCAGCATGTGCAGGGCAATCAGATGATCAGGTTCAGTCAACATGACACTTTGGATGTGGTTTAATGACCACGATGTTGTTAGGTTGATGGTTGGGCTCAATGATCTTAGAGGTCTTTTCCAACCAAAACAATGTTGTGATTCTATGATTTTAACTAGTAAGCTGGAATGAATGATCTCAGAACTGTATGTTTGAACACAGTATCAAGGTACACTTCAGAAAAAAACATGCTATGTTGAGCATTTGTTTTTCTCCTGAGTATTGTCCACCATTTTTCATTTTTTCTGTCCAGGTAGGAATGAAAGTGACTGAGAGGCAGAACCAAGGAATTAAAAATGTCTCCTTTATATTCACAGATCCATAAAAACATTCTCCACTTCACTCTGTTTTAATCATTTTTTTCCAGAGTAGGTTATGAACTGAACAAAAGTGGGTTTTGTGGTCTGCATCTAAAGCAGGTAAATTCCCAGAAAGGAAAGGAGGGGTCAGGTATTTCTTTTGTGACAAAGTACATATATCATTCCACTTATCTCAGTTAGACTGGCCCTTATCTGGCAGAAGGCTGCAGTATCCTTGTCTATCAGCTTCTCAGAATGCTGTAGACAGCACACCTTGCATGGGCTGTGATTATATACTTACCATGAACAAGTCCATGGCACAAAATTGAATCCTGATCTTGCTAGAGTTGTAAAATAGTAGGAGAAATGTAAAGTTTTCAAATTTCCCCCAATCCAGTACAAAGATGTAGATACATATTCCTCATTGATTGCAAATCAGCTGTCTAAATGTCATCTTAAATCTGGGTTGTGAAGACTATGGTTTGAAAAGTTGAGTGGTTTTTTGCCTAATTCACATGGAGACTTTACCGTCTTGTTAAAATCACCTCCTTCACTGTATAACTCAATCTCTAATTTGTTTGAGCTCAGTAAAAGCAACGAGACAGACTCCTTCATGAGAAACTTTTCTTACTCTACTGGTGGTTCTTGTGTATGTCTGCCTGCATTCAACATGTGTACAACCATATATTTCACCTCAAACTAGTTTAGAATTAATGTGTGCACCATAATTATGCTCATAATTTGAAATTAATGAAGAGCTACTAAACTAAATCATTTTAATCCCAGGGACTGGATACTGGAGTAAAATTCTCTACTGGTGTCCAATAGGGAATATGGCTGCAAGAACTTGGCCATAGTCACCATGTAAAAAACATCAAATGAACATGTGCTACTGAAAATGGGTAATACTCAAAACCAGGGCTAGAAGTATTAATGGATGTTAAGTATTTTGACCCTGGCACTTAACCAAGGGGACTAGGGATCAAAATGACAACAATGAAAACAAAAGCATTACTTTGATATCACACTTATTACACTTTCATATTTTCCTGAGTGCTGTTGCCATCTTTCTGATCTGTCATGATAACTTATTTCTGGCTCTTCCCGTATTTCCATTGATCCAAGGTGCTCATTCAATACCCGCTAATAGAGAGGGGAAATCTTTCCATGACTCCAGTGAATTCCGGACCAGATCTCACATTTTCTTAAGCTCCCATGTCCTTTGAGACCACAGCCCTCACATTTTATCTTAGACAATATTGTCTTCACAAATGCATATTTTTTAACCATGAAAATCAGTCTTTTCTTCTTGCTGATGAAAGTGATGCCAGCCCCATTATTTACAGTATATTTAGCAAACTCACAGGAGTTAAGTAAATCTGTAACCCTCCAGAAGATTGACTGCCTTGATGAGTGCAGCATGAGTCACTCAGGCTGAGGCCATTCACTCAAATATTTCCCTGTGTAAATATTAAATTACAATATACTGTAATGGAACTAACAGTGCATGCCCCAAGTCAGGTACAATGAATGAGCTCGAGTTCACTACCTATAGTTGCAAACATGTATCATCCTTTGCTTTCAAAGGGACATGAATTATCTCAGATATTCAGACCCTCTCTGTAAATTCACATCTTTAGGATACTGTTGTCTTCTTTTGCTGCAGACTAGTTCTTACTCTGCAGGTAAAATTGCTCCCAGCTTGTAATTACTCCCCTCTGCCTCTGGTACAGAAGACATGAGGCACATAACCCTCACTAAGACTGCTTGCAGAAGCGTATTTGTTGCTGCTACAATGACTGATCCTTTTGAGCTTAAAACCAGATCTGCCCTCTCTTAATGGTCCTTTTTTCAGTTTGGAAGATTATTACCCAAACATGTGGTTGCATTTTGTGGTTTTGGACTCTAGGAGGAGAGGAAAGGTGAGACGAATTATTTAGTACACGAGGTACCTTACAAAATTTCATATGGGTCACTCATTTCTGTGGATTGTTTCTGGACATAAGATGTAGAACTTCTGTGCCATTACTTAATGGACACTAATGGAGAAAATCTTTACATTTTCTATATTACATACCCAACTTTCTGTGGAGAAAAGATCAATTATATTTTTCCCACCTTCCTCAGCATGTGTAAAATTATACTTTAACTTGGCCAAAACATAAAGGTTATAATAACTTAACCCTTAGCCTTTTCTGAATTTTCTACTAAAATATCAAAGAATTTTTCAATGCAAAATAATGAAGCAAACAGCACAGAAGCTGTTTTTCCGCTTGAAATACCCTGATTACATTATTTTTTAAATGTACACAGAGGCAATAGACTTCTGTGTCTAAAAGTCTTCCAAACTTTCATTGTGGAAAGAAATATTTTTCACATTATAAATACGTAAAACAAGCTTCTGAAATTTCTTTATGTCTAATTCATCTAATTTGATGTTGCCCTCTAGTAAGTTACAATCATTATATTCCCTGCACTTTTTGGTTCAGTCTTCATTCATCAAATTTCAGACTAAAAGGAGTTTTCACAGCTGGGTCGTAAACCAAATCAGTGGAAATGTTGATGCAACATTAACTATATCAATCTTAACAGGTGCCTCTAAAATAACCCTTGTAAAAGAAACACCTCTATGCAGCTCACCAGCCTGCTCCAATAAGTGTGCTAAAGTAGGGAGCAGGGAATAATGAGTAATTAGGGTTTTCACTAACCATAAAGATAGGTTCTTTCAATTTCTGTACATAAAAAGTCTCATATGTAAGCATTATGGTAATAGAGATCTCAGCTGCATGCTTCCAGTAAACCCAAGATGAAATATTAAAAACTGGCCCCAAAAAGGAATTGTTAATCTTCCAATTACCTTACTCTTTATTGGCAACCCCTTGAGCTCTGCTGCATAGCCACATGCAGGTGACCATGTAAGGTATTTCCAGCAAGCAAAATGGTGTCTGCTGGATGACCAGTAAGAAAAATATGATACATTTATCATCTAAATATCATTTTAGCAAACATCTTGCATTTTGTTTTAGTGAGCCATTCAAGATCCCATGGCAGAGAGTACCACCAGGACCCTCGAGGTGTCTCAGAACAACTGTGAGCTTTCTGTCCACACAAGCTCTTTTGGGACACACTACTAAACACAGAGGCATATTGTTCTACAAAGTCGGCATTCTGATGCTGGTTGCTTTCTAGCAAACTTTTTCACATTGATGCTTTCTTGGCAATTAAGGTCTCTTTCTACTTAGCCCTGTGCAGTGCAGCTCAGTCTAAACCATGTAACTCCTTGACACTTCTCTCCTTGTTACTCAATTTCCCTGCATCCTTCCAGAGCAGTACCACCCTCTATATAGAATCATAGAATCATTTAGGCTGGAAAAGACCTTTAGATCATTGAGTCCAACCATTGACCTAGCACTACGATATCAACTGCTAAACCATGTCCCTAGCACTGAATCTGTCTATCCTTTAAATGATTCAGTCACTTCCCTGGGCAGCCCATTCCAGTGCTTGGGGATCCATTCAGTGAAGAAAGTTTTCCTAATGTCCAACACAAACCTCCTCTGGTACAGCTTGAGACCTGCCACTAGTTCCTTGGAAGAGACCAACTCCTACCTTTGTACAATCTCCTTTCATATAACTGTAGAGAGAGGCAAGATCTTCCCTCATCCTCCATTTCTCCAGACTAAACAAACTCAGTTCCCTGAGCTGCTCCTTACATGATTTGTCCTCTAGACCCTTCACCAGCTCCATTGCCTTTTTCTGGACATGCTCAGTGTCTTTCTTGCAGTGAGGAACCCAAAACTCAACACAGTACTCAAGATGTGACCTCACCAGTGCTGAATAGAGGGGAGGGAAATCACCTCTCTAGTCCTGCTGGTCACACTATTGCTGATACGCAATCAAGTGGCCTCCTTGATTGTCTGAGCATACTGTTGGCTCACATTCAGACGGCTGTCAAGCAACACTCCCAGGTCATTTACCACCAGGCAAGTTTCCAGTCACTGTGCCCCAAGCTTGTAGTATTGCATGGGGTTGGTGTGACCCAAGGACCTGGCACTTGGCCTTGTTGAACCTGATACAATTGGCCTTGGACCATGGATCTAGCCTGTCCAGGTCCCTCTGCAGAGACTTTCTGCCCTCAAGCAGATCAACACTCTTGCCCAATTTAGTGTAATCTGCAAACTTACTTAGGGTGCGCTGAATTCCCTTGTCCAGATCACTGGGGAACACTACTATTAGCCAGTTGCCAACTGGATTTAACTCCACTCACCACCTGTCTTTGGGCCCAGCTGCCTACACAGTTTTTAACCTAGCAAAGCATCTACTCATCCAAGCCATAAACAATCAGTTTTTCCAGGAGGGTGCTGTGGGACAAGGTACCAATACCTTTACTGCAGTCCAAGTGCATTGCATCTGCAGTCTTCTCCTCTATCATTAAATTGTGTCAGCTTGTCATAGAAGGCATTCAGATGTGTCAATCAGGACTTGCCTGTCATGAAACTGTGATGACTGGACCAGATTACCTGGTTGTCCTGCATGTGCTGCATAATGGCGCTCAAAATAACCTGCTCCATAGCTTTCCTGGCACTGAGGTCAGACTGTCAGATCTGTACTTCTCTGGATCCTGTTTCTGGTCCTTCTTGTAGATGGATATCATGTTTGCTAACATTTCTTACAGTTCTGTCTAGCACACAACATAGCAGTTTATCCAAATCTCCAGAAAGTAATTTTATCTGTAAAATGTTACACAAACTATTTGTGAGATACAAGAAACATAAACAGACTGTCAGCCTGGCAGTGTTTTTAAAGTGTCTGCATAAACCTTTGAACACAATCACTTAACAATACTGGGATGGGGCACAGTGGCCCTTCCCCAAGGACCATACACCAAACATCTGCCAAAGCTTCCAAGTAGACAAAAGGTTTTTTTCCCTGTTGCGTTCTCCTCTGTTGTGCTTCTCAGTGGTGATGTCTAAAACAGGTCAGTAGGACTCAGAAGCAACATCATACCTCTTTACTTCTACTGAAACTTCATTCATCTTGGGGTGAAAAGGGATAAGGAATTAAGCATCTACAAAAGGCCACATAGGATAGCAAACAGTTTTTAATCTCACGTTTCACTCTTTTGTAAGGAACAGCCTCTCATTTGGAAACATTTACAGTTCTGATACTACTAGAGATATTGTCCCAACTTCTGTAATGTCTCTGAAGACCATCATGTAGAAATTGTTCTATGTAGATTAATATGGTTTTGCACATTATGTTTAGAAACTGAGCTCATGCAAATGTTTTAAGCAGAACGAATCAAGTTTCTCCATCAGAGACTCCAGGAGGGCTTGAATCTTTGCTGGTGGGGTGTCTAGGGTTTGCCTGGGAGGGAAAGAAGAATGAGAGAGGAGACAAGAAGCACGGTACAATAGGTTGCTGGTGAGCCTGTTGGGAGTTATTAAACTAGGACAGAAACATGGACATCCAGAGGGGCAGAAGGCAATAAAACTCCTTCTCCTCCATTAAAAAAACTCAACCAGCAAACAAAAAAAAACAAAACAAAACAAAAAAAAACCAACAAACCAAACCACCAAAAAAAACAAACCCCAAAAAACCTGTACCAGAGAAAGAGTTGTCTCATCTTACTTTGGGCAGACTCCAAGTTCCCCTCTGGCCTCATTAGCACAGCTAGAGCTCCCTCTTCTGATTCACTTCTCCTCCTTGGAATTTGGACTTTAATATTCACATGGGCAATGGCAGGACACATGCTGTCCAGCACCCAGCTGGGATCTCCACTAATATGCTGGTATGTTCCATATCCTGTCTGTCAGCATCAAACTGTGATTTACAGGGATGTAAAATCCAGGGGTGCAAAACTTGGAACTGCATATACGCAGTTCAGTTCAATGGGTTCCTTTAGACAAGCTCCAAATATTTGTACGACAGGCTAGAACCAAAGGCAGAAATATCATCTCCAGAGGAAACCTGCCATTTGCAGGCTGTCACTTGCTGAAGCTGCCACTGAGTAACAAGTGTTTGCCATGTGACTCGTTTTTAATCCCCACACAACACTGTGTTCCTTTGTGGACTTATGTATCAAAGAGATAGAGAGAAACGTGCTTAAAGATTTTCATTTTTCTGTGATAGTAGCAAGATTCTGCACAAATTCCAGAACAGAATAAGCTGGTAGCCTCTTGCAACCGGGGTGTGTGTGTGTGTGTGTGATTTTTTTTCTTACAGCAAAAAAACCCCCCATAAAGTACCACTTAACGTTCATATTTTTTATCATCTTGACATTATAAAACCCAAAGGAAAGGCTAGCAGTTCCCTTTTTGTGCTGCCAGCATTGGTCTGCCTTTGATTTACACTTTGCAGTGCCTAAATGTGCAAGTGCTCTTCAGAGAGGCCAGATAAAAAGATGTGGGGTGTGCAGAGCCTGTTCTTCACCATTTCTTTGGAGGGTAAAATCAAAATGGGGAGTCTGACACTTCCTAATGAGACACTCTCTTTTCAGGACCTGTTCATGTAGAATTAGCTCAGACTCTTTAAAATAAAAATGTAATGCTAGTGGGGAAACCTTCTCCACTATTTAATCCTCTCTAACACAGCATCTGAAATCCAGCCAAGTGTTACATGTGTACAGTACTCAGAAAATACAGAATGTGTATGAAGTCAGCAAAACACACAGTTGCAGGGTTTCTCTTGCAAAAAAAAAGCAGGTCTGACCTTTTGACAGAGTAAACACTGTTTTCTCACCCAGATGCATCAAACTGGCTTAGTATTTCAGCATGATTTTTACTTGCCTTTTTCTTTTTTTAATCACTATTAGTGAGTTTTTCCCGATCGTCTAGAACCTGAGGGAATAATTCTAGTGATCATAATCCTTCCCCTGCAGCCCTCCTCCTGCTCCTTCCCTTTCTTTTTTTAGTGTGTTGGCAGCCCTGATCAATGTTGATTCATTGAAGGGAACAGAATCTGCAAACTCTTCGGTAACACTAGACAAGCTGCTACTACAAGCAGCTGCAGTTGCAGTTTGCATCTCACTGGGGGTTTTTCAGAAAACCCACCCACAACACACAAGGGGAATTCTCCCGGACAAACTGCAGGTGCTATGGATATTTTCATTTAATATTCATTCTTGCAATTCAGCACATTTGTAATCCATGTGGTAAATTGTTACTTACATTTCTCCCAATGGACCACAACCAGATGTTGAAAATAAGAAGTCCGGAGAAACTATCGCTTCTTCTCTTCTTCATTGTGCATTTCAATGGTCTTAAACAAATTCGCTTTCTCAGGGGAAAAAAAAAAAAAAAAAGTGCTTTTATAGTTAAAGACACATTTGTTGACATTAAGTAATAATAAAGGTATCTAGGAATTACAGGCTCCACATAGATTATTATCCAGCTTTAATTGGTTGAATATGCTTTACTATATTTGAGAAAATGTACTCTCTTTACTTTGTGTCACTATCATATTGCTAACTAAAAGGCTAAAAAGGGTTCACTGTGGAATAATACACGAATTAATAGACTATCTTCTGTATGTGCTACAAGGTTTTCCCAGAAGGCCTGATTTTCTCAGTGTCAGGAGGTGGGAATTCCTGTACCTGTCTTTTCTTTTCTTTTTTTTTTTTTTTTCTCCTGTGGTTTTTAGCTTTAAGCATTGCTATTACACCCTTGACCATTAATACTCCTGTATTCTGAAATTAGCAAATCTTTTATACTGAAAGAACTAACACTCGAACTTTCTGCATAACTGCATTTAAATATACACCGTAGATTTTTCTGTTTTAAAAGGACAAAATAAAAATGAAGCATTTTTATCTGATGCAGTTTTATCTGATGCACAGACTGTACATCAATGACAGTAAATGATCTCCTGTTCCCTTTGTTTTCCTACACTCTCCCCATTCCTGACATCTTTAAGTACATTCCAGGAGTACTTGAAACATCAAAGCTTTCATTAGTAACTCCTCCACACCTGAAATAGGGGTGGGAAAAAGATCATCTAAAACCTCAGATACAGAACTGTTTACATATTTATGAATTCTTAGGCTAAAAATGTTATTCTGCAAATGAATGTCCACACCATCCTGGTTTATGTAAGTCTTCCAAACTCATAAACAGTGACAAGACCATAACACCAGATGCAGGGAAGAAAAGGAGGTAATTCTTTCCTTGGTTGCCTTCAAATTATGAACAGATTTGGATACTTTTCTTGATGTTGAACCAACTCTTGGGTTTCATACTGAATATTTTCCTGTCCTAAAGGCCCTAGAAGAAAGCAGAGTCCCATGTGGGTAAAGGATATATAATTATGTTGAAGAAGATAACTGTTTATCTAAAAATACTTTCACCAGAATTTCAGTCTCTTTGAATAAAGTTGTAGTCTTTATCTGGCAGTTTTGTGTCAGAAAGAGGCCAGCATCATGATTAAATCTTCCTGAGAACACGGTTTGAACGAATATAAAAGTCTGGCGAATGAGAACACTGCTGGGATGCATTTCTTTGGTTTATTAGGGCTCCCAAAGCTGGTTACTTTTGCATCTGTCTCTCCCAAGTCAGGAATTCCAGCATAAGCTTAGGTCATGATTAGATTAGTGACCTCATCCCAGTCTCATATTGCAGACATTGGCCATGACCTCCAGTTTCAGGGCACATGGGGTGAAATCTTAGCTATTCTGAAGTTGGAGGGGCCCAGACTGACTTTCTCCTCACGTTCTTGAGCCCTTCATGCTTTACACCTGTGCTGCAAAAGGTGACGTGGCCAAAGTTTCCAGAGTTGACTGTCCTTTCCACAAAGTAAAAGCGTTCATGCAGAAAGGGCTAACTTCTCTTTATTAGGGGGAAAAAAATTAAAGCACTTCTAAAAGATTACCTGAAAATGTTTTGAAGAAAATGATGCATGCCTCAGAGAAGATAGTGTGTAAGAACAATGATCCTGCTATGCAGAGTACCGAGGACAATGAAGCAGCTACCGAAGATGTATAAACAATAACACAAATAGGTATAAGATACACATTTGAAATCATATCTTGCCAGAACTATTGCAGTTTCATGAGAGTTACATTGATTCGCATGCTGAGGTGGGAGAAAGATGAAAAAGCTCAAGGGCTTAAAGCACTGTTTTTTTTCTGAGTGCATTACCATTACTGAAACACCTGAGCTAAATAGCCTAGGTTAAGTTGCTGTTAAAAAAAAAAATTTAAAAAAAAAAAAAATTCAATAGCTCTCATTACAGCCCAGAATTTCTCATTTCCTTCTCGTGGTGAGATGCCGGTTGCACCCTGGGTTGCTGTCTGGAGCACGTAATGACAGTGGTTCGGGGCCCATTAAAGATCGTCTCTTTTCACAATGCCAACAAGGTAGTGGTAGTAAAAGGAGAGGGGGGAAAAAATCAAATGTGTAACAATACTGGTGAATGAGAAGCACATGTGCTGACAGAGGAATGCGTTCTGCAGGGAGTTGCAGAGAGTTAGTTAAATCCGGATGCTCTACGGGGTTCAGAAATATGACAAGAAATAAGGAAGGCAAGTGGGATGGTGACAGGAGACAATAGCACAAAACATGAATGTATTTGCATGTGGCTGTTAGAGCAAGGACATTTTAACAGTCTTTTCAAGAGAAAAAAAAGTGTGAACTGGCAGTGGTAAAATAGTTTTTAGACTCTGGAGTCCATGGATCCATGTAAAGGGATAAGCAGTCAAAAGTGCTAATTTAAATTTTACCTTCAAAAATTTTGTGTAGCAGTTAATATGATATCTACTACTATGTTTCATGTTCTAAAAATGGAAATTCAATGTCAGATAGTTTAAATTGTTTGAATGTTTTATTTTTTGCTTTTAACTAAACCAAGTTTGTGATAATTCCACTAATCATGTAAATACTGATTACAGTAGTGGAATAAAGTTAATGGAAATAGTAAAGCACTATTTATTCTAGAAATATAAGCCACAGTTGTGAAATACAACATTAATTGCATTCACTCAAACTTCAGATAGTAACTGATAATGTTTTTGGTTTTTTTTAAAGTCACAGAGTGGTCATATATAGACCATAAGATTGGTTAAGGTGATCTCTGAAAATGTTCTCTCATTTTTGTGGTCATGAAAAATGAAAACTTACAGCAACACTAAAAAGTAAGAACTCAAAGCAAAATTTGAGAAAATTTTTAGTTCCTAATTTTCTAGTCTCTCTGTTGTCCAGAATGTAAATGGATGCCCAAATCTACTTCAGTGAAATACCAAGTGAATAGAGTCTTCGGAAACTGAATGGATGCTTGATTCCAAGGGTTTTGAAAACTTTGCAGTTGGAGTCAAAAGATACTGTTTATGTCACTGCTTTCAGCAGAGCGGGGAGTTTCCCGAC
>VWZE01024209.1:46504-60005 GCA_013396675.1 Eubucco bourcierii | reverse complement strand
TTAATTGAACTTGATTGAACTGGAAGAGAAGGTTCCTTGCAGTCAATGTACCGCTTGCAGTCAATACTCCGCTTGCCCACTAGGTGGAATCAAGGAGCTCCTTTCTGCTTATGGCAGAAGGCAACTGTGAATTACAAGAGGTTTTAATTATTTACTCACAAAATATCTTCCGACTGACAGGGCTGACTACAGCTTCAGACAGCACTTAAACGCTTTCAGGAAATTCTGTTACTGTCTTGTCATTTGCTGAGGCTTCTGATTTTTCCTGGGCTGCTGGGGAAAGGAAGCAGACAATCTCTGACCTGGTCTTGATATCCACTGGACAATCTGTGTATTTCCAGGACTTCCTGTCTTGGTAGAAGGCTTTCAGATGCAGGTAGGATGCAGTGCCGTATGCAGTCTCAGCATGATGTCACACTGGCTGTGTAGGCCAATGGCATGGAGGCATTTAGAGCCTGTTCCTGGTAAACTCTTGGCAGGCAGTTTCCAGACAGTTCAGGATGCAGTAAGGCAGTAACAAGCAGGCAAGCACAGATACAACAGCCAAACATGGACATGGTAGCAGAGTACATTGTATTACCTACTCATCTCCTTTTATCAATACAGCCTGAGACTAATGTGTCTTTGGACACAGAATAGCCAATCAGAATGGCAGCTAGCCAAGCCTGACCACATTAGGTGAAGCCATAGGCTTGCTTCACTCTTTTTAGGGTAGATACAGGCCTTGTACAAGGCATGCACAAGCTGAGTGTGTGTACCTTGTTTACCAGAGGATGCAGACAACTCTAGGCAGGCCAGGGTCCTCAGAGTCAGTGGCTCCAGACTCTTTGTCCTCTTTCCTGTGGTTGCTTCTCCCCAAAACAGAGGGAGGGAGAGCAGAAAAACATGTCTGGGCAAACCATGACATATATAAGTCTATTTTGGCCTGCTTAGGCCTACCATGACAATAGAATGATATTGATGTAATATTTATCACTACTTTTGTCTCAAGACACTTTCAGATAAAACCTACAGTAAATAATTATAGCTAGAAATCTGTGTTAGTCTTGCTTAGGATAAACAGTCTGTCAAAACAGTTAAAGGAAAGGAGAAATTAACTTCTTTACCTACCTGACCTCTAGCTGTTAAGAGTAAAGGAGCAATAAGGCAATAAATGTCTGTGGTGAGATTGCTAAATATCAGAATTAATAAGCTATATTCATTATGGAATAGATCCTACCCATACTGTTACAGAAGGACTTCTTCAAATATATCAGTAGTAAAAGGAAGAACAGGGAAACTGTGGGCCCAATGCTGAATGAGAGGACAGTCCTGAGGACTGAGGATGCAGAAAAGACAGAGTTGCCAAATATCTTCTATGCTTCAGTCTTTACTCTCATGACTGAACTCCCCTTTGAGTTCCAATCCCTAGATGGAGAGGAAACTTAGAGGAGGGATGAGTCTCCACTAGTCAATGAAAACTGGGTTAGAGATCAGTTACCAAGATGGAATATTCACAAGTCCATGGGCCCTGATGAGATGAACCCAAGAATGTTGAGAAAATTGCGTGATCACAGGCTCATAGGAAGTCAGGTGTTGGAAGTGACCCAGTGATGTTTGAGTCTAATCCCCATGCCAGAGTAGGTCTATACAATCTATCTCAGATCACAGAGAAATGCATCCTGATGGGCCTTAAAAGTCTCCAGAGAAGCAGACTCCACAGCCTCTCTGGGGAACCTGTGCCAATGTTCTACTAGACTTACAGTAAAGATGTTTCCTGTTGTGTTGAGGTGGAACCTCCTGTGCTGTAGCTTCCATCCATTGCTCCTTGTCCTATCACAAGGAGCAAATGAGAAGAGCCTGTCCCCTCCCTTCCGATACTCAGCCCTCAGATATTTATAAACATTTATTAGATCCACTTTCAGTCTTCTCAAGACTAAAAAAGCCCCAGGTCACTCGGCCTCTCCTCATAGACACGTGCTCCAGTCCTCTAACATCCTGGTAGCCATGCACTGGACCCTCTCCAGCATATTCCTGTCCCTCTTAGACTGGGGAGCCCAAAACTGAAGGCAGTACTCAAGATGAGGCCTCACCAGGGCAGAGTAGAGGGAGAGGAGAACCTCCCTCGATTTGCTGGCCATATTCTTCTTAATATACCCCTGGATCCCATTGGCCTTCTTGGCCATAAGGTCACGTTGCCATTCAGTAGACAACTTATCCACCAACACTCCCAGGTCCCTCTCCACAGGGCTGCTCTCTGAACCTCATTAGGGTCTGCTTTGCCCATCTCCCCAATGAATCCAAGTCTTGCTGAATGGCCACACAGCCTTCAGGTGTGTCAGCCAAGCCTCCAGGTTTCGTATCCTCAGCACATGTGCTGAGTAGACTCTCTGTGCCCTCATCAATGTCATTGATGAAGATGTTGAACAGGACTGGACCCAGCACTGATCCCTGGGGGAGTTCACTAGTTACTGATCTCCATCTGAACTTGGCACCATTGATTGCCACTCTTTGTACTCTATTGTTTAACCGGTTTTTAATCCATCTCACTGTTTGCTCTTCTATCCCACACTTCCTGAGCTTACTCACAAGGATCTTACAGGAGACAGTGTCAAAAGCCTTGCTAAGGTCACGGAAGACTACCTCCACTGATCTCCCTGTCTCTACCTGTTCAGTTACAGCACCATAAAATGCTATCAGATTAATCAATCCTATTTGATAAATCCATGCTGACTACTCCTGATAATCTTCTCTTCCAAGTGCTGAGACATAATCTCCAGAAGGAGCTGCTCCATTGTTTTTCCAGGGATGGAGGTGAGGTTGACTGGTCTATAGCTACCTGGAACCTCTTTCTTTCCTTTTTTGAAGACTGGAGTGACATTGGCTTTCCTCCAGTCCTCAGGTACCTCTCCTGTTTGTCACAATTTAGCAACAGAGAAGAGAATCCCTTTTGACTTCCTTCAGACTAGCTCCCCTGACTCTCTCAGATGGAATGTAAGAAGCAACAATGACTGCACCCATCACAATCAACAAACTGTCATATATTTAGTGCATCACTAGTGTGTGTGCTTAATGTTTGATTCTCAGTCGTTCAGGATAGATTGCATATTAATTAAATGCAACAAACAAATACTTATTTGAAGACCTGAGATTTTTGGCTTGTGTGTGAATTGCTCAGACTCTGTTTTCATGCCAGTGGTCCCCAGTTTCCTGATACTGACTGTCTCAAAGATGGTTCAACCATTGCTTGAGCTACAGACCTACAATAGACTTATTCCCTACTGTGCATTTCATGAGGGAATACTGAGTTATAAATAGTCATCACAGTTGATAAGAATTAGGCTGCAGGAATGTGAAGGTTTGGGAGTTCCCTGCCCCCCCACACTTTGCAAAATGACCCAGACTAGAACTCAGCCTACTGGAAGTTAAATGGTGAAGTTCTATTTACAGCTTTGCACAATGTACAGCAGATATTTACACTATATACACAATATTTACAGAAATATACAAGTAAAAGGTAATACAGCAACACAACTCCCCTCCCAGAAATCAGAGACCCCAGGAGGAGCTCCCAACCACCCTTCCACCTTCACCCCACCCCTGTACCTTACCCCAAGGTTTGCCTTACACGCAGGGTAAATTAGGAGGATCAGCCAAGGGGGTTAGAAGAAAAGTGGTTAGTGAGGATTGATCAACAGAGGAGCCAGAGCCCAGAAGCTGCTAGATCCCACCAGCAGCTCCTGTTCCAGCAAGCGACAGAGAGAGACTGACTTATCTATTGTTTTGGTCAGTGTTCCCAAACAATTCTCCAGCAAGCGTATGAGTGAAGTAGACATCATGATGTTTTCCTTTCACAGCCTATAGTGTAATTTTCTCCATTAAAATATTCCAATTAGCCTCAAACCAGCACAAGGAAGAACTCCTCACTGTGGAAATAGTCTCCTAAGGACCTTGCATCAAAGACGCAAAACTTGACTGAACACTGGATCTATAAACATATGTCCCATAGAGATTTTTTTGTGTGGTCCTTCTCTTGCAATTTTTATGATTCATTTCTGCTTGGTAGAAAGCTATGATTCCCCTGCCTGCTACCAGAAAACAAATATCAGCTTTTCCACTTTTGGGCAGGGTGAAATGGTCTTATGAAATTTCTGCGTCAGGGAATTGTCTAAGATATTGTGACACAGAGCAATTCGTGTTAATTAGAATATTCTATCTCAAGCCAAGCATTCACCAGAATAATGATATATACCTAAGCAATATATACAGGAATTCTAGAAGACTGCATTCATAATCAGAGGTTTCAAAAGATAAAGAAAAGGAGTAGTGAATTTAAAGACAGAGTTTTTACCTTTTTCTCCTTTCTCTTTCTCAAGGTAAATAATATAACTCTTTTCAATGCCTCATGCTCAGTTTTCATCTCAAAAACTGTGTACAGTTCTGGAGCCCCCAGTACAGGAAGGATTCTATGATTCTATGATTATTTGATCCAAATCAAGTCCCTTCCAACCCCGCCATTCTATGAAAAAGCATTTCTGCAGTAAACATCTCTAGTAGTTAACATGTATTTTGCTCATGATGATACTGATTCTGCACACACCACACACCACACCGCCCTCTCTAGTTTTAGAGAATAAAATATGTTCTGAATCTATCCCTGCATGGAGCAAGGAAAATAAATGTCTGGGCAATCAAACACAAAACTGATATGGGATATAAAGTAACACTTCACTAGGCAGAAGTAGCATGAGGAAAAAGATACAGAAGTGAAGCTTTAGGATGAGATCATAGAATGGTAAGGTTGGAAGGGATTTCAAGGATCATCCAGTTCCAACCCCCCACCATAGGCAGGGACACCTTCCACTACTACAGGTTATTCAAGGTCTCCTCTAACCTGGCCTTGAACACCTCCAGGGAGGGAGCATCCACGACCTCCCTGGGCAACCTGTTCCACTGCCTCACCACCCTCACTGCAAAGAACTTCCTCCTAACATCCAGTGTAAATATTCCCTCTCCCTGTTTAAACCCATTACCCCTTGTCCTGTCATTGCAAGACCTTGTCAATAATCCCTCCCCAGCCTTCCTGTAGACCCCCTTCAGATACTAGAAGGCTACTATCAGATGTCCTCAAAGCCTTCCGTTCTCCAGACTGAAGAACCCCAACTCTCTCAGCCTGTCCTCATAGGAGAGCTGCTGCAGCCCTCCAAACATCTTTGTGGTCCTCCTCTGGACCCACTCCAACAGTTCCATGTCCTTCCTGTGCTGAGGGCTCCAGAACTGCACACAGGACTCCAGGTGGGGTCTGACAAGAGCAGAGTAAAGGGGCAGAATCCCCTCCCTTACCCTCCTGGCCACACTGCTCTTGATGTACCCCAGAAGTCGGTTGCTANCTGTCCAGGTCCCTCTGGATGGCATCCCTGCCCTCTAGCAAGTCAACTGTGCCACACAGCTTGGTGTCATCTGCAAACTTGCTGAGGGTGCACTCCATTCCTCTGTCCATGTCACTGACAAAGATGTTAAACAGCACTGGTCCCAGCACTGACCCCTGAGGGACACCACTTGCCACTGGTCTCCAAGTGGACATTGTGCCGTCGATCACCACTCTCTGTGTGCGACCATCCAGCCAATTCCTTATCCAGCGAGTGGTCCACCCATCCAGTCCATGTTTTTCCAGTTTGATTTTCCAGTTTGGATGTCCAGGTATTTCCTTGATTGATGGACTACTTTTTTTTTTTTTTTTTTTTTTTTTTTAATATACATTTAATTTTACTTGCAGAGACCATTTCTTTTAGCAGAGAAAAATACTTCCTATTTTTATAGCCATAATAATGTTTTCCTGTGCTCTTAGAACCCATTGCACTAACTGGCAAAAAAATAGGTATCTAAAGCATTTTGTTATTAATAACTGAATCATATAATGTTAATAAGAGACAATTTAAAAAGATTGAATAAGTTAGACAAAAAGCAATGTGGTCTAGGGGTTTTGATAGCAAATTGTTTCTTTAGTTTTAGGGATGGTGGATGTGGTAGAGAGTGAGTTCAAGCCTCCTAATTGCACATTCTAGTGGTAAATAAACTTGCTAACAATGTCATTAACTATCTCTCGCTGTATTTTATCTCCAAAAGAATGTCTAAAGTCACTTGTAGTTTCAAGCTAACTCTAGCACATGGCAATTAATGCAAACCTCATTCTATCAAGCCTTATATTAATCTCATATCTCACATCTATGTTATTTTCTTAATGTTCTGGCAGACATTACATTCAGCCTGCTAATATGTCCCACATACTTTGCCTATGATAACGTCAAAAAGCCTTTGATGAGAATGTGCTTCTGATCGTTGTTGCACTGTGCAGTGAGTGTAACTGTGAAGTCCTGTACTTATGAAGTGTCCCTGGGGTGTGTCCTAAGAAGATCACCAGCACAGTCCTACATCTAACCTCAGAAACATTTCTGATGTCAAATAATATGCTGTTTTCCCCTGAAGATTATATTCAATGCTCCTGTAAATAGCAATCTGTATATATATAGCAGTGAACACTACTATTTCAGAGAATTCATTCCTTTTTTAGCCTCCTGGTTTGAGGCTAACTGGAATATTTTAATGAGAAAATTAGATTATAGGTTGTGAAAAGAAAACAATGGTAATGTCTGCTACACTCATAGGCTTGCTGAGGCATCAAAAACAAGGACACATAGATAAGACAGAATCTCTCTCTCTGTTGGAGTCGCTGTGTCTTCTCCCTGTGCTTTTTCAGCTGTGTAACCCAACTAAACATTCTGCTTCTAAGTTCCCTTGCCCATCCTCCAAACTCACCTTGCACATAAGGCAGACCCTGGGATAAGGTAGAGTGATGGAAGGAAGGTGGAAGGGTGGTTGGGAGACCCTCCTGGGGACTCTGATTTCTGGGAGGGGGATTGTGTTTCTGTATTACCTTTAAGTTGTGTATTTATGCATATAGCTGTATATATTTTGTAATATATTGTAAATATCTGCTTGTATATTGTACTAAGCTGTAAATAGACCTTCAGTCCTTAACTTCCAGCCAGCTGAGTCAGTCTGGGTGATTTAGAGTAGATGTCAGAAGGAATTTCTTTACAGTGAGGGTGGTGAGGCACTGGAACAGATTACCCAGGGAGATTGTGGCTGTTCCCTCCCTGGAGGTGTTCAAGGCCAGGTTGGAGGAGTCCTTGAGTGACCTGTACTAGTGGGAGGTGTCCCTGCCTATGGCAGAGGGTTGGAACTAGATGATCCTTGAGGTCCCTTCCAACCTTACTATTCTGTGACTCTATGATTCGATAATGCAGCACAGGATTATTATTTACCTTCTTTGCCAAAATGCTGGCTCATGTACAACTTGTTGACCATGAGGATCTGAGGTCCTTTTCTGCAGGTAATCCCCAGTTAATACTCAAAGTGCTGAACTTTACACATCTCTTTTATGAGTTGCACTTCAAAACGTCAACTCCTTTCTCCAGCTTGTCCAGGCCTCTGGAGATATTCAAAACCCACCTAGAGGTGTTCCTGTGTGATCTGGTCTAGGTGATCCTGCTCTGGCAGGGGGGCTGGACTCGATGAGCTTTGGAGGTCCCTTTCAGCCCCTGACATTCTGAGATTCAGTGATTCTGGAATTTAAGCTAGAAAATGTCCAACATATTTGCCAGAGATATATACTTACATTTTATCTTCATTCCCTCTTTCTTGACATGCCAGTCATAGCCTTAATTATACACATTAACACAATCAGATAGTTTTCATCTTGGTTAAGTCTTTAAGCCTTTGTCTTTCTCAACTATTTTGTTTCATGGTTGAGATATGTCATTTGTATTAGGGGATATGAATTGGTAAATCTGCATGAGGAGGTGTTCAGCTGAGTCCCTTTGTGCCTTCCAAAGCTTTCAGAGTTTAACATACATAACAAAAAATCCCTCACCCTTCAGTGACTGGAGCAGCAGTTTACCTCCCCTTTTAACCAAGTACCCCTAATAAAATTCAATTTATTAATTACTCATCTTAACAATATCTACCAAGTTTACTAATTTCCAAACAAGTCAAAAAACAGAAGTGTTGTTTCAAACCAAAACATTGTTAATTTCTGATTTAATTCTCTCTTTTATTCTTGTTTCTTCTGCAAACTGTGATCTTTGGAAAAGAAGCAAGAATCTCACTTATGTTTTACTGGGATTAAGTAATGTTGAATACAGACCATCAAGAGGAAGATATTTCTTGGTTTTTATATGCTCAGGTAAACACTAACCAATATCTCTGTTTGGTACCATCCAACCATTTCAGTTACAAGTGAAATTTACAGCGTGCAGTTCTGGAGCCCTCAGCACAGAAAGGACACGGAACTGTTGGAACGGGTCCAGGGAAGTGCCACAAAGACAATAAGAGGGTTGCAGCAGCTCTCCTATGAGGACAGGCTGAGAGTTGGGGCTCTTCAGCCTGGAGAGGAGAAGGCTTCCAGGAGACCTGGTAGTAGCCTTCCAGTATCTGAAGGGAGCCTACAAGAAGGCGGGAAGGGACTATTGACAAGGTCTTGTAATGACAAGACAAGAGGCGATGGATTTAAACTGGAAGAGGGGAGGTTTAGACTGGATGTTAGGAGGAAGTTCTTTGCAGTGAGGTTGGTGAGACACTGGAATAGGTTGCCTACAGAGGTTGTGGCTACTTCTTCCCTGGAGGTGTTCAAGGCCAGGTTGGATGAGGCCTTGAGTGACCTGTAGTAGTGAGAGGTGTCCCTGCCTATGGCAGGGGGTTGGAACTAGATGATCCTTGAGGTCCCTTCCAACCTATGATTCTATGATTCTATGAAATTTAAGTACTGTACCTTTAAATTAAAAACAAAAACAAAAACAAAAAACCACCAAAGAAACCCAAACAAACAAACCAAAACCAAAACCAAAACCAAACCAACAAAAACCAAAACCAAACCAAAACAAAAAATAAAAAAAAAAAAAAAAAAAACAACCCACAGTTTTCTGTGTGTTTCCAGGTCAGTCTTTAGGGTAGGATCCACAATATCACATACATTCATTCACCTCCTTTGGAGTGAAGTAGATAAGCTTTACTCTGCAGACTTGACTTTACTGTGATTTCAGCATAAATCCAAAGTGGCTGATTCAAGTGAGGTTTTAAGCACTAAAAGCCTCTTCAATAGCAGACTGTCACCATGAGGATGAAGTTCACTCTGAGCGCTTAAGATCTGCTGGTTGTAGTCAAAAGAAAGTTTAATAAAGAACCAGGTTCTTTTTCAAGAAGTTTCTATGTTGATTCTATGATTCAAACAGTATCAAGGTGAAGATAATCCAAACTTGATGATATATACCTAATTTGACAAAGAATAATGGTTTATGGAGAGTCACTTGTGGAAATTGTTTATTCTAGCTTAAGCACAAAAGGTTATTGCTGTGTTGTGTTGCTAGAAAGCTCACATTTATCCTCTTCTGTGGACTTAGATTTTAGATTTTAATGCTTAGTATCGTTATATGGCTTTATAAGATAAACTAAGGCTAAACATGTTGTGTGAATTTGAGATATTTCTCTTTAATTTGTTGTGACTGTGAAACGAATGATGGTTTAAAACATATCTTAATTTTCAGATGTAATTAAAATGGAAAACAAAGGATAGTAAACAGCAAGAATATGAAGCCAAGCGTCAAGACTGGCTCTGCCAGCTGCAGCAACAGGCTGGAATAATTTATGGAAAACATATCAGATAAATAGGATAAATAAACTTAGAAACAGCTTATGAATGGCTGGAGCAGGTCCAGAGGAGGGTCACAAGGATGCTCAGAGGGCTGGAGCAGCTCTGCTATGAGGACAGCCTGAGAGAGCTTGGACTCTGTAGCCTTGAGAATAGAAGGCTTCAAGGAGACCTTAGAGTAGCCTTCCAGTATCTGAAGGGGGCTACAGGAAGGCTGGGGAGGGACTATTTACAAGGTCTTGTAATGACAGGAAGAGGATCCTGTTTGGTTTAAACTGGCAGAAGGGGGATTTAGACTGGATGTTAGTAGGAAGTTGTTTGCAGTGAGGGTGGTGAGACACTGGCACAGGTTGCCCAGGGAGGTTATGGCTGCTCCCTCCCTTGAGGTGTTCAAGACCAGATTGGAGGAGGCCTTGAGTGACCTGTACTAGTGGGAGGTGTCCCTGCCTGTGAGAGGGGGTTGGAACTAGATGATCCTTGAGGTGCCTTCCAACCTTACCATTCTATGATTTTATGTTAAAACAATATAATATTGTATTTATGACTCTCTGAATAGAAATTCACTGAGACATTAAACTGCTCGAGGTAGAAGTTTGGGATTTTTTTCCCCAGATCTTACCCATCATCTGTAATTGTCATGAACAGTATCATATGTATTATTGTAAACCCTTCATATTTTTAAAGTCTTCAGTTTAAAAGGCATGCAATAAATAACACTAAATAAAATTATTGTTAAGGCTAAAGAGTTTCACACGGATGCAGTAAAATGAAAAAGAATGTCAAGAATTAATTACTTCAGTGCTAAAAGAAAGCTGATTCCAGTAAATGGAATACAGATGTCAAGAAAATGTATTTTTTAGTAGACAACAAGATGAACAATTCTCTCTTTATTAAGACAGAGTTTTCTAATCAAGAGATTTCAACATGTTATTTCCATGGGTAGTTATCTCTTGAATTCCCAGAAGGTAAATTAATTATGTGGTACTGTCAGAAATGTTCATTAACAAAAAGATATTTGCACAGAAAAAGCACCACCTCAGAGTAAGTAACATAAGAAAAACCTCCAGATTTATATCTATTAATCTGTGAAGTTTTTGTTTATTCCATTTTATAATACACAGGAAGAAAATTGATCACAGACATCTAAAGAAATTATTTTAATCCCCTTACATAACATATTTCTTTCTCATTTGTAAGTTTCCTTCGTTCTGATGAAACCTGTGATGGTTTGGGAGTTCCCTGACTCCTACACTTTGTAAAATGATCCAGACTAGAACTCAGCTGGCTGGAAGTTAAGGACTGAAGCTCTATTTACAGTGTAGCACAATGTACAAGCAGAGATATACACTACAGACAGCACTATTTACAGAAATATAAAAGTTAAAGGTAATACAGAAACACACCACCTCCCCCAGAAATCGGAGACTACAGGAGGGGCTCCCAACCACCCTTCCACCTTCTTCCCACCTCTGTACCTTACCCCAAGGTATGCCTTATGCTCAAGGTGAATTTGGAGGATTGGCCAAAGGGCGTTATAAGAAAAGTGGTTAGTGAAGTTTATCAGCAAAGAGGAGCCAGATGCTAGACCGCCCGAGACGCTGTGTCCCCAGAGAGAGACAGACTGAGACTGCCTTATCTAATGTTTTGAGTTCTTTTCCCCAAACATCTCAGCAAGCCTATGAGCGAAATAGACATTACCATGTTTTCTTTTCACAGCCTATAGTTTAATTTTCTCTATTAAAATATTCCAATTAGCCTCAAACCAGCACAAAACCAAAGTGTCTACTTTCTTAATTTCCAAACATAATTTTTGGGTCACTACAGATATCTTAATGCCTTTTACAGTGCTCAACTCCCTGTATTCTGACTGACATTTGTAAATGCATGATGAATTTGAAAGTCATATTACTTTGAATGTGTCATATAATTTATATTCAGGCAGGCATAAAGATATGTCTAAAGTTCTAACTTCCTTTAGTTCAGCCTGTCTAAGATTTAAGTTTCTGATGCTGTTGGATTAGTTTTCCTCTTAGTTTTTTGTTGTTCGTTTTTTTTTTTTTCCAATAAATAGTACTGACAAAAGAGTTTTTTGGGTTTTGTTTTTGGTTGCTTTTTTTTTCCTTGTCATGGAGGATTTGTGGAAGAATATCACAAAAAAAACAGGCCAGCAGGAGCAGGGAGGTCATTTTCCCCCTGGACTCTGCACTGCTTAGGCCACACCTTGAGTACTGTGTCCAGTTCTGGGCCCCTCAATTTAAGAAGGACATTGAGGTGCTTGAGCGTGTCCAGAGAAGGGCAACGAGGCTGGGGAGAGGCCTCGAGCACAGCCCTATGAAGAGAGGCTGAGGGAGCTGGGATTGTTTAGCCTGGAGAAGAGGAGGCTCAGGGGGGACCTTCTTGCTGTCTACAACTACCTGAAGGGTGCTTGTAGCCAGAGGGAGGTTACCTTCTTCTCTCAGGCAGCCAGTGTCAGAACAAGAGGACACAGTCTCAAACTATGCCAGGGGAAGTTTAGGCTGGAGGTGAGGAGAAAGTTCTTGACTGAGAGAGTCATTGGCTACTGGAATGGGCTGCCCAGGGAGGTGGTGGAGTCACCGTCCCTGGAGGTGTTCAAGGCACGTATGGACATGGTGCTTGGTGCCATGGTCTAGTCTTGAGGTCTGTGGTGATGGATTGGACTTGATGATCTTTGAGGTCTCTTCCAACCCTGGTGATACTGTGATACTACACTATGAAACAGGAACATGTTTAGTGGAGCATTAGAAAATCTAAGTCTAGGTTTTGCTATTGAAGCATTTCTTTGTGCAAACCTTGTGTCAGTCAGTTCACAAAACTGCTAGAGCATATCCCTGCATTCCTCAGGCCTGCATGAGTAAATTTGTTTGTGGGGTGGGTTTTTTGTTTGTGTGTGTGTGTGTGCGTGTTCCTTGTTTTTGTTTGTTGGTTTGGTTTGGTTTGAGTTTTTTTGTTTGTTTAAATGGAGACAGGACATAGCAGATAATGATTGATGTATGTTCAGGGACAGCTCTGGAAATTAAGGAGTCAGTTTGCACAAAAGACTGATGAACTTTGTTAAACCTGTTCTGAGTCTTGATTTCCTCTCAAGGCAAACATGGACAGTGTGCATGCTTCCAGTAAGCTTCATATTATGATAAACTATACAAGGAAATAAAAGACTGCAGATACACAGCACTTTCATAATAGACATTATTGTGAATAATTAGTCATTTAAATGTGTGGTCATACTGTGTCCAGAGAAGGGTCACAAAGCTGGTGGGGAGTCTGGAGCACAAGCCTTATGAGGAGCAGCTTAGGGAACTGGTGTTGTTTACCCTGGATAACAGAAGGCTCAGAGGGGATCTTACACTGTCTACAACTATCTGAAAGGAGGCTATGGCCAGGTGAGTGTGGCATTGAAGGGCGCAGACCCTGGCTGGTTTCTTCTGTCAAGCAACCAGTGACAGAATGAGGGGACACAGTCTCAAACTGTGCCAGGGGAGGTTTAGGCTGAATGTTAGAAAGAAGTTAGCCACAGAAAGAGTGATTTCACAGTATCACAGTTTCACAGTATCACAGTATCACAGTATCGCAAGGGTTGGAAGAGACCTCAGAGATCATCAAGACCAACCCATCACCACAGCCCTCAAGATTAGACCATGGCACTAAGTGCCATGTCCAAACGTGCCTTGAACGCCTCCAGGGACGGTGACTCCACCACCTCCCATTCCAGTGACAAATTACTCTCTCAGTGAAGAACTTCCTCCTCACCTCCAGCCTAAACTTGCCCTGGCGCAGCCTGAGACTGTGTCCTCTTGT
>VWZE01024209.1:34250-46034 GCA_013396675.1 Eubucco bourcierii | reverse complement strand
CATCAATGAAGGCGTTAAAGAGGATGGGGCCCAGCACTGATCCCTGGGGCACACTGCTAGTGCCAGGCCTCCAGCTGGATGTGGCACCATTCACCACCACTCTCTGGGCTCGGCCCTCCAGCCAGTTCCTAACCCAGCGCAGAGTGTTGGCATCCAAGCCACGAGCTGACAGTTTAGCCAGCAGTTTGCTGTGGGGCACAGTGTCAAAGGCCCTGTGTCAATTTGCCATTGGAATGGGCTGCCCAGGGATGGTGGTGGAGTTGCTATTCCTGTAAGCATTTAAAAAAAGACTGGATGTGGTGCTTAGTGCCATGATTTAGGTAATGATTAGGATAATGTTGGGTGATAGGTTGGACTTGATGATCTTGAAGGTCTTTTCCAACCTGATTGATTCTGTGATTCTGGTTCTGTTTCCCAATGTACAATAAATAATCTTGTCTTCTCTAACATTACGTCCATATGAATCACCTGTACTGTTCTTGATTTTACAGTATTTTTCTCTTAGACCTCTATCATGTTTTATATGTTCAGACATGAAAAGCTGTTGAGATCCCCGTTATATGAAAAAAAAAAAAAAACAAAACCAACATTAGATTTGTCATCAACTGGAATATACTACTGCAAAGGAGAACTGGAATGTGCCCTGGATTTCCAAATTTAGAATAAGCATTAGCTGGTTCTCTGAATTACAACAATCAGTCAGTGTATTACTCCTACTGTCCTCATCTCTATTAGTGTTTAATGACTTACACCAAGTGGCAAAGGTTCAATGGAAGACAGTGCCCTTCCTTTTCCTACATGCTGATTTATAGGGCTCTGCTTGTCAAGGTACTGAAAAAATAATTGTATCTTACATCTTCAGGATTCTATTTTGTCCTGTTAGGTTTTAATCTCGATCAAGAATCATAAAGAAATGGTAAAAGGGGTACAATAAGTATTTGAAATAGCAGCTTTCTGTTAGAGCATATATTGATAAGAGGAATAAATGTAACCCTGACCACTGATGTTTGTTCCTAGTGGACAGAATATTGCTACCAACGTACACTAATTGTTTCAATTTTTAGTGGTACGTGGATCAGAGAGGAAAAAAAGAGGTTATTTCTTCAGATCATTCTGCTTCAGAGTTAATTCTTAAAAATATATCAGGTCAACTTCCTTTTCATCAATGAACAACTCAAATGGCAAATTGCAACAAAGCCTTGTGCTCTGTTTACTCATTGTCCCCAAGAAGTTATAGTCAGTGGACAATCCAAAGGGGAACAATGGTATTACTGAAACAGACATTTGAGACATGAAACATACACAGATTTTCATGATGGTGGTTTACATTTCCTGCTGTATCATTCATAGTTTGAATCTATAGCTTTAAAAAAGAGAGAGAGAAACAGAGTGACAATTTTAATGCAGGGTAGACTTTGCTCTTAATTATGTGATGCTAAATTAGACAGTTAACTGAACTCTAAATAAAAAGAAGCATCTCTATTCTGCCTAGGGTGCTTGGATAATGGTCACACCTTAAAGGTTATAGAATTAATGAGTACAGAGAAATTAATGAGTACAGTATCATCTCTGAGTTACACTTATACCTCCAACATCTGTTTATCACCAGTAAAATATACATTTAAAAAAAGAAGCCTTTGTTTCTGGATGAAAGAGAATAAAATATTTCCTGTGATGTAGGAGAGCAAGGGAAGTTATATGTATTGACATGACTTGTTCTTTAAGAAAATTCTAAGTTTTGGATAACAGACTTCAACAAATAGGAAGAAAGCCATTATATCGGCAAATGTAACCCAAAGCATTCTAATTTCAAGAGAAACAACTTGTGACCCTTTCTGAAGTTCTCAGATTCTACATACCTCCACAGTCAATGACAAAGGATTAAATTGTAATTTAAATTACAATTCTCTCCCTAGGGAATTACAAATTACAAATCCTCTTCCCTAGGGTATTTTTCACTTGTACAACAGGAACTCGTTGGTATATCCTCTGGTGTTGACCAGACAAGTATCACAGTATCACCAGGGTTGGAAGAGACCTCAAAGATCATCAAGTCCAACCCATTACCACAAACCTCAAGACTAGACCATGGCACCAAGTGCCACGTCCAAACCTACCTTGAACACCTCCAGGGATGGTGACTCCACCACCTCACTGGGCAGCCCATTCCAGTAGCCAATGACTCTCTCAGTGAAGAACTTTCTCCTCACCTCCAGCCTAAACTTCCCCTTTCTGATTGGCTGCTCTCCAGCCACTCCAACCCCAGCCTGTAGCTCTGCATGGGGTTGTTGTGGCCAAAGTGCAGCACCCAGTACTTGGATTTATTGAATACCATCCCCTTGGACTCTGCCCATCTGTCCAGGCGGTGGAGGTCCTGCTGCAGAGCCCTTCTACCCTCCAACCCAGCAACATCAGCTCCCAGCTTGGTGTCATCTGCAAATTTGCTGGAGACTGACTCGATGATACTAAATGCACATCCCAGTTTTCAAAGGTCCCTTCTCCCATTGCATCCAGAATGGTTTTTAACAGGCCGTTGTAAGCCTGTTTCTTGTGGTGTTCTTCAGTGGTTTGGCTCTTGGGCATGTGGGCACCCACACGATGTACTTCATTGACTACTGAAATGGCTTGCCCAGGGAGGTGGTGGAGTCACCATCCCTGGAGGTGTTCAAGGTGGGTTTGGATGTGGCACTTGGTGCCATGGTCTAGTCTTGAGGTCTATGCTAACGGGTTGGACTTGATGATCTTTGAGGTCTCTTTCAACCTTGGTGATACTGTGATACTGTGTGATACTTTGACCACCGGAATCTCTGCCTGAGCAGCAGTATCTTGCCACACTTAGCTGACTAGATGGATTTACCTCTGCAGTGCCAGTTGTTTCTCTTCCATTGCTGCAGCCACTGTCACAAAGCATCCAAGAGTCTGTATAGACACAGAGCATTAGTAATTTTCTCCCTCATCAATATCCAAACCAGTTGGATGGCTTTCACCTCTGTGAACTGACTAAATTCACCCTCTCCCTCAGCAGTCTCTGCAATCTTCTGGCTGGGGCTCCAAACAGCAGCCTTCCGCTTTCAGTGCTTTCCCACAATGAAACATGACCCGTTAGTGACCAAGGCATATCGCTTTTCATTAGCTGGCAATTTGTTGTATGATGGAACCTCTTCTGCACATGTCACTTCCATCTCCTCTGGTGACATCCAGGAATTTCTGTCTTCTAGCCAGTTTGTGATGACTTCTAATATTCGTGAGTGATTTGGGCTCGCTATTTGAGCTTGTGGCATTGTCAATGCGATTCACTTGCTCCATGTGGCATCCGTTACATGACAGGTAGAGGAGACTCTGTTTTTGAACATACAGCCCAGTACTCATAGTTGGGGTGCCAGGAGAAGCTGTGTTTCAGTACTGATGACCTCAAACTCCCCCACATGCTGTCAGTATTTCTTTTTCAGTTGGAGGGTAGTTGGTCTCAGCTCTTTTGCAGCTCTAATTCCAAAAACCCAGAGGCTGGTCTCCTGTCTCCCCACATGTTTTCTGTCAAAGACTCCATGTGGGACCATTCTTCTCAGTTGCAGTGCAGAGCACATTTGTAACCTCTCGTCCTGTTCAAACTGGTGGAAGGGCCACTGCATGCACAATCTCCTGTTTGATCTGTTCAAAAGCTTCTTATTGCTCAGGGTCCCATTGGAAATCATTCTTCCAGGTCTCTTAGTAGAGAGAAGACTTCCAGGAGACCTTAGAGTAGTCTTCCAGTATCTGAAGGGGGTTACAGGAAGGGTGTGGAGTGACTATTGACAAGGTCTTGCAATGACAGGACAAGGGGCAATGGCAGAGGGGAGATTCAGGCTGGATGTTAGGAGGAAGTCCTTTCCAGTGAGGGTGGTGAGACATTGGCACAGGTTGCCCAGGGAAGTTGTGGCTGCTTCCTCCCTGGAGGTGTTCAAGGCCAGGTTGGATGAGGTCTTGAGTGATCTGTACTAGTGGGAGATGTCCTTGCCTATGGCAGGGGGTTGGAACTAGATGATCTTTGATGCCCCTTCCAACCTTACAATTCTATGATTCTATGATTCTATGATATTGACACCTCTGCAATTGTGGCATACCATTTGGCTGCCTTACACTCCAGTTGCACTTGTCCTTATTAAATTTCATGAAGTTTAACTTTATCCCACTTCCCAGGATGTCCAGATCTTGTTGGATGGCTGCATAGCCTGACAGGCTGTCAGCCACCCCCTCTAGTTTTCTATCATCAGTGAACTTGCTTAGGATACACTCAATGTCTTCATCCAGATCTCTGATAAAGCTATTGAACAAAACTGGTTCCAGTACTGATCCCTTGGGTAAAACACTGGCTACAGGCCTCCAACTTGATTCTCAGCCACCAATCACAACCCTCTGAACTCCTCCCAGTAAAGCTTTATACTTTTGTAGTTTTGATGTATCAGGTCACCTGATCCACACAGCTCAGTAGACTCAGTTTTCCCTCTCTTCCACCTGGTTGGAGGCACCAAAAGTAAGGGGCTGTGTCAGAATGGCAACAGTGGACTTACAGAATAGAATCACAGAATGGTAAGGTTGGAAAGGACTTCAAAGGTCATCTAATTCAAATCCCCTGCTATAGGCAGGGACACCTCCCACTAGTACAGGTCACTCAAGGCCTCCTCCAACCTGGTCTTGAACACCTCCAGGGAGGGAGCAGCCACAACCTCCCTGGGCAACCTGTGCCAGTGTCTCACCACCCTCACTGCAAAGATCTTCCTCCTAGCATCCAGTCTAAATCTCCCCTCTGCCAGTTCAAACCCATTGCCCCTCATCCTGTCATTATAAAACCTTGTAAATAGTCCTTCCCCAGCCTTCCTGTAGGCTCCCTTCAGATACTGGAAGGCTGCTGTAAGGTCTCCTTGAAGCCTTGATAGAATGCTTCTTATAAGGAATGTTTTTAAATTTATTTTTACGCTTCTGACCTATCTGACAATAAGAAATAGTTTGACCCTTCTGTTGTATAGAGTAGCTGGTTGTAGAACTAAGTTATTTTTTACTTTTCCATGATAATCCAACATGGAAAACAGTAGTTACTATAGCTGAGTAGAACCCCAAATATCATATTGTTGTAGAGAAAAGTCAGATATAGCAGATATTCTTTCAGTCACAAATAATGTAGGCTTATACCTTCTTTTAAATTTTAATTGAACATGTTAATTGTAGTCTTTGCAAGAGGCAAACGGAGCATAATACCAGATTTATGTAGGAAGGTGCAGCTCTACTGACAAACAATGGTTACTGAAGGTCTGAATTTGGCCTTTTTAATAATTTGTGAAGGAAAATATGTATCTATATGAAACTAATTCTTTTTCTTCCAGAAAGGTTTAAAATAGAACAGTTTATTCTGTGTATCAAATGCAGATTAATTATTTCCTTACTTAGTCAGTACCTCCAGTTAAAGTCTGAAAATAGCAGCTCTACAGCAGTACAGAACTAACCATTTGTCTACAGTATCATGGTAAATTTGTAACAGAAGATGTCAGTTGAGTATATTCCTAATCTATTTGAATTTGTCTTTGTGTGGCCTGTTAATTTGAACTTTTTTTTCTTATTTAGGCAAAATATAACCTATTATTTATTTCCTTTATCCAGTATACGATCAACAAGGTCTTTCACAGAGATTACTCAAGTTACCTCAAGAAATATACATCCCTAAATTAATTGTAGTTCACATGTCTTCCACTCATGTCCCTCTTCACAAAGAAAGATTATTGGTCTGTTATGGGTTAAGTTGAATGTTTGCTGCTGTTATTCATACCGTGGTGCTATCATGCCATCTTCAAAATGAAAGTGCTTGCTGGAGCAAAGTATTATACACCTTGATCTTCAGATTGGACATGAATGACTTCATGTTATGGTTGTTGTTTTTGGGTTCTGCGGTACTTTTGGGCTTTGGTCCTTTTCATCTGAGATCATGGCAGGACAGGGAGGGGTGGGAGAGTAGATCCTGGCTTGTTTGAGCTTGTTTTCTTCTGCTTGCTGCTGCTTTCTGATGTGCTTTTTCTGCAAATAAGCTAAGATAATCATGCTGTTTCTTTTATTCTTCTTCTGCTGCTGCTTGTTCTTCTTGTCCTTCTTTTGCCTCTTCTGCTTCTTCTTCTTCTCCTTTTCCTTCTCCTCCTTCTCCTTTTCCTCCTTCTTCTCTTCTTTTTCTCCTTCTCCTTCTTCTCCTTCTCCTTCTTCTTCTTCTCCTTCTCCTCCTCCTCCTCTTCCTCCTTCTTCTCTTCTTCTTCTCCTTCTCCTTCTTCTCCTTCTCCTCCTCCTCCTTCTTCTTCTGCTGCCGCTGCTTTGTTCTGCTTCTTCTTCTGCTTCTTCTCCTTCTTCTCTTCTTTTTCTTCTTCTTCTCTTCCTCTTCTTTTTCTTCTTCTTCTTCTTCTTCTTCTTCTCATCATCATCATCATCATCATGTTCACCTCATTTATTGAGTAAACTCTAATCTCAACTCTCTATCCCAACTCAGAGTTTTGGGGGTTTTTTTGTGTGTGTTACTTGCCCCTCATTTCAGTGTTGCAGGGGAAAATGATAGTTAACCCATTCAGATTTGCTTGAGCCTGTCTTTATGCAAAATTTCTCATAAATAACCAATCTATGTTTTTTTCAAATTATTTTCTGTTAGTTGAAGACAAAGGAGATGAAGATACTCTTACTGGTAATGTGAAATCAAAAACTGGAAGTAATATTCAACTGAAAATAGGTCAGAGAACAACAAAATGTTATCCTTCTGATACTGATAACATGAGGTCTTTAGGTTCTCTATGTGAAGTCAATGTTTTTTCCAGAAATAGAAACACTAGAAATGCATGATTTGTGAAGAAAATATCAAGTTTTATAGTGTTTTCCAGCCTGCCTTTGAGAAATCACACGAGTTGCTCTTTCAAGCAAAATGAGTCAAATGACAAAGAACAGACTTTTATTATCCAGTGACACATAAAACCAAATTGCAGCCTGTAGTTAGTGGTGTTCTCCAGGGGTCAGTACTGGGTTCTGTTTTGTTCAACATCTTAGCCAATGACCCACATGAAGGGACAGAATGTACCCTCAGCAAGTTTGCTGATGAGATGAAACTGGGAGGATTAGCTGAACACCAAAAGGCTGTGCTGCCATTTGGTATGGCCTGGGCAGATTGGAGAGCTGGGCAAAGGGGAATCTAATGAAGATCAATGTGAATAACTGCAAAGTCCTGTACCCGAGGAGAAACAACCCCATACATCAGCACAGGTTAGGGGTTGACCTGCTGGAGAGTAGTTCAGTGGAGAAGGATCTTAAAGTCCTGATGGGCAAGTTATCCAGGGGTCAGCAGTGTGCCCTTGTGGCCATGGAGGCAAATGATATCTTGGTGTTCATAGGAACTCTTCATTAGGAAGAGTGTGCCCTGGTGAGACCTCATTTGAAGTATTGTGTCCAGTTCTGGGCTCCCCAGTTCAAGTGGGACAGGGAACTACCGGAGAGAGTCCAACAGAAGGCTACAAGGATGATTAGGGGTTCAGGCATCTCTCTTACTCTAATAAGAGCCTGAGGCTGTTGCTGTTTAGCCTAAATATAGAAGACTGAGAAGGGACCTTTTTAATATTTACAAATATCTGAAAGATGGATGTCAAGAAGAAGGGACCAATAACTTTTCAGTGGTACTTTGTGACAGGACAAGGGGTAGTGGAGACAAACTGGAACACAAGAAGTTGTACCTATACATGAGGAAAAACTTCTTTACTGTCAGAGTGACAAAGCACTGCAACAGTCTTCCCAGGGAGGTTGTGGACTATCCTTCTCTAGAGATTTTAGAAAACCATCTGGGTAAGTGCTTCTGTGGTCTGCCCTAGGTGATCCTGCTTTGACAGGAGTATTGGACTTGATGACTCCCACAGATTCCATTCAATCCCTACTGTTCTATGATTCTATGCATCAGCAGAATGTAAATCAGGCAGTTGTGAAACGTGACTAAAAATACAACTATATCAAGATGGAATTGAAAAATGAGTTTACAGTTTTCCAGAGTACAAAAAAAAAATCATTATCAGCTGGAACTTTTGAGCTTTGTTTGTGGACTTCACAGAATATGGTTTATTTCAAGGAAAATAAATGAGACATAAATATTAGCTACTGAAGGACTATAGCTGGGTCTGGGGTGATTGAAAGCTCAACATGAGCCTGCAGTGAGTGCAGCCCAGCCAAAAAAAATGAGTGTTGGGCTGCAGCAAGAGCAGTGTGGGCAGAAGGGCAAGGGAGGGGATTCTGCCCCGTTTGCTCTGCTCTTGTCAGGTCCCACCTGGAGCAATGTGTGCAGTTCTGGAGCCTCCAGCACAGGAAGGACATGGAAGTGTTGGAGTGAGACCAGAGAAGGGCCATGAAGGTGATCAGAGGGATGCAGCAACTCTCCTATGAGGACAGGTTACAAGAGTTGGGGTTCTTCAACCTGGAGAAGAGAAGGCTTCCAGGAGACCTTGTAGTAGTCTTCCAGTATCTGAAGGGGGCCTACAGGAAGGCTGGGGAGGGACTATTGACAAGGTCTTGTAATGACAGGAAAAGAGGCAACGGGTTTAAACAGGCAGAGGGGAGATTTAGACTGGATGTTAGGAAGAAGTTCTTTGCAGTGAGGGTGACGAGACACTGGCACAGGTTGCCCAGGAAGGTTGTGGTTGCTCCCTCCCTGGATGTGTTGAAGGCCAGGTTGGAGCAGGCCTTGAGTGAGCTGTGCTAGCGGGTACACTAGAGATGTTCCTGTGTATGGCAGGGGGTTGGAACTGGATGATTTTTAAGTCCCTTCCAACCTTACCATTCTATGATTCTATGACATGATTGCTTACCTTTAGGTGCTAATGAGAAGTGAAACCACAGAAAATGAAAACATGAATTGTGTATCTCTGGTTAATTTCTTGAGGAAGAAAATAGCATGTTAGTGATATCTGAAAAGTTTTTTCATCTTAACTGTGACATAAAATCAATTTCTGAAGACACAGAGGTAGATATTGAAGATTGAATCCAAGATTTCACTGAAGACATTGTTATCTTATTCTGAAGTACAAATTTTAAAGTCCTAATTAGAGAGCTGTAGTCTAGGTGTGATACGATGAATTAATTGATGCATTGATTGTTTGATTAAAGTATGATTAAACAGATTTATTTTTATTTTATATTCCATAAGTGATAAATTACTCTAAAACTAGTTCTATAATTAAGCTGCACATACAGTAAATGAGGAGATTAATGTTTAATTAACGAAGATCTTAACTATAGCACTTGAGGCTCTATTCATTAAGGGAAGTCTACAGTAACCTAAGAAATTTTTATGGAAAGTTTGTAAGATGGAACTATTGTGTATAGAGTGTTAGACTGATTAATGAAATGACTGAAGAGTTACCTTTTTCCTTGAAGAATGGAGCTGTAGGTGTAAATAGGTGCTTGTTGTAAATTATGCCTATTGATCAAAATTTCTATCAATCTATATTGATTAAAATTTACTGATTTCTACAATACAGGATTCTGATGTGCATTAAAAAGCTGAATCAAATTAACTTGACTGTATGACCTGAATTCTATGGAATTTAATATTAAAAAGGACTGGTATTAATAAAAATATCAATTATTATTTATTAATATTAAAATATTGCCTTATTTACAGGGTCCTTGTGTCCAGTTGTGTAAAACATTTCATAGAATCATAGAATGGTAAGGTTGGAAGGGACTTAAAGGATCATCTAGTTCCAACCCCCTGCCATAGGCAGGGACACCTTGCATTAGTACAGCTCACTCAAGGCCTCCTCCAACCTGACCTTCAACACCTCCAGGGAGGGAGCAACCACAACCTCCCTGGCCAACCTGTTCCAGTGCCTCACCACCCTCACTGTAAAGATCTTCCTCCTAACATCCAGTCTAAATCTCCCCTCTGTCAGTTTAAACCCATTGCCCCTTGTCCTATCTTTGCAAGACCTTGTCAATAGTCCCTCCCCAGCCTTCCTGTAGGCCTCCTTCAGATACTGGAAGACTACTACAAGGTCTCCTGTAACCTTTCTCTTCTTCAGGCTGAAGATCCCCAACTCCTGTAGCCTGTCCTCATAGGAGAGCTGCTGCAACCCTCTGATCATCTTCGTGACCTCCTGTGAACCCACTCCAACAGTTCCATGTCTTTCCTGTGCTGGGGGCTCCAGAACTTTACACAGTGATCCAGGTGGGATCTGAGGAGAGTAAAGGGGCAGAATCACCTCCCTTGCCCTGCTGGCCACACTGCTCTTGCTGTAGCCCAGGACTTGGTTGCTCTCTGGGCTGCATGCACACACTGTAGGTCTATGCTGAGTTTTTCATCACCCCAGAACCCCAGGTCCTTTTCCTCAGGGCTACTCTCCAACCATTCACCACCCAGCCTGGAGTTGTGCTTGGGATTGTGCCTATCCAGGTGCAGGACCTTACACTTGGCCATGTTGAATATATTTGCAGGGTATATATAATACACAGACAGTATTAAACATTTTTTTTGCAGTTTAAACAAAAAAGGAGAAATACAATGCAATTATTTAAACTGGAAAGAGTATCCACAGCACAATACACTGCTTGACCTTTTCCTGGGAGACTCGACAGGTTCCTTGCTGCCAAACAGGGGCAACACATGATACAATGGATGACTCCAAATTCAAAACATGATACTGTGAAGACCAGTGAAGCATGCAAAACCACTACTCAGATGCACTGATGATCTGTCCAAATTCAGAAATACATATTGAGCCAATTATTTTAAAGACAATAATTCCGCTGAACTGAATATTAGAGAAGCAACCACGTGGGAAAAAGATGAAGCTTGCATACTTTCATGTGGAATATATAAATTCCAAATTGTTTTTACTAGCTTTACCTGATTTTGTTACTCACAATTGTAAGCCTATGGGTTTGGGTTTAGGATAAGAAAGGGAAAAATAATATAGTGTGTCAGGGCACAACCAAGTCCCTGCCCCACTGGAGGTTTGAATGAGGCACAAAATTGTTCTGCTCCCCCCCACCTCTGGCTTCAGGGGTTTGGAATGTGAAATTAGTAGGCGCTGAGTACCTTACTCCAGGTCCACAGGTTTGAACAGGGGAGAGCAAATTGCCCCAACATAGATATATGGCAACTGGACACATTATCTAGTCAGACTGCGAGAGTCAGACTTCCAGAGAGGGACTTTGAGAGGAACTTGGACTCGGACCTTGACTCAAACCTGGAGAGGCCTCTGGAAAAACACTGAGGAGAAAGCGCACAGTCCCCACTTTCAGACCGTCACATCCTGCCTGCCTGCTGCAGGGAGCTGCCTCTACAGTAAACCAACATTGTTCATGGGTATACTGCCTAGCAGCCTGAGCTTTGCCCACAATCTGCCCCATGATCTTCACCTGTGGCAGCAGTGTCTGCAGTCAGTTTGGATTCTGGCGGGTTTACTCCCATTGAATCCTGTGCCGTGTTGATCTGCCACTGGATTTCAATCTGCACTTCAAGGCACTGCCGCAAAGGATTGCAGAAAAGGAGCCAAGGGACCAGCTCCAAATTCCTATTCTGCCGCTGTGAGTAGTGCAGATGTTCCCTAGGGCTCCAGCCTACCTATTATTTGTAAGTGTGGCAAAGCTATTTTTATAACAATAAAGCACAGTCGACTTGCTAGAGGGCAGGGATGCCATCCAGAGGGACCTGGACAGGTTGGAGAGGTGGGCCCAGGCCAACCTCACGAAATTCAATAAGGCCAAGTGTAAGGTCCTGCACCTGGGTAGGCACAATCCCAAGCACAA
>VWZE01024209.1:20995-34024 GCA_013396675.1 Eubucco bourcierii | reverse complement strand
ACAAGGTCTTGCAATGCCAGGACAAGGGGCAATGGGTTTAAACTGGCAGAGGGGAGATTTAGACTGGATGTTATGAGGAAGTTCTTTCCAGTGAGGGTGGCGAGGCACTGGAACAGGTTACCCAGGGAGGTTGTGGCTGCTCCCTCCCTGGATGTGTTCAAGGCCAGATTGGATGAGGCCTTGAGTAACCTGTACTAGTGGGAGGTGTCCCTGCCTATGGCAGGGGGTTGGAACTAGATGATCCTTGAGGTCCCTTCCAACCTTACCATTCTATGATTCTATGATTCTATAACAACCCTTTTCCAACTTTCTGATTTTCCTGAATTACTGAATTCCCTATAAGCATCCTTGTGAAGATTTCCCGAACAAAATTTTTGAACCCAATCTAACTAATTTGTATATGGTTATGGGTGGGGTTTTCCAGAAATAAAAATAACTACATATTTTATAATTCCTACCTCTTTAATTCCCCCAACCAATTCATACAGTTCCAAAAATAAGTTGGTATTTATTTCAATTGTTTAAATTCATTGATGATTCTTGTATAGTAGGCCAGATAAAATTTCAACCTCTATTGCAGCACTGCTGCGTTTTGGAGTGTTGAAACCATTGTAATCATTGCAGAATAGAGGGTTTGAACTTAATACTATCTGTGAATCTCACAGTGGAGTCACGGTTTAACAAGTCTTTATTCCTGTTATCATTGGAAATAATGGCATAGCCATGGTCAAACAAACCATAATGGCATAGCCACAGTCAAACAAAGTATAACGGCATAGCCACAGTCAAACAAAGTCCAGTATCCTCTGAGATCTCAGAGCAAATGTAAAATGATCCCTGTCAGTGTTCCATATGTGATCAGAAGTTCAGGGATCCATAAAAAGATTTCAGTAATTATATTTTTACACATTCAATTTTCTGTTGAATACACGTGATAATGTTAAGCTATTTCATGTTAATGAGCCATTTCTATTTTGAACTCAGACATATCTGGCATTAAAATTCGAGTATGTGCATTTACTAGCCCACGGAGGACTTTTATTTTTTTTCTCAGCTAAGTTGGAAAACAAAGACCTGATAACAATGTTAGACAAACAGAAATTAGTTTTGTTGTAAGATTACAAATTGTCATTGTATCATTTCCAAACTCAGCAACTAAATGTATAAAATTAAGTCTTCCTCATCACATTATCATAAAACAAATTGACCATGAGTAGCAGCATCAGCATGAAATTGGCAACAGCAATGTGTCTTTCCATGTGGTCTTCAGAATGATTTAATAAAAAAATAAAAAAATAAAAAACCACAGAAAGAGCTTGCTGAAGCTGCCAGCTATACTTGTGCTGATATTTCAGTTTCGTTATAGAATCATAGAATGGCAAGATTGGAAGGGATCTCAAAGATCATCTAGTTCCAACCCCCTGCCATAAGCAAGGACACCTCCCTTGTCCTGTCATTGCAAGACCTTGTAAATAGTCCCTCCCCAGTCTTCCTGTAGGCCCCCTTCAGATACTGGAAGGCTACTATCAGGTCTCCTCAAAGCCTTCTCTTCTCCAGGCTGCAGAGCCCCAACTCTTGTAGCCTGTCTTCATAGGAGAGCTGCTGCAGCCCTCTGATCATCTTTATGGCCCTCCTCTGGACCCACTCCAACACTTCCATGTCCTTCCTGTGCTGGGGGCTCCAGAACTGTATGCAGTACTCCAGGTGGGGTCTACCAAGAGCAGAGTAAAGGGGCAGAATCACCTCCCTTGCTCTGCTGGTCATACTTCTTTATATTTTGGTTATTTATGTTTATTTATATTTCAAATGCATAAATACACAATTATACATAATTATACATTCAAACAGCTCTGCAACCTTGAACTGACTTAAAAATGAATAAACTTTCTTGTTTGGGAGGCTGACAAGTGGAAGATGTCTTGGGATTATTTGGAGTCTTGAACATTTCTTTATTATCAAGGTATATAAATATCTGAGGGGTGGGTTTCAAGTGGATGGGGCAATCTCTTTGCTGGTCAGCAGCAAAAAGAGCAATGAATACAAACTGCAACATAGAAGGTTTCACCTCGACATGAGGACAGACTTCTTTACAGTGAGGGTGACAGAGCACTGGAACAGGCTGCCCAGAGAGGTTGTGGAGTCTCTCTGGAGAATTTCAAAATCCTCCTGGATGCTTTCCTGAGTGAACTATCCTGGGTGATCCTTCCTTGGCAGGGGAGGTTGGGCTTGATGATCTCTGGAGGTCCCTTCCAACTTCTAATGTTCTGTGATTCTGTGATTTGCATCATTACAAGAAAATTAGCAAAGAGCCTTCATGTTGATTTGACTTGATGTCTCGAATTTCTGTGTTTTACTATCATAGTGTTTTCATTAATGCTTATTTATAGAACTTGTGTTGGAATTTAAGCCCTTTGCAAGCCTACACATACATATTAGGCTGCTATTCAGTCATCAAAACACAGATTCACCCAGCCATCTAACACTACCAAGTCTGCTGCTAAACCATGTTCTTATGCAGGAGATCTGCAGGTCCTTTAAATGCCTCCAGGGATAATGATTCAACCACTTCTCTGAGCAACTCATTCAAGTACTTGACAAGCCTTTCGCTGAAGAATTTTTTCCTAATGTCCAACCTAAACCTTACCTGATGCAACTTGAGGCCATTTCTTCTCATTCTATCACTTGATAATTAGGAGAACAGACCAATCAGACCCACAAACAGATCCACGTCACTAAAACCTCCTTTGAGGTAGTTTAAATAGAGTAATAAGGTTTCCCCTCAGAGTCCTCTTCTGCAGACTAAAGGATCCTAGCTCCTTCAGTTGCTTCTCGCAGGACCTGTTCTTGGGGTCCTTTACCAGATTTAGTGCCCTTCTCTGAACCTGCTCCAGCACCTTAATATCTTTCTCGTAGTGAAGGTTTCAAAACTGAGTAGGGTATTACATCTGATTAGTGCCAAGTGCAGGGGACAACCACCTCTCTACTCCTGTTGCCCACACTATTTCTCATACAAATGCTGTTGTATGCCCATCTGGGCATACTGTTGTCTCCTATTCTGATGGCTGTTAACAAATACTCTTTCTTTTCTGCTGGGCAGCTTTCCAGCCACTCTGCCCCAAGCATTGCACAGGGTTGTTGTGACCCAAGGCAGGATCCAGCTCTTGGCTTTCTTAAACCTCATAAAACTGATCTCAGCCCATCGATCCAGCCTGTCCAGGTGCCTGTCTAGAGCTTGAGGGTAACCTCAAGCAGATAAATAACCCTGCCTAACCTGGTGTCTGAAAATAGGCACTTGATCTCTTCATACAGAACAATGATGAAGATATTAAAAAGAACCGGTCCAAGTACTAACCATGGGGAACACCACTTGTGACTGGCTGCCAGCTGAATTTAACTGCATTCACCACCACTCTTTGGGCCTGGCAATCCTACCAGTTTTTTTTTACAGGTGAAGGATATGTCCATGCAAGCCCTGAGCAGCCAGTTTCTCCAGGAGGATGCTTTGGAAATTGCTGTCAAAGGTTTTGCTAATGTCCAGTGAGACAATGTCCACAGCCTTTACCTTATGCCCTAAGCAGGTTTCCTTCTTATAGAATGAGATCAGATTTTTCAAGTAGGATCTGTTTTTCGTGAGGGACAGGCCCAATACTCTGATTGTTCTGCATATGCTGCATAATGGCTGTGATGGTTTGGGAGCTACCCACGCCCCCACTCTTTATAAAATCACCCAGATTAGACTCAGCCAGCTGGAAGTTAAAGACTGAGGCTCTGTTTACAGCTCAGTACAGTGTACAAGCAGAGATATACACAATAGACAGGAATATTTACAGAAATATACAAGTTAAAGGTAATAAAGAAACACAATAACCCTCCCAGAAATCAGAGTCCCCAGGAGGGGCTCCCAACCACGTTTCCACCTTCTTTCCATCCCTCTGCCTTAGCTCAAGGTCTACCTTAGGTGTGAGGTGAGTTTGGAGGATTGGTAAGGGGAGTTAGAAGCAGAGTGGTTAGTTAGGTTACACAGAAGAAAGGTCACAAGCTCCCAGAGAGACAGAGACGAGATTCTCTGTGTGTCTTATCTATGCCTGTGTTTTTACACATCTCAGCAAGCCTGTGAGTGAAGCAGACATCACCATCATTTGCTTTTCAGAGCCTATCATCTAATTATTTTCATTAAAATAATCCATTGCCTCAAATCAGCACAATGGTACTCAAGCTGATCTGTTCCATCACCTTCCTGAGGCCAGACTAACAGGTCTGTAGTTCCCTGGATGCTCTATCCAGGCCTAATTCTAAGATGAATGTCACATTTGTTGACTTCTAATCAACTGGGACATCCCTGGTGTAGCTACGACTGCTGATAAATGATGGGAAGTGTCTTGTTATTATCCCTTTGTACTCTGGGTGGACCCCATCTGGCCCCATAGACTTGTGTCAGTCCAATTATTGCAGCATGTCACTAATCATTTCTTCTTCTGTTCTGTGGGTTTCATTCTATTGCCTGTCCTTACCTTCCAGTTGAGGTGACGGAGCCAGTAGGTCGAGGGAGGTGATTCTCTCCCTCTACTCTACCTGGAGTGCTGCATCCAGTTCAGGAGTCCATATTACAAGAGGGATGTGGACATGATGGAATGTGTCCAGAGAAGGGCCGTGAGGATGCTCAGAGGGCTGGAGCAGTTCTGCTGTAAGGACAGACTGAAAGAGTTGAGGTTGATCAGTCTGGAGAAGAGGAGGTTCCCAGGTGACCTTCTCGTGGCCTTCCAAGTATCTGAAGGAGGCCCACAAAAAAAGTTGAGGAAGGACTTTTTAGGCCATCAGGGAGTGACAGGACTAAGGGGAATGGAGCAAAGCTGGAGGTGGGGAGAATCAGACCGGATGTGAGGAGGAAGTTCTTCAGCATGAGAGTAGAGAAAACCTGGAATAGGTTGCTCAGAGAGGTGGTTGAGGTTCCAACCCTGGAGGTGTTTAAGGCCAGGTTGGATGAGGCTGTGGGCAGCCTGATCTAGGATAGGGTGTCCCTTCCCATGTCAGGGGGATTGGAACTGTATGACCCTTGTGGTCCCTTCCAACCCTAACTGATTCTGTAAGTCTATAAAAACAACTAGTTCTACTACTAAAGACTGAGGCAAAAAAGGTATTAAGCACTTTAGCCTTTTCTTCATCCTTGGTCACTGATTCTCCCTGAATCAAACAGAGGCTGGAGATTTTCCTTAGTTCTCCTTTTGTTTTTAACAAATTTATGGAAACATTTCCTATTGCCTTTAATAGTAGAAGACAGATTAAATGTTAAGATTTTCTCCTTACACAGTCTCCTGACATCTTGTCATGTTCAAGAATATACACAAAGAATGACACAGAAAGTCATTACTAAAATCCTTGCAGCTGCATGTGCAGTTTCTGACAGGAACAATACAGAAGCTTAGGAAAGAGTAAAAGAACAGGACATGTGTAATGGCGTTTTCCTAGATGCTTGCATTCTTCCAGCATATAATGATTTATGACTCAAGGTCTTCCTGACCCAGCTGTGATTGCTTTCTGTTTAATAGACCTCAAAACATTTTTCTTTCAAAAATCTATCCAAAACTTGTTTTGAACACACATAGACTTGGAATACTCAAAATGTCCTGTGGCAAACAGTTCAATATTGTTTTGTGTGAAGAGGTATTTCCTTTTATTTGTTCTGAACCTGGCACCACAGACCTTTCACTGGGAAAGAGAGTAAACAACATTCTTTGTGACACTCAGGATTTTATAGAGCTCTCTTTTAGCCTCCTGCAGACTGCAGACCAAAACGCCCTGGTACAGATTCGGTGCTATTAGTGACGTTAAGACCTTCATGTATTTACCTCTGCAGTAACTCAATCAAATAAACCCAAAATATTTCTTCTTCATTTTCAGCCAGAAACATTGTGCCACAAGGGGGGGAAAAAATCCAGTTTTAGCCTACTTACCTTTCAAATGAATTCTTCTTGCTGTAGACCACTGATAAGCAATAGAGAAGACTGTCTATTCTCTTTTTCTTTCTCTAGGAATTCATACTGCATATAATTAAGTGTAAAAACATTTTCAACATTTGAAGTGATCTTACAATGACAGGGCAAAGGGCAATGGGTTTGAACTTGCAGAGGGGGGATTGAAAGTGGATGTTAGGAAGAATTTATTTGTGGTGAGGGTGGCGAGACACTGGCACAGGTTGTCAAGGCAGGTTTTGGAGCACAGAATCACCCAACATGATCTTTGATCTTTCATCACGTTGGGTGATTCTGTGCTCCACAACCTCCATGGAGGTTCAAGGCCAGGTTGGATGAGTCTTTGAGTGACCTGTTCTAGTGGGAGGTGTCCCTGCCTAAGATGGGGGGTTGGAACTAGATGATCTTTGAGGTCCCTTCCAACTCAAACCATTCTATGATTCTATGACGGAAGACAAAACAATGACATAGCCTTCACATATGTCTTTAACAATTTCCCCATTCTTAAATGACATTATATCTGCTTACAGGTATACAATACTGCTAACAGACTGGTTAATCTGTTTTCTTATGTTTTCTCCTCTTTTTTCCTGTTTCATGCTATTTCTGGCACAGAATCACAGGATGTTGGGGGTTGGAAGGGACCTCCAGAGATCATCCAGTCCAAACACTCTGCCAAAGCAAGGTCACCTAGGGCAGGCAGCACAGGAAGGCATCCAGGTGGGATTTAGAGTTAATACTTTAGCTTAGTTCCTAATTGCAAACAAGAGTGCCAATTTTCCAGAGACTTTGAGTAAAAAGGTAAATAAAGCTAGGGATAGAACGTAGAATAGTAACTGATACATTTATATCACCCCATTTGTTTGCTGAATAGTTTATACTTGGTAGCACAGACTTCCTTTTGCCCTTTTCTTCATTCTTCTCTCTGCAGCTCTGCTTGCTTGCATGGCTCCCTTATCTCCCTTTTGACCTTCTGCTGGCTAACACATTGCGTCTGTGAGATAATGGGAAGGGAAGGAGGGGGAAGGCTGCTGGCAGTGTCTGGACTTCCCAGGGTGTTGGAATAGCTGAATTATTGTACAAAGGGACCCTTCTATTGCTGCTGAATTATACATACATTTAAACATATCCTATATATGTTATAGGCTTATTTTTTTTAATTTTTTTTTTTTTAATATATTATGGAATGGTAAGGTTGGAAGGGACCTCAAGGATCATCTAGTTCCAGCCCCCTGCCTTAGGCAGGGACACCTCCCACTAGCACTCAAGGCCTCCTCCAACCTGGTCTTGAACACCTCCAGGGAGGGAGCAGCCACAACCACAACTTCCCTGGGCAACCTGTGCAGGGACACCTCCTGCTAGTACAGGTCTATCTTTGTAAATATAACTTTCACTTTGCTTCCAACTTCTGAGTTTGTTTGGTAATTTACTCTGGGGGGTAAATTCCCATTCATTGGGGTCCAAATCCAACTCACAACAGTGAATTTTTGGAAGTCCTCAGAGAAGGAGGTTCCATGACCACTCTGGCCAGGCTGTTCCAGTGCTCCATCACCCTCAGTGTAAAGAAGTGTCTCCTCATTTTGAGATAGCTCCTCATTTAGAGCACCTCCTGTACTTTAGCTTGTACCAGTTGTTCCTTGTCCTATCACTGGAGACCATTGAAAAGAGACTGGCACCTTCATCTTGACACACACCCTTCACATAATTATACACATTGATAAGATACCCTCTCAGCCTTCTTCTCAACACTAATCTGCTCCAGCTCTCTCAGTCTTTCTTCATAGGAGAGATGTTCAGGTCTTGCAGTCATACTCATAGCTCTCCTTTGAGCTCACTCCAGCAGATCACTGCCCCTCTTGAATTAGGAAGCTCAAAAGCAAACACAGTGTTCCAAGTGTGGTCTCACTAGGGCACAGGAGAGTGGGAGGAGAACCTCCCTAGACCTGCAGGATGCACTTTTCTTTATGTATCCCAGGAAGCCATTGGCCCTTTTGGCCACAAGGGCACATTACTGTCCCATGGATAACTTGATGTCCTCTCAGATCTTACTCCATGGAGCTGTTGCCCAGCATGAATACTTTGAGTCTGTACTCGTGCCTGATGTTATTCCCCTCAAGATGGAGGACTCTGAACTTGTCCTTACTGAACTTCATGATGTTCACCAATTTTCTATGCTTTTGGTCTTCACACAGAAATTTAGTGTTTGTGGAAAACAATCAAAAACTTACATTTTTTTTTAATTCCTTTTTGTGTACATTGGTTATTGTTGTACATTAAAAGATAGCAATGACTTAGATCAGTAGCACTTAACAGAAGTTATCACCACTGCACATTGTCAGATTTGGTTCATGCTCTTTATGATTTCTATGTTGTTTGATTTTTAATGTTCAATTTCAAATCCAATTCAGAAAAACTATTCCACAGAGGATACTGAAACATATAAACCAATGTTGAAACAATGAAAAAGGGAAGTTTGGAGAAAATATACCTGCCTGAATAAGAATGTTGAGCTAGTAACAACAGATGAGGAAGCTGAGATTATCTACAACTTTCTTTTCTCAGTCTTCACTGGCAACATTTCTCTCAACATCTCCCAAGTTTACAAAACACAAGGCAGGTGGAAAAGTGCATCCCACTGTGAGGAGCATGTTTGTGACCACTTGTGCAACCTGAACATACAGAAGTCTGCTCTCGTCAGACCCCATCTGGAGTACTGTGTGCAGTTGTGGAGCCCCCAGCACAGGAAGGACATAGAAGTATTGGAGTAGGTCCAGAGGAGGCCACAAAGATGCTCAGAGGGCTGCACAAGCTCTGCTATGAGGACAGGCTGAGAGAGTTGGGGCTCTTCAGCCTGGAGAAGAGAAGGCTTTGAGGAGAACTTAGAATAGCCTTCCAGTATCTGAAGGGGGCTCCAGGAAGGCTGGGGAGGGACTATTGACAAGGTCTTCCAATGACAGGACAAGGGTCCTGTTTAGTTTAATCTGGCAGAGGGGAGATTTAGACTAGATTTTAGGAGGAAGTTCTTTCCAGTGAGGGTGGTGAGACACTGGCACAGGTTGCCCAGGGAGGTTGTGTCTCCTCCCTCCCTGGAGGTGTTCAAGGCCAGGTTGGAGGAGGCCTTGAGTAACCTGTACTAGTGGGAGGCATCCCTGCCTGTGGCAGGGGGTTGTAACTAGATGATCCTTGAGGTCCCTTCCAACCTTACCATTCTATCATTCTATAAGTCTATGTGACCTGATGAGATACATTCAAGAGCCCTGAGAGGGTTGGCTGATGCAGCCAGTGGCAATGAACCACTCTCCATAATACTTGTAAAGTCCTGGCAGTCAGATGAAGTCCCTTGTGACTGGAAGAGAAGAAAGAAAGGGGATCTAATAAATGTTTATAAATAGCTGAGGGCTCAGAGTCAGGACAAAGAGGGGGACACAGGCTCTGCTCTCTGTGACAAGGAGGAATGGATGCAAGCTGCAGCACAGGAGGTTCCACCTCAACACAAGAAAGAACTTCTTTACTGTAAGGGTCCCAGAGCACTGGCACAAGCTGCCCAGAGAGGTGTGTCTCTGGAACCTTTCCAGGCCTGTCTGGATGTGTTCCTGTGTGCCCTGAGCTAGATTGTCTGGTCCTGTTCTGGCAGGGGGGTTGGACTCGATGCTTTCTTTGGGTCCTTTCCAACCCCTGACACCCTGTGAGGAGGTGCTGCCAGATTAGAACTAGGCTCTTACTTTTTCTTAGTTACAGAATTGTAGCTAAACAGTCTGATTGATGTTGGCCATTACTGGGTCAGTGACTTGCAAAGCAGATATTGCTCCCTGTAACTGTGTGCTTAGAACAGACTTCTTCACTATGCTGAATTTGTCAAGGCTGTGCAGAGCACATTAACAGCCCATTAAGAATGTTTTGACTGACTAAGGAGGATGGCAAGCTCCAGGATAGTATCCACACCTGTAGAGTAATCAACTTATAAACAAAATCTTTATTTGCAGAGATGTGATTCTACCAGTTCATTCATGAAAACGTGACAGAAAAGAGCTTATCAAAGAGTCCATGAGCATGGATTAGCAAAATCATGAGAGAAGCTAAGGAAATAGGAGGTGGTTTTGTGCTAAGTCCCTTCTGAACTCTGCTGAAGTGTAACTATAGTAACTGTAGTGCATTATATCTCTGTACTTTTGTTGCCTAAATGCTTTTTCTTCAGTTTCATTGCATTTTTTAGTCTGAGATTTTAGAAGCTATGCTTCAGTATTTCTTTTTATTTATTTTTTCCCCTTTTCATTAACACCTGTACATGAAAGCAAGTCAAGGAACACAACACAAACCAAGAAAATCAGTTCATCTAATAATCTCCTCATCTAGTTTGCATTTCTGTGTAGGCAAGGAAGATAAACACTGTCAGAGATTGGCGATCTGGACATTTCCCCTTTGAGAAAGGAGCCAGACAGTTCTGAACAATCCTCCTCTGATGATGTTACAGGTTATAAAGACTTTAAATGAGCAGTTCAGGTAAGAGCTTTACCTTGCAGTAGAGTGACTGGCAGCTCTGGGTATTAGAAACAATATGAAACCAAACCATTTTTCCTGGCAGAATTTGAACAACTAAATAAAGGACAATTTCAGGTTTATGAAAATAAGAAATAAGGAATATTCCCTACATGGTAAGTATTATCTGTATTTAATTAATAATTCACTGCATGCGAGGAAGTTGGCAAGTTTGTGCATCTGCTTGCAAGCTGCCATTCACTGAACTTCTTCAACAGGTTAAAACTTCTCTTGTAGTGACTACAATCTACAGAGGATATGAGGAGAGAACAAAAGACCTTACAAAGGTGTGGAAGTGGGCAGGATTTTAGCCACATGTTATGGGTATATGAAAGGGGGAAAATATCTTGGATCGTAGAATCAACCAGATTGGAAGAGACCTCCAAGATCATCCAGCCCAACCTAGCACCCAGCCCTATCCATCAACTAGACTATGGCACTAAGTGCCCCATCCAGGATTTTTTTCAAAACCTCCAGGGAGAGTGACTCTACCACCTCCCTGGCAGCCCATTCCAATGCCAATCACTCTCACGAACTTTCTCCTTATCTCTAACCTAGACCTCCCCTGGCACAATTTGAGACTGTGTCCCCTTGTTCTGTTGCTGATTGCCTGGGAGAAGAGCCCAACCCCACCTGGCTGCAACCTCGTTTCAGATAGCTGTAGACACCAATGAAGTCTGCCCTGAGCCTACTCTTCTGGAGGCTGCACACCCCCAGCTTCCTCAGCCTCTCCTCACAGGGCTGTGCTCCTGGCCCCACACCAGCCTTGTTGCCCTTCTCTGGACACCTTCCAGCACCTCAACATCTGTCTTGAATTGAGGGTCCCAGAACTGGACACAGCACTCAAGGTGCGGCCTGACCAGTGCTGAGTCCAGGGGCAGAATAACCTCCCTTGTCCTGCTGGCCACACTGTTCCTGATCCAGGTCAGGATGCCATTGGCTCTCCTGGCCACCTGGGCACTCTGCTGGCTCATCTTCAGCTACTCTTTACCAGCACCCCCAGGTCCCTCTCTGCCTGGTTGCTCTCCAGCCACTCTGTCCCCAGCCTGCAGCACTGCTTGAGCTTGTTGTGGCCAAAGTGTAGAACCCTGCATTAGCCCTGTTAAATCTCATCCCATTGGCCTCTGCCCACCCATCCAGCCTGCCCAGGTCCCTCTGCAGAGCCCTTCTAAACTCTAACGGATCCACACCTGCTCCCAACTTGGTGTCATCTGCAAACTCGCTGATGCTGGACTCAATCCTGTGGTCCAGATCATCAATAAAGATATCGAATAGGAATGGGCCCACCACTGATCCCTGGGGGACACCACTGGTGCCAGCTGCCAGCTGCATGTGGCACCATTCACCACCACTCTCTGGGCCCAGCCCTCCAGAAAGTTCTTGACCCATATCAGAGTGAATCTGTCCAAGCCAGGAGCTGCCAGCTGTGCCAGAAAAATGTAGTGGTAAGACTTAGGTCAGTTGCACAAAAAAAGTGTAATGGTGTGATTAAATTGTAAGCTAAAAAAATAATGAAAAATAGAAATAAATAGAAATAAGAAGAAATACATAGAAATAAAAAGAAATAACTAGAAATAAAAGGAATGCATAGAAATAAAAGGAATATATGGAAATAAAAGGAATACATAGAAATAAAAGGAATACATAGAAATAAAAGGAATACATGGAAATAATAAGTAATAAATATGTGAAGTGTGAATTTAAAGGAGTAAAGGATAAAAAATTGAGATATGAGTGATACATGAGTAGAATTTCATTATATGTACATAGATGAAAGGAGAAATTGCCCACCTCTAAAAAAAAATGGAAAATAGAAATAAAATATAAGAAATACATAGGAAAAAAGAAGAATGAATATAAATAAAGTGTGAATTTAGACAGAGGAGTAAAGAGGACAAAACTCAGATATGAGGAACATCTGAGGATAAATTCATTATTTATGCATAGATGAAAGGGGAAATTGTCCACCTCTAAGAAAAAAATGGAAAACAGAAATAAAATATAAGAAATACATAGAAAGAATGAAGAATTAATATAAATAAAGTGTGAATTTAGAGGAGTAAAGGGGACAAAACTTACATATGAGGGACATATGAGGATAAATTCATTATTTGTACATAGATGAAAGGAGAAATTGCCCACCTCTAAAAATAATAATGGAAAATAGAAATAAAAGAAATACGTAGAAAAAATGAAGAATTAATATAAATAAAGTGTGAAATTAGAGAGGTAAAGTGGACAAAACTCAGCTATGAGCTCTTTAACATCTTCATTGATGATCTGGACGAGGGCATTGAGTCAGTCACCAGCAAATTTGTAGATGACACCAAGCTGGGGGCTGATGTTGCTGGGTTGGAGGGCAGAAGGCCTCTGCAGTGGGACCTCGACCGCCTGGACAGATGGGCAGAGTCCAAGGGGGTGGTTGCACTTTAGCCACAACAACCCCATACAGAGCTACAGGCTGGGGTGGGAGTGGCTGGAGAGCAGCCAAACAGAAAGGGATCTGGGGGTGCTGATTGACACC
>VWZE01024209.1:9949-20948 GCA_013396675.1 Eubucco bourcierii | reverse complement strand
TGAAGAGAGGCTGAGGGAGCTGGGATTGTTTAGCCTGGAGAAGAGGAGGCTCAAGGGAGACCTTCTTGCTGTCTACAACTACGTGAAGGGTGCTTGTAGCCAAGGGGAGGTTACTTTCTTCTCTCAGGCAACCAGTGACAGAACAAGAGGACACAGTCTCAAGCTGTGCCAGGGGAAGTTTAGGCTGGAGGTGAGGAGAAAGTTCTTGACTGAGAGAGTCATTGGCTACTGGAATGGGCTGCCCAGGGAGGTGGTGGAGTCACTGTCCCTGGAGGTGTTCAAGGCAGGTTTGGACGTGGCACTTGGTGCCATGGTCTAGTCTTGAGGTCTGTGGTGATGGGTTGGACTTGATGATCTTTGAGGTTTCTTCCAACCTTTTTGATACTGTGATACTGTGATATATATGGAGAAATTAATTATACATGCATAAATGAAAGGAGAAATTGCCCACCTCTTTCTTGGAAATTGGAAACTGGCCAAAAGGTTTAAACACTTCCTTTGCTGTACTGAGTTAGCAAGCAACTAGGAAAAAAAATCATAAAAATCTTTGGAGATCTAATTGTCTTCCTTAAATTTATGCATATGACTCCTTTTCAGTTTCAATTAAACAAAAAACATATTCATGTTGTAAAGAATAAATGAGACAAACTTTAGAAAAAAAAAATAAAAGAGCTTTAAAACATTACTTGGAACCACAAAAACATATACAAAAGAAAGAAATCATTAGATGTATACATTCACTTGGATGAGTCAAGACAATAAACATGCTTTCACTTTAATTTAAATCTCTGTGAGTCCACTTTCTTTCCTAATAGGAATGATCTTGTCTTCTGGGTCATTCATCCTTCATGAGCTCATACTTTCAAGGTGAATGGATTTCAGTTAAGGAGAACAAATGTATTGCTTCCAGACATGCTTTATAAATGTTGCCTGGTATCCTGTCAGTGTTTTAAAAGCCAAGTTATAAATAAAATGGCAAAAGGTTGTTTTAACTGATGAGAACACAATGTTTCCACTCTATTATACACTTGTGAATGTGAAGTTAACACAGCTCTTTAGAGAATCTATTAGGTTCCTATGTGTCCACAAAACAGTAGGAAATGAATGAAAAGTGTTATTTCATAGAATCATAGAATCATAGAGTGGTAAGGTTGGAAGGGACCTCAACGATCATCTAGTTTCAACCCCCTGCCACAGGCAGGGACATCTCCCACTAGTACAGGTCACTGTAGTAACAGGTTACTACAGTACAGTAGTTACTAGTACAGGTTACTGTATATATAAGGGCCTTACACATATGTAAGTATATCCATGTGAGTCCCTGAAGTAAATTTGTTCTCACTTCAGATTATCTCTAAGGATCACAGAATCATAGAATCAACCAGGTTGGAAGAGACCTCCAAGATCATCCAGCCCAACCTAGCACCCAGCCCTAGCCAATCAACCAGACCATGGCACTAACTACCCCATCCAGGCTTTCCTTCAACACCTCCAGGGACAGTGACTCCACCACCTCCATGGGCAGCTCATTCCTATGCCAATCACTCTCAAGAACTTTCTCCTAATCTCCAGCCTAGACCTCCCCTGGCTCAATTTGAGACTGTGTCCCCTTGTTCTGTTGCTGGTTGCCTGGGAGAAGAGCCCAACCCCACCTGACTACAACCTCCTTTCAGGTAGTTGTAGACAGCAATGAGGCCTGCCCTGAGCCGCCTCTTCTGCAGGCTGCACACCCCGAGCTCCCTCAGCCTCTCCTCACAGGGCTGTGCTNCCCACCCCCCCCAGGTCTTTTTCGGCTGGCCTGCTCCCCAGCCACTCTGTCTCCAGCCTGTAGCACTGCTTGGGGTTGTTTTGGCCAAAGTGTAGAACTCTGCACTTAGTCTTGTGCTGGTATCTTGCATTTTTAATTCTTATTATTTTATCATGCTAGAATAGTAAACCTTTTATTATGTGGCATTTCTCTAATATATATATTTTTAATTTCATATTTTGAAATACAACATGTTTTCATATCTGAGTTTACATTGCCTCTCCAGGGCAATGTCAGAAAGTGTGGATTAATGTATAATGGCCTGGAGTTATCCTCAAATATTTTGGTCGAATGCAAATTTGCTATCAGTTATTTCTATATCAAACTGAAATGAAAGAAGAGATGTAGGCTCTTGGATGATTCCTCAGTGAACTCTGATATTGTCTGTAAGAGGCAAAGGTTTCAACCCAGTATGATTGCTGTTTGCATATTGACTTTGAAAGCACTGCATCAAGTCAAATCTCAATGAGTGAAGTACTGCATGAGCTTACTAAAACAAACACAGATCATAACATAATCAATAAAGAACTCCTTGCTTGACTTTTTACAACTCTGGTAAAATCTCTTGCAACTGACATCATCGACTTGGACCTGAGTAAGGCATTTGACTCTGTCCCACATGACATCCTAGTCACCAAACTGGAAAAACGTGGACTTGATGGGTGGAGCCCTCACTAGATATGGAACTGGCTGGATGGTTGCACTCATAGAGCGGAGCAAAGGGACAGAATCCCCTCCCTTGCCCTGCAGGCTCATGTTGAGTTTTTCATCAACCCAGACTCCAAGGTCCTTTTCCTCAGGGCTGCTCTCAGCCATTCCCCACCCAGACTGGAGTTGTGCTTGAGATTGTGCCTACCCAGGTGCAGGACCTTACACTTGGCCTTGTTGAATTTCATGAGGTTGGCCTGGCTTCACCTCTCCAGCCTGTCCAGATCCCTCTGGATGGATCCCTACCCTCTAGCAAGTCGACTGTGCCACACAGCTTGGTGTCATCTGCAAACTTGCTGAAGCTGCTCTGATTCGTCTGTCCATGTCACTGACAAAGATGTTAAACAGCACTGGTCCCAGCACTGACCCCTGAGGGACAGTACTTGGCACTGCTCTCCAGGTGGATATTGTGCCCTTGATCACCACCCTCTGTGTGTCACCATCCAGCCAATTCTTTACCCAGTAGTGCTTCACTCATCCAGTCCATGTTTTTCCAGTTTGGTGACCAGGGTGTCATGTGGGACAGAGTCAAATGGTTTACTCATGTCCAGGTAGATGCCATCAGTTGCCTTTCTCTTGTCCACTGTCGCTGTGACTTCATCATAAAAAGTCACCGTATTTGTCAGGCAAGATCTACCCTTGGTGAAGCCATTGCTAGGTACTGCCAACCACCTCTGCTTTGTTTTTCATTTGCCTTAGCAGAGCTTTCAGGAGGATCTGCTCCATGAGCTTGCCAGGCACAGAGGTGAGGCTGACTGCTCTGTAGTTCCCAGGGTCATCCTTTTTGCCCTTCTTGAAGATGGGTGTTATGTTTGCCCTTCTCCAGTCAGCAGGAACTTCACCAGTCTGCCATGACCTCTCAATTATGATGTATATACCTGTATACATATACGTATATATGTATACACATAGACACACATGTATATAAACACACACATATATATATACACACTCACATACATATATATATTTATTTCCCCCCCAGATTTCTGCTTCTGAATATCAAGATATTAAAAGGAATTAAATTTTCCAATCAGTTACTCTTGTCTCTGATCCACTGATAGATTCCTCCTGCAATCATACCAATGGTTTCCTTCAGCCTCATACTTCAGTGTTTTGGTTGCCTACATCTGAGTTCCTGATAGTATCTCACATTTAGCATTAAGGTTTCATGTCACTGTTTTTTAAAATTTATTTCTTTCCAGAAATAATTCAACACTTCACAGTGGATGATGGCACCAGGATCCGCAGAACATGACCTCCAGTCATGGACTCAGAGCAGCTAAGGCTCTGCCACCAACTCTATTATTGTTCTACCAGGGACAGAACAATTAATTACTCAGTTAACTGTGTAGCTTTATTTAACATTGTTTGGGCTATTGTTAAATCTTGTTAAATATTGTTTGAGCTATTGATAAGTGTTGTTTAACATTGTTAATATTAGAATTACATATGGGAATGCTAACATATATATATTACTCATTACTCTGAATGTCTAGACAGATCTGCCCATTGCCACCAGGGTGGTTTGAGGCTAATTGGAATATTTTAATGAAAAAAAAATAAATTATAGGCTGTGAAAAGCAAACAATGGTGATGTCTGTTTCATTCATAGGCTTGCTGAGATGTATAAAAACAAGAATACAAACATAGCTATTATAGAGAGTCTCTCTCTCTTTGGGAGTTGCTGTGTCCTCTAGCTTTCTGCCGTGTAACCTAACTAATCACTCTGCTTCTAACTCCACTTGCCAATCCTCCAAACACACCTTGCATCCAAGGCAGACCCTGGGGTAAGGCAGAGGGGTGGAAAGAAGGTGGAAGGGTGGTTGGGAGGTCCTTCTGGGGACTCTGATTTCTGGGAGGGGGATTGTGTTTCTGTATTACCTTTGACTTATTTATTTCTATATATCTCTGTAACTATTCATGTCTATTGTGTATACGTCTGCCTGTATATTGTGCTAAGCTGTAAGTATAGCTTCATTCCTTAACTTACAGCCTGATGAGTCTAGTCTGGGTGTTTTTTATCATAGTCTGTGTGGGAGGGGGATATAACTCCCAAACCATCACACAGAACGCTTGAAATTCCTTCCTTTTCCCTCCACGCCAGGGTTTGAATGGGGAGAAGAAGAAGGTGTGAAAACTGCTTTCCCCCACCCCAGCTCTTGAATTGTTTATATCCTGTTGTGTTGTCTCTCTAGCCGGTATCAGGATGAGAGCCACCACCTGCAGAGGTGAGGCTGTTGCTATTTGCCTGTAAAAAGGCCTGATCCACTTCTTCATGGTCAGACAGGCTGTAGCAAGCTATAATGCCACTCATTTTCATCTACTCCTTGGTAATTACTCACGAGCTGGTAGCTCACTATTCATGCCCAGACTGAAGTCCATGTACTTTGAACATTCTCTCTCATGCAGAACAATTCCTTCTCATTATGTTCCTTGCTTGTTTTTTTTCCTAAAATTCTGTATCATTCCATTGCAACATCACAGTCATGTGAGCAATTCCACCACTCCTCCCTGATCCTAACAAGACCATAACCATGCAACTGCACATGGATGTCCAGCTCACCATCTTTATTCCCCATGCTCTATGCCTTAGTGTATATGCTCTTCAGAGTGGTACCCTTATAATTTTGATTTCCTAGAGAAAATGTTGAGGATTTCTCCACAATGGTGGACTGTAGGTACTTTCTTGCTTACATGTAAATATTGGAAATGAACCTGTTAAAATCTTATCCTGCTGATTTTTTGATACCTTCCTGTAACCACTCCAGGTATGTTGCTTATGAGCCTTGTCTGTGTTGTGGTAGGCCTAAATAGGCCAAAACGGCTTATACATGTCCTGGAACGTCGATGAACAAGGTACACAGCTTGTCTTGTGCAAGGTTGTGCTCTGCAACCACAGGAAAGAGGACAAAGAACCTGGAGCCACTGAGTCTGAGGACTCTGGTTTGCCCAGACTTGTTTTGCACCCCATGGTAAACAAGGTACACAGGGTTGCCTTGTACAAGGCCTGTGTTCTGCCCTAAAAAGGGGAAAGCAAGACTATGGCTTTACTTAATAAGGCCAAGCCTGGCTAACTGCCATTCTGTGACAAAGACCCATTAGTCTTGGGCTGTATGGGTAAAAGCAGACGAGCAGGGAACACAACGTATGTTCTGCCATTGTATCTGTGCACTCTGCTGTTGTATCCATGCTTGCTTACCACCTTATTGCATCCTGGCACTCTAGCAACCAGGAACAGGCTCTGAATGCTTCCATGTGATCAGCCTGCACAGCCAGAGTGACATTGTGCTGAGACTGCACACTGCAAGACATCCTGCCTGTGCCTGAAAGCCTCCTGCCAAGTCCTGGATATAACACAGATCACCCAGAGAGTCAGGACCAGGTCAGGGCTTGTCTGCCTCCTTTCTTCAGCACCCAGAAGTCTAGGAAAGTTCCAAAGCCTCTAACAGCTTTGAGACCACCAACAGCAACCCCTCCTCATGCTTTGGGTACTGTCCGATAATATTTTGTGAGGAAACACTTCAAGTCTCTTGTAATCACTAATTGCCTTCTACCATAAGCAGAAAGGAGCTTCCCGTGTCCATCCAGTGGCTAAGCTGGATAACTAACCATAAGTGGGGTAAGTGACCTCATAAATCTTCTCTTCTAGTTAAAAAATGTTTACATTTGCTGGTTACCTCTTAAAGTGTTTCAGTTTTGCCTGTTCCCTGTGTGTATAAATTTCCAAACCATGCATTTAGAACCTTGTAACTAAGTTTTCTGGTGAGATATAATGTTAACATACAATTTTCATAGCTATTAACAATCTCTACCTGGATATCAACATTAATATAGATTATTAATTTTACATCATCATTCATAACAGTCTTTTATTCCTTCACAGGGCTGCTGGTACCTGTCTCCCTTTCATGTCATAGAATCATAGAATGGTAAGGTTGGAAGGGACCTCAAGGATCATCTACTTCCAACCCCTTGCCATAGGCAGAGACACCTCCCTCTAGTACAGGTCACTCAAGGCCTCGTCCAACCTGGCCTTCAACACTTCCAGGGAGGGAGCAGCCACAACCTCCCTGGGCAACCTGTGCCAGTGCCTCACCACCCTCACTGGAAACAACTTCCTTCTAACATCCAGTCTAAATCTCCCCTCTGCCAGTTCAAACCCATTGCCCCTCATCCTGTCATTACAAGACCTTGTCAACAGTCCTTCCCCAACCTTCCTGTAGGCCCCCTTCAGATACTGGAAGGCTACTATAAGGTTTCCTCAAAACCTTGAGTCATTGAGTGCAGATTAATGGTGCCTCTGCAAAGATACATTTTTGTCCAAAGGTCCCAGACTGTAGCATTGGGTTTGAAAAATTTGTTGATTTTCTTTTCTCTCTGAGGAGTGAAAAAATGGAGTCAACTGTAGAGGTGGGTCATATTATGATGTAAATAATCATCTTCAGGGCAGAAATACGAATCTTTTCTAGTAAACCAATCCTGCTTTTGTAGTCAAAAGACTGAACATATACCTTCAGGATGTTTACATTGTATAAGGAAGACATATATCTTTGGACAAATTAGTCATACAGGGAAAATTTCCTATTCCTCTTTCTCTTTTACTTAAGAAAATGTAAGATGAGCTCATGTATTTCCATAGAAGTAAACATAAATAATAGGTTACCTGTGCTTCAAGAATAGAATATTATTTTTCTAATGCCACAAATAATAAAATTGAAATGCCTCCACCAGTGTTTTCTACCATTGTTTCATCAAACACTATTTTGTTGTAATTCAGCTTTAAGCAGCAGAAAACAATAACATTAGTAGCATGAATTTTATATAAGTAAAAGCCAAAAGGGGAAAAAAGTTAATTAAATTCGCATCTGAAAGTCTCTGATAATAGATAAAACTCCTGGAAAAAAATTGTAAATTTCATTTTGTTACTGATGATTTCTTTACTTTTGCTTTAGAAAATGTTAACATTTTCTATTTGAAAAGTGCTGGTACCTAAATTTTAAATAAAACAAAAAGAAGATAAAAAACCTCAATTAATAAAACTTTAGGAAACAAAAACATTGAAAACTATGGGATTATTGTGTCCTTAACAAACAATACAAATAAAATTAAAGGTACAGAGAGTGTGAAGAAGTTTGTGGTGGTTTGAGGCTAATTGGAATATTTTAATGAGAAAAATTAGATGATAGGCTCTGAAAAGCAAACAGTGGTGATGTCTGCTTCACTCAGAGGCTTGCTGGGATGGATAAAAACAAGGACACAAATATAGATGAGAGTCTCTCACTCTTTGGGAGCTGCTGTGTCTCCTGCTTTCTGCTGTGTAACCTAACTAATCATTCTGCTTGCAATCCCCTCTTGTCCATCCTCCAAACTCACCTTGCATGTAAGGCAGATCCTGGGGTAATTAGAGGGGCAGAAAGAAGGTGGAAGGGTGGTTGAGAGCCTTTCCTGGGGACTCTGATTTGTGGGAGGGATATTGTGTTTCTGTATTATCTTTAACTTGTGTATTTCTGTGAATATTCCTGTCTATTGTGTATATATCTGCTTGTATATTGTACCAAGTTGTAAATAGAGCTTCAGTCCTCAACTTCCGGCCAGTTGAGTCTAGTCTGGGTGCTTTTTTCATAGTGTGTGGGGGGCAGGTAACTCCCAAACTATCACAAAGCTTTTAATGGATTTTGTTTTAAAATAAAGTTCTATGCCAAGTTGTCGTTTTGCAAGATAGTTTACTAAATTTCTCTGACAACAATTCTCTTAAGCTTCCTATAATTAGGGAAAAAAAAAAAAAAAAGAAAGAAAGAAAAGTAGATATGAAATACCCCAATATTATGAATAACCTTGAAAGGACAAATGTAACTATCATGAATTTAATGCTTTTTTAAATAAACAATGTTACACAAATCATTTAAAAACAAATTTGTATTATATAATGCACATCCATTGTCGTGACTAGAGCGGGAAGAACAGCACAGCTAATGAAAGTTTGGGTTTGAGCCAATCTGCAATCTCTTCAGCAGCATCTAGCCCATGAAAATGATCTAAAGTCCCTAGGTTTCTCAAAGGGTGCACTGACACAGGAATCAATCCTTTCCCAGAACTGCTAATTAAATTACAATAGCAGTGTGTTTCCCAACAGCAAGGTCATATGCTTCCCACATTGTTGTGTAAGGCTCCAAGGAATCACGGAACAGGATTCGCTTACACAGGAGGATAGATCAGTTGTGTTCTCATTACTTTTTTTTTCAGTGTGCAGGTTTTGATTTATTGCATGTAATATGCTCCTCACATTTTCAATTAAAAAGAAAAAAAAAAAAACCCACTCTGTTGTATTTGTGGTGTATTGTCATGGGAGATTTTCAGTGCGTCTCCAAATGCAAATTTCAGGATTCATCTCTTTCTATTCCCACCTACACTGATGATAGACAAGGTTCAGTGGTTGTGCTCTATTTTTATTATATAGTATTTCTTTTCTTGTTTTTTTGGTTTTTTTTTTTTTTTTCCTCTGCAAAATACCTCTTTTCCAACTCTTTTTGATATTACTGGAGGATATATGGAAAAAAACACAACCATGTTTTTACACAAATGGTTTCTAACCTTTAGCTTCTGCTTAAAAACAACTGTTTGATCACTAAATCTGTACCCAATTTCAGTATACGTCCAAATTCTGTAATCTAGATGCTAGGATGAAAACAGCATAACACACAGATAAAAAGAACTCTAATCTACAAAACAGAAGTTTTTCTTTGTGGGATATAAGAAATTAATACATAGTTCTGTCACATATGAAGTCAGTAGGACTTTGCAGAGCTTAACAGAAACATTATGTAAGCTAGAAAAGAATGGCTACTAGCTTGTCCTACCTTAACTTTGTATAATTTGGCTTGCTGAATGACATTCCCATAAGATACCACATAAATGTGACCAAAATCCCTCAAGGAGTGGGTTTCCAAAGAAGCAGGAGCTTGTAAGCTGAAGTCTCAACATGAGTTTGAAGTTGAATGTTTTATTCTTTCTCTTTATATGTGGACATGCTGGAGTGTGTCCAGAGAAGGGCCACAAGGATGCTCAGAGGGCTGGAGCTGCTCTGCTATGAGGACAGACTTAAAGAGTTGGGGCTGTGCAGTCTGGAGAAGAGGAGGCTCCCAGGTGACCTTCTTGTGGCCTTCCGGGATCTGAAGGGAGCCTACAGAAAAGCTGGGGAGCGACTTTTTAGACTCTTGGGTAGTGACAGGACTAGGGAGAACGGAGCAAAGCTGGAGGTGGGGAGGTTCAGACTGGAGGTGAGGAGGAAGTTTTTCAGCATGAGAGTAGAGAAAGCCTGGAATAGGTTGCCCAGAGAGGTGGTTGAGGCTCCAACCCTGGAGGTGTTTAAGGCCAGGCTGGATGAGGCTGTGGGCAGCCTGACCTAGGGTAAGGTGACCCTGCCCATGGCAGGGAGGTTGGAACTGGATTCTTGTGGTCCCTTCTAACCCTAACTGATTCTATGATTCTATGATTCTGTGATTCTAAGATCCTATGATTCTATAATTCTGTACTCCTGGCAAAATACTTTTGAGTGGGAAATACATGGAGAATTCAGTTCAACATTGTATTTTGTAGAAAGGCAATACTCTTCCTTGACAAACTATAAAGGCCTTTGCAATTTTATTTTTTCTCTGAAGAATGTTAAAAGTGCCTAAAGGAGATATCATTATCTACCACAAAGTACTAAATGTTACCACAAGTTGTGCTGGTTTGAGGTTAATTGGAATATTTTAATTAAAAAAAAATTAGATTATAGACTCTGAAAAGCAAACAGTGGTGATGTCTGCTTCACTCATAGGCTTGCTGAGATGGATAAGAACAAGGACACAAACAGATAAGAGAGAGAGTCTGTCTCTGTTGGAGTCAGTGTGTCTCCTCCATGGGCTTCTGCTATGTAACCCAACTAACCACTCTGCTTCTAACCCGCCTTGCTGATCCTCCAAACTCATCTTGTACGTAAGGTGGACCCTGGGGTAAGGTAGAGGGGAGGAAAGAAGGTGGGAGGGTGGTTGGAAACCCCTCCTGGGGATTCCAGTGCACAAGGACAGTTGTGAAAAACGATCACCACACAAGAGCAGTTTCAATCTTCAGTGAGATTAATTGAATTCAAAGAGTAATCTGAAGCCTTTTTTTTTTTTTTTTTCAAGATTCAGAGGAATTACAGCCATAAATGTTCAGGATAACAACGTTGCCAGTTGTTATCTCCTTTTATCTGTCAAGTCTGTAGGGTTATTAAGGCAAAAATGATACTACTGTTTTCTCCTAATATAACTGAGAGCAAAACTGGGTCTGTTAGCCTTCAGGGCTCTGTAATCACATCACTTGGTGGTATAAATTTTTCTCTCATACTTAACTATGCCAACGATATTGGTGATTTTGGGACTCTGATTTTGTTAAGTGAACCACTGAATTTCTCATATCAGAATGGTTTTTTTTGTTTTGTTTTGGTTTTTTTTTTTT
>VWZE01024207.1:27285-37890 GCA_013396675.1 Eubucco bourcierii | reverse complement strand
GCTGCAGCAGCTGTGCTGTGAGGACAGGCTGAGAGAGTTGGGGCTCTGCAGCCTGGAGAGGAGAAGGCTTCCAGGAGACCTTGGAGTGGCCTTCCAGCGTCTAAAGGGGGCTTACAGGAAGGCTGGGGAGAGACTATTGACAAGGGCTTATAATGCCAGGACAAGGGGCAATGGGTTTGAAGTCTCAGAGGGGAGATTGAAAGTGGATGTTAGGAGGAAGTTGTTCGGAGTGAGGGTGGTGAGACACTGGCACAGGTTACCCAGGGAGGTTGTGGCTGCTCCCTCCCTGGAAGTGTTCAAGGCCAGGTTGGATGAGGCCTTGAGTGACCTGTGCTAGTGGGAGGTGTCCCTGCCTATGGCAGGGGGTTGGAACTAGATGATCCTTGAGGTCCCTTCCAACCTTATCATTCCATGATTCTGTGATTCTATAAAATGATAATTGACACCACAATTTATCATTTGAGAACAGCACTGTGACATTACATTTTTAAAGGCTGCTGTTATTCAGATCACATGGTAGGACAGAATCTTCACAATAGAAAATACCATGTAGTTTATCTTTCAAGGCCAGAGAGATTAGAGTGAAACAAGCAAATCTGGTCTACCATTGAGAGATTTATTTCAGCTGTATGCCATAGCCCTGCTTAAAGACCTCTATTAGATTCTTCAATGTTCATCTCTTTTAACCAACATCTCCTTTCTGTCCCTCCCTTTTCCAGGTCAAACAAAACCAGTTTGTAATGGTTATTCACCCTCTCAGAGAAAAAAATTAATTAGAGAAAATAAAATTGAACCAGCGAAAAATGTATAAATGCTTAGTACTGAAATTTACCATGGGTGCATCTTGTCTTGATGTTTTTGAGGGGCTGACCAGAAAAATCACAGAATTAAATAGATTGGAAAAGACCTTTGAGATCATCAATTTCAACCTACCACCCAACCCCATCTAATCAACTAAACTATAGCACCAAGTACCACATCCAGACTGGTTTTAAACACTTCCAGGGATGGTGACTCCACCAATGTCCAATGGCCATTCCAGTGCCAATCACTCTCTCTGTCAAGAACTTCCTCCTAACACCCAGCCTAAACCTCCTCTGGCACAAGTTGAGGCTGTGTCCTCTTGTTCTGTCCCTGGGAGAAGAGCCCAACCCCAGCTGGTTGCAACCTCCCTTCAGGTAGTTGTAGACAGCAATGAGGTCTGCCCTGAGCCTCCTCTTCTGCAGGCTGCACACCTCCAGCTCCCTCAGCCTCTCCTCACAGGGCTGTGCTCCAGGCCCCTCACCAGCCTTGCTGCCCTTCTCTGGACATGTTCAAGTACCTCAACATCTTTCTTGAATTGGTGTGCAATGAAAGACACTATTGTAAATGATTTTCACTGCTTCCTACAACTTAGTCTCCTTGAAGTATGCAGGAATTAAGATACTGTGTCTACCAGAGGACAGACACTGGAAGGGAGGACAGCTTTGACACCACTGATATATTTGAGATGTTTCTTTTTAATCTTCAGTTTACACATAAGGTAAAAATATCTACCTGAAAGAGGTATTTTAAAGCTTTATTAATGGACAATGATTTCAAACTAGAGAAGAGTAGATTTAGATTGGATGTTAGGAACAAGTTCTTTACCATGAGGGTGATGGAACACTGAAATGGGTTTGTCTAGGGAGGCGGTTGAGGTCCCATCCCCGGAGATATTCAAGCTGAAGCTTGACAGGGCTGTGATCTACTTGAGGCTGTCTCTGCTTACTGCAAGGGTGTGGTAAGGCACACCCAAGACCCTTCCCCACCAGAGGTTTGAATGGGGCATGAAACTGTTTTGTTCCTCCCCACCTCTGGCTCCAGGGGTTTGGAATGTGGAAAGTAGGAGACAAATTCCTTACCTCAGACCCGCAGGTTTGAATGGGGGAGAGCAAATCAGCGCAGCATAGATATATGGCAACTGGACACAGTGTCTGAGGGGACTTTGACTGGGACCTTGAGCCAGGCCGTGAAGGAGACCTTGAGTTGGACATGGAGTCAGACCTTGAGGGGCATCTGGCACCAGGGTGAGGAGCAGGCACAGTCCCTGATTTGGGATCGTCGCATCCTGCCTGCCTGCTGCAGGGAGCTGCCTCTGCCGCAAGTTGGTGGGCGCAATGCCAGCAGCCTGGCTGTGCCCTGTGCTGCCCCACACTCTGTGCCCATGGCAGCAGTGTCTGCAGTCACTTTGGGCTCTTGCAGGTTCACTCCCATTGGATCCTGTGCTGTTGATCCAGACACTGCCACACAGGAGCCAAGGGACCAACTCCAAATTCCTACTGCACTGCCGTGAGTAGCACAGACCTGCCCTAGGGCTCCAGGTTGCCTTTAGTTGTAAGTGAGGCAAAGCTGTTTTGGGGCAAACCTTTTCCAGCTTCCTTATTTTCCTGAGTTACTAAATTCCCTATAAGCATCCTTGTGAAGATTTTGCTGAACTAATTTCGAACCTGTGATGGTTTGGGAGTTCCCTGCCCCCCACGCTTTGNCTGAGTTATCTATGTTTTGAGTACTTATTCTTAAACATCTCAGCAAGCCTATGAGTGAATCACCATTGTTTTCCTTTCACAACCTATAGTGTAATTTTCTCTATTAAAATATTCTAATTAGCCTCAAACCAGCACAGAACCCAATCTAATTACTTCATATATAGTTGTGGGCAGGGCTTTTGGAAATAGAATAACTACGGAGTTTATAATTCCTGCCTCATTAATTCCCACAGCCAGTTCCAGGTGGGGGGGTTGGACTAGATAACCTCTAGAGGTCTCTTCCAACCCAATCCATACATTCTATCACAATGCATGATGAAAGTCTTGGAGAATCTGTAGCAAATCCAAGTGCCGGGTGCTGCACTTTGGCCACAACAACCCCATGCAGAGCTACAGGCTGGGGTGGGAGTGGTTGGAGAGCAGCCAAACAGAGAGGGATCTGGGGGTGCTGATTGACACCTGCCTGAACATGAGCCAGCAGTGTGCCCAGGTGGCCAAGAAGGCCAATGGCATCCTGGCCTGCATCAGGAATAGTGTGGCCAGCAGGAGCAGGGAGGTCATTCTCCCCTTGTACTCTGCACTGGTCAGGCCACACCTTGAGTACTGTGTCCAGTTCTGGGCCCCTCAATTTAAGAAGGACATTGAGGTGCTTGAGCGTGTCCAGAGAAGGGCAATGAGGCTGGTGAGAGGCCTCGAGCACAAGCCCTATGAGGAGAGTCTGAGGGAACTGGGACTGTTTAGCCTGGAGAAGAGGAGGCTCAGGGGGGACCTTATTGCTGTCTACAACTACCTGAAGGGTGGTTGTGGCCAGGAGGAGGTTACCTTCTTCTCTCAGGCAACCAGTGACAGAACAAGAGGACACAGTCTCAGGCTACGCCAGGGCAAGTTTAGGCTGGAGGTGAGGAGGAAGTTCTTCACTGAGAGAGTAATTTGTCACTGGAATGGGCTGCCCAGGGAGGTGGTGGAGTCAGAGTCCCTGGAGGCGTTCAAGGCACGTTTGGACATGGCACTTAGTGCCATGGTCTAATCTTGAGGGCTGTGGTGATGGGTTGGACTTGATGATCTCTGAGGTCTCTTCCAACCCTTGCGATACTGTGATACTGTGAAATGCTGCAATGATTTTCCTTCAGACATTTCTAGCCACAAAACCTGTGACATAGTTTCCCAAACCAAATGAATACCTCACAGCAGTACTAAGCATGACATAGGTGTTTTCCCTAAGTAAGTCTAATTTAGCACATAGTGTGTAGAAATATTTTTCACTCTTCCTATAGGATTTTTTGTTCTGAAATTACTCCACATAAATCATAGAGAAAGTACCAAAATAACTTCAGCGAGTCTCCAGTTTGCTCGATGTTTGCATGTTTGGCATAACTGATTCACTCTCTACAGTACCCTGGAGAGTTGTGAAATCCAAAAGAGGAAGCATTTTCTGTTGAAACAGCACAGTATTATTCATGAAAATAAAACTACATTGGAAAAAAACTCCAAAACACCAAAAAACCCACAACTGAAATCAAGCTCGCTAATTAACATGGGGCTAGGGCAAGTAGGTCTGTTATTTCTCAATATCAAATGATTAGCATTTTTATTATCATTGTATACATCACTGGAGTTCTTATCAAAGAGATGTAAGGGTTCTTAAAACTTTCATGAATATGGTTTGATGAAGCAGAGAATTGCTTTACTGGAGCAAGCTACACCAATCTTTTTTTTTTTTTTGTCATGTTCATTACCCATCTGTGATGGCTTGGGAGTTCCCTACCCCTCCCCCCACTATGAAAATTCCCCCAGACTAGACACAGCCAGCTGGAAGTCAAGGGCTGAAGCTCTATTTACAGCTCAGCACAATGTACAAGCAGAGATATAAACAATAGATAGGAATAGTTACAGACATCATAGACTCATAGAATGGTAAGGTAGGAAGGGACCTCAAGAATCATCCAGTTCCAACCCCCTGCCATAGGCAGGGACACGTCCCACTAGCACAGGTCACTCAAGAACTCATCCAACCTGGCCTTGAACACCTCCAGGGAAGTTGTGGAGCACAGAAGACCTCCAGGGAGGTTGTGGAGCACAGAATCACCCAACGTGATCTTTGAGTGACCTGTACTAGTGGGAGGTGTCTCTGCCTATGGCAGAGGATTTGAACTGGATAATCCTTGAGGTCCCTTCCAACCTTCCCATTCTATGACTCTATAGTCTTTTCATACTTGTATTTAATGCAATGCAAAAATAAGCTAATTCATGAGCTCTTTTTTATTTTTCCTCACAGGAGTGTCTGGAGTTGTTGGAAGTTTCATTTGAAAATCCATCTTCAAAAGATGCTCAGTAGCAAACTCCTGTCTTCCAGTACCCTCAGGGACTGACACCAGCCCATGCCTTGAGGCAACGTTCTGAAAAGGGGCACACCACAAAGCCTCCACATATGTCAGTGCAGTCTGAGGGAGACAAAGCTCTTTAGGAGTGTGTTTGACTGTTGGCTAGTGCCAAAGAGGCTGCCCTGGTGTATTCTGTTTGTTGCCTGGCAAATATTTGATTTGTTTTTTTAACAACTACCTGTCAGTTCTCATTAAACAGAGAGCATCAGAACAATTGCACTGAACTATGGTCAGTGCCCAAACAGCATTTGGTAAACTTCTCTCCATTATGGTATTTTGCCCACAGTTGGGCTTGTTGATCCACCTAGTAGCTGTTTATTTATCACTGGTGGAAGAAGGATAGGATCATAGAATCATAGAATGGTAAGGTTGGAAGGGACCTCAAAGCTCATCCAGTTCCAACCCCCTGCCATAGGCAGGGACACCACCCTCTAGCACAGGTCACTCAAGAACTCATCCAACCTGGCCTTGAACACCTCCAGGGAGGTTGTGGAGCACAGAACCACCCAACATGATCTTTGATCTTTGATCACGTTGGGTGATTCTGTGCTGCACATCCTCCCTGGGCAACCTGTGCCAGTGTCTCACCACCCTCACTGCAAACAACTTCCTCCTAACATCCACTTTCAATCTCCCCTCTGACACTTCAAACCCATTGCTCCTTGTCCTGGCATTACAAGACCTTGTCAATAGTCCCTCCACAGCTTTCCTGGAGGGACTACTTCAGATCCTGGAAGGCTACTCCAAGGTCTCCTGGAAGCCTTCTCTTCTCCAGGCTGCAGAGCCCCAACTCTCTCAGCCTGTCCTCACAGCACAGCTGCTGCAGCCCTCTCAGGATCTTGGTGACCTCCTCTGGACCCGCTCCAACACTTCCATGTCCTTCCTATGAAATTCTCTCTATAAGCTATGGGAGATTCCTGACTTACTGAACTGTGCAATCACAATAGCAGCACCAACTAACATCTCCGTTGGGTTTTTATTGTTGTTCTTGGAATATCTCTGCAAGCCAAATGCAGAAACAAAGTGAAACTCTTCACTGTTCTGCACAGTTAATGCAGGTAAGCTGAAGCACTGAAATGGTTGCCTTCCAGGAGTGGGTTGCTCCTCCCGTGCAAGGGGAGTGAGTTGCAAAGATTCTTAGAGTTTCTGCCTAACTTACTTAGGCATCAACATTCTTGAGAAGGACCACTGGCTTGCAAAACAGAAGTGTAAACTCCGTCTTATAGAGCATCTAATTACAGATTCCACTCATAGAGGATAACCTCCCCTCAAATATTTAAGTATTGATCTGATTTCCATGTAATCATAAAGTTTAAGGTCATCATTATTTATGTTGTCATACAAAATTGAGTCTCAACTGGATGTAGGTACATATTGAGGTCATTCTGAAGACTCCTATCCAGAATAAAAGTGGTAGGGAGGATTCTAAAAGCAGAAATTAAATCATACTTTGAAACATAGAGCTGTTCGTGGCTCTGTCTTTGGTATGTACTTAAAACTTCCTGTTACAGACATATGGTGTAAGGCAGAATGACCTATAGAGAAGAGAATACATTTGTATGATTGGTTTTTTCACATGGTGTATTTTAAAATTGAATCTGAATCATAGAATCATAGAATGGTAAGGTTGGAAGAGACCTCAAGGATCATACAGTTCCAACCCCCCTGCCATAGGCAAGGATACCTCCCACTAGCACAGGTCTCTCAAGACCTCCTCCAACCTGGCCTTGAACACCTCCAGGGAGGGAGCAGCCACAACCTCCCTGGGCAACCTGTGCCAGTGTCTCACCACCCTCACTGCAAACAACTTCCTCCTAACATCCACTTTCAATCTCCCCTCTGACACTTCAAACCCCTTGTTCCTTGTCCTAGCATTGTAAAACCTTGTCAATAGTCCCTCCACAGCCTTCCTGGAGGCCCCCTTCAGGTACTGGAAGCCCTCTCCAAGGTCTCCTGGAAGCCTTCTCCTCTCCAGGCTGCAGAGCCCCAACTCTCTCAGCCTGTCCTCACAGCACAGCTGCTGCAGCCCTCTCAGCATCTTGGGGGCCTCCTCTGGACTCACTCCAACACTTCCATGTCCTTTCTGTGCTGGGGACTCCAGAACTGCACACAGGACTGCAGGTGGGGTGTGAGGAGAGCAGAGCAAAGGGGCACAATCCCCTCCCTTGCCCTGCTGCCCACACTGCTCTTGCTGCAGCCCAGCACACAGTTGCTGTCTGGGCTGCACTCACACCGCAGCCTCATCCTGAGCTTTTCATCACCCCAGACCCCCAGGGCCTGTTCCTCAGGGTTGCTCTCAGTCGTTCCCCACACAGCCTGCACTTGTGTTTGGCATTGTGCCTACCCAGGTGCAGGACCTTACACTTGACCTTGTTGAATGTCGTGAGGTTGGCCTGGGCACACCTCTGCAGCCTGTCCAAGTAGAGAGAAAACACTTCTGCAGTTATCTTTTATTCTGCAAGGAGTGATGGCCAAAGCATCATTTACATCTAGGACAGCTGATCACAGTGTTGCAGGAAGGAGGAAGAAAAAAAACAAACCAAGCTAACCCAAAGCAAACAACAAATCAAAACAACAAAGAAGAAGATGTCAGAGGAACAGAAAATATTACCAAAGCCTGGAGGTTACCTAAATAGTAAATACCTCTTTGATGTATCACTTCAATGGTATTCTTTCCTTCTCTTAACTGTTTTCTTTTTCCATTTGGAAACTCTTCTGTAAATAGACATTTCTATTTTCTGCATCCCTTTCAGCAAGAAAGCTCCAGCCTTGAAGCCAACACACTGCTAATTTATTCTGTGGAATCCATCTTACTTCAAGCGTTCCAATTCAGCAAGTGTACTGTCACAGCTAGTAAAAAAATAAACAAAGAAAAACAAAACACCAAAACCCAAAGAAACAAAAGAAAAGAACACCACACACAATACTTTCATTCTCCCAACCACTTAAATTCAGCTGGGGCTGTTCACAGAAATAATTTAGCAATAATCTAAGTGCATTTGAGGTCTTCAGGCAGGTTTCACGTCCTCAGTAGCTGCAAAATTCTTTTCTTTTGCTATAAGCTCACAATTTCAGCAGCAAATGTTGTTTCCTCCTGTGCTTTACAAATCTGCTTTGTTTGAACAAACTTTAGTCACTCTGTTGCATCTCTCCAGGCCCTCCCCAAAGCCATAATGCCAATACTTCTCCTTCCAATGACATTTTTCCCCCTGAAGCAATTCCTACTTCATGGAAGTGGTCAGAGTACTAATACTAGCTTGAAACTTTTGGCAAAAAAAGATGTCATGGTGTTCAGCATGATTACCCCAGGGTGCACCATACCTTGTATGTGACTGAGAGGCTGATAGGGAGTTCCTCCACTCTCAGGCAATGTGCAATACCCTCTGACAGCCAGAGAGTAATTCAGAGCATTTGCTGCCCATACAAGCAGAGTCATAGAACTGTCAGGGTTAGAAGGGACCTCAAAGTTCATCCAGTTCCAATCCCCTGCCATAGACAGGGACACCTCCCACTAGCAGAGGTCACTCTAGGCCTCCTCCAACTTGGCCTTGAACACCTCCAGGGAGGTTGTGGAGCACAGAATCACCCAACGTGATCAAAGATCACGTTGGGTGATTCTGTGCTCCACAACCTCCCTGGGCAACCTGTGCCAGTGTCCCATAGATGCAGAAAGATGACAGAAGCAACACCCCACACTGTCATGATAATGATAGATGGTACATATAGAATTATAGAGTTGTCTGGGTTGGAAGAGACTTCAAGGATCATCTACTTCCAGCCACCATGTCATGGGCAAGGACACCTCACACTAGATCAGACTGCCCAGAGCCACATCCAACCTGGCCTTAAAAACATCCAGGGATAGAGCTTCCACCACCTCCCTGGGCAACCTGTGCCAGTGTCTCACCACCCTCATGCTGAAGAACTTCTTCCTAACATTAGACCTAAATCTATCCACTTCTAATTTTGCTCCATTCTCCCTAGTCCTATCACTACCCAATACCCTAAAAAGTCCCTCAGCAGCTTCCTTGTAGCCCTCTTCAGATACTGGAAGGCCACAATAATGTCTCCTTCTTGTCTCCAATCTGAACAGCCCCAACTCTCTCAGCCTGTCCTCACAGGCAAGGAGTTCCAGCCCTCTGATCACCCTCGTGGCCCTTCTCTGGACACACTCCAGCATATCCAAATCTCTCTTACAATCACTGTTCCAGAACTTGACACAGTAGTCCAGGTGGAGTCTCACCAGTGCAGTGCAGAGGGGGAGAATCACCCCTCTCAACCTGTTGGCCACACTTCTCTTGATGCAACCCAGGGTACAGTTTGCTTTCTGGGCTACCAGTGCACACTGGCAGCTCATACTGATCCCCAGGGCTTCTGGAAACACAAATCAGAACTGGATGCTTCCATCATTTGGTCCCTGTCCATATCCAGCACTTACTAAGTACTATCTTCCTGGGAGCCACTTGTGCCTGCGTGGAGATGAGTAACACAGTTTGGGGAAGCAGAGGGGTTGCTGCTCATGCACAGCTGCACAACCCTATGGGCACCCACACCTCACAGGAAGGTAAGGCGAAGGGTAGCACTCATGGTGCTTCCCTCATCTCTGCAGTAGCTTGAGTAGCCAACAGGGCTGATGCAGAGCATGAAACCATAAGTGCACATGAGCTATGAATATGCCAAACAGAAGGCACCACTGGCAAGTGTTCGACCAGGTCAGGGCACAACTGCCTCGAAAAAAACGCATGGCATTTCAAGAGCTGGGACATCAACATCGACTTGTTTCCATCAACATCTCAATTATCTTTTGGAATGAATATTTGCTGGTTTGCCTCCATTCCCCTCCCTTCCTGATCCATTTACCCTTTAATTGTTTGTTAGGAGATCATCTTTTTGGCTGCATGGCTTCTTGTTTGTTTTCCTTGCCTGAACTCCAGAGGGATCTGTCAGAGAGTGATTCTAACCTTCTACCCATAATCTCTTTTACATCATTCCCAGTTCATGGCAATCTTGTCTGTTCTATTTAAAAGAACCTAACAGCTGCATTCAGTTAGTTGGCTATTATTATTATTATTATTGTTGTTGTTATTGTTGTTGTTGTTATATTATCATCTTCTTGTTTTATTATTATTTTCTTTTTTCTTTTTCTTCTTCTTCTTTTTCTTCTTTCTCCTTCTTTCTCCTTCCTCTTCGGGTGGCAGTTATGGCTATTAATTAACTTCAGATCCTGCCTGACAAATTTAGTGACTTTTTATGATGAAGTCACAGTGACAGTGGACAAGGGAAGGGTAACTGAAGGCATCTACCTGGACCTGACTCAGGCATTTGACTCTGTCCCACATGGCATCCTGGGCACCAAACTGGAAAAACATGGACTGGATGGGTGGAGCACTGCTGGGTAAGGAATAGGCTGGATGGTGGCACACAGAGAGTGGTGATCAAGGGCACAATGTCCACCTGGATACCAGTGCCAAGTGGTGTCCCTCAGGGGTCAATGCTGGCACCAGTGCTCGTTAACATCTTTGTCAGTGCCGTGGACAGAGGGATCAGTGTAGTCTCAGCAAGTATGCAGATGGCACCAAGCTGTGTGGCACAGTCGACTTGCTAGAGGGCAGGGATCCATCCAGAGGGACCTGGACAGGCTGCAGAGCTGTGCCCAGGCCAATCTCAGGACATTCAACAAGGCCAAGTGTAAGGTCCTGCACCTGGGTAGGCACAAT